>WAAF01011878.1:0-538039 GCA_013400475.1 Tricholaema leucomelas
TGTGTTAGATTGTATTGTCCTGCTCTGGCTGAGGGCTTGGATTGGATGTTCTCCTTGGGTCCCTTCCAACCCCTAACATCCTGTGAGCCTGTGATCCTGTGATATTGCTACAGTAGAGCTTCGCAGATCATTTCAATCCTTAATCCAGCATAGCAGCAACCACAGGAAGGGCCACAGCACCTTAGAAGTAATTTCTTTATTCACAGGACATAACAAAATTTTAAATGCAAGCTTTGATGTGTCCCAGGGAACTTTATAGTTGTCATCAGAAGTGAGCAAATGTAGGAATGTCAGAAATAACACTAGAAAACATTCATCAGATAGCGAAGCATAACAAGATAGGAAATAATTCAAAAGGGTTTAGGAGATTTTGAGGATTTGGAGGTATTTTTTGATTGGTTTGAGGTTTGGGTTTTTTTTCTTCTTACATACATGAAAAATATTTTTCTTCTCCTGAAATAAAATGTGAGTAGCCCAGGACAAAGGAAAACTGAGCTGCGATGTGGCAACTGAAAACTGAACTGTGATGAATGTGACCTGCCCTAAGTGATTCTGCCCACAGAGGTTGTGGAATCTCCTTCTCTGGAGACTTTCCAAACCCAGCTGGATGCAGTCCTGTGCAACCTGTTCTGGATAATCTGTAGAGATCCTCTCCAATGCCTAGCATTCTGTGAGTCTATGAGGCTCAGCAGAGAGAGTGGCATTGGAATGGGCTGCCCAGGGAGGTGGTGGAGTCACCGTCCCTGGAGGTGTTGAAGCAAAGCCTGGATGAGGCACTTAGTGCCATGGTCTGGTTGACTGAATAGGGCTGGGTGCTAGGTTGGACTGGATGATCTTGGAGGTCTCTTCCAACCTGGTTGATTCTATGATTCTATAGCAGGGCTCTAAGCAACCCCATCTAGTTGAGGATCCCCTTGCTTGCTGCAGAGGGGGTCAGACAGGGTGACCTTTGGAGGTCCCTTCCAACCCAGACCACTCTGTGGTTCTGCAATTCCAGAAGAGATGCTGCTGAAGCCATGCCCATGACATCAGCCTGACAGAAAGCTGGAATAGCCATGTTTAAGCTGGGCTGTAGAATTGAGTGTTTCCATTCAGCTGGACATCCCAGGAACACTGCTTCCACCTGAGTAGGTCAACTCCAAATGCACAGGCAACTGCAGCCGTATCCAGTTGCAGCATTTGATAGTCAAGCAACATTATTTTAAGGCAATTAGCTTTAATAACAATTCCCTGGCCTCTGTTTTGTGTTTGATTTAAAGCAGGCTCATAATAATAAAGCAGGCTTATAGTGGCATGACTTTTTATGATGGTGTATTTGCATACTGCACCTCCTCAATGCAAAACCAAAACCCCCACAAAGCAAGGGAAAGAGTCCTGCATAGAAACTGAATTAAAAGGTAAAAAGAGGAAGAAGAAAAGCAAGGAAAGGCTTTAACAAAACCCCTAAACCACATGGAAAAAAAGAACACTTTGCTCTCTTCCTGCTGTGATGCCTGGATGAATGAACTAAAATTATTTCCCACTTCTTTTTCCTTAACAGACTCACACTCGGGGATTTGGCCATGGTTTTTTGGTTGGTTAGGTTTTCCCTCTGATAATGATGTAAGTGTAAAACCAAGAAACATATAAAATGTAGGATTTTCTGCAAAATCAGTTGAGAAGCACAGCTTTTATCATAGTTGACACCAGCACATTAAAGCTGAGGCAGAGCAGGGTTAGACTGGAGCTGAGGAAGAAGTTCTTCAAGTGCTGAGACTCTGCAACAGGCTGCCCAGGGAGGCTGTGACTGCCTCTTGCCCAGGGGTGTTGAAGGCCAGGCTGGATGAGGCCTTGAGCAGCCAAGTCCAACTGAGAGGTGTCTCTGTCCATGGTGGGGAGGTTGGAGCAGATGAGCTCTGAGGTCCCTTCCATCCTGAGCCATTCTATGATGCTCTGATGGTTCTAGAATTTACACAACACATCCTGGTGACTCCTTTCTAGCTGCCAGATAGGAAATGTTGACATACTGGAACATGTCCAGAGAAGGGCAACAAAGCTGGTGAGAGGCCTGGAACACAAACCCTATGAGGAGAGGCTGAGGGAGCTGGGGGTGTGCAGCCTGCAGAAGAGGAGGCTCAGGGCAGACCTCATTGCTGTCTACAACTACCTGAAGGGAGGTTGTAGCCAGGTGGGGGTTGGTCTCTTCTCCCAGACAACCAGCAACAGAACAAGGGGACACAGTCTCAAGTTGTGCCAGGGGAGGTCTGGTCTAGATGTTAGGAGGAAGTTGTTGGCAGAGAGAGTGATTGGCATTGGAATGGGCTGCCCAGGGAGGTGGTGGAGTCACCGTCCCTGGAGGTGTTCAAAAACAGACTGGATGAGGCACTTGGTGACATGGTCTGGTTGACTGGATAGGGCTGGGTGATCTTGGAGGTCTCTTCCAACCTGGTTGATTCTATCATTTGGAGGTCTCTTCCAACATGCTTGATTCTATCATTCTATGATTCTATGAAATATGAAGAATCCTGGAATTGTCAGGATTGGAGAGGACCTCAAAGATCACCCAGTTCCAACTGCCCTGCATCAGGCAGGGACTCCCCACACCAGATCAGAGCCCTGTGCAGCCTGGCCTTTAAAATCTCTAGGGACGGGGCCTGCCCCACCTCGATGTGTGCATACAGAGCTGTGCACTGTGTCGCTGAGGGTGGATATTGATGGCTTTAAGGAAATGCTCAGAAAGGAATTAAAAGGTTTATACCTCTAGAAGCACCATAAAGTCGGGTTTCTTGACTTGTTTTCCTTCTGGAGGTTGTGAATCACATTTTATGTTTCTGAACGACCCAGGAGCAGCTCATGAATAATCAGCCACGCAAAGCTGTCACACTTGGTTAAATAGCTCAGCCCTGCTTTCACTGCTTCAGTCCTTTATATCTTTAATCACCATAATTTAGCTGATATAAATCACCCTGGAACACAGGCTCTCCTAAGCAGCCCTACTTCTGCACAGATTCTGCACCATTCTGCTGGCGTTGCTGGCTGAGGGGTAGAACACAACAGCTGCACCTCTGTTGCTTTGATTTGGTTGTGGAAATCTTTTCCATGCTCCTTAGTCCTTTCATCAAGAAAGAACTCATTTTTCACCCCACCCCTTGCTCTTTCTTAGAGTTCACTGTGTTGGTGTTCTTGCTCCTACAGGATGGCCAAGGGATCAGGCCCAGCCAGCATGGGTTTAGAAAGGGCAGGTCCTGCCTGACCAACCTGATCTCCTTTTATGATCAGGTTACCCACCTGGGGAATGTGGGGCAGGCTGTGGATGTAGTCTACCTGGACTTCAGCAAAGCCTTTGACACTGTCTGCCACAACAAGCTCCTGGCCAAGCTGGCAGCTCATGGCTTGGACAGATTCACTCTGTGCTGGGTCAAGAACTGGCTGGAAGGCCGAGCCCAGAGTGGTGGTGAATGGTGCCACATCCAGTTGGCAGCTGTCACTAGTGGTGTGCCCCAGGGATCAGTGCTGGGCCCAGTCCTGTTCAACATCTTTATTGATGATCTGGATGAGGGGATTGAGTCCAGCATCAGTAAGTTTGCAGATGACACCAAGCTAGGAGCAGATGTTGATCTGTTGGAAGGTAGGAGAGCCCTGCAGAGGGACCTGGCCAGGCTGGATGGGTGGGCAGAGGCCAATGGGATGAGATTGAACAAGGCCAAGTGCAGGGTTCTGCACTTTGGCCACAACAACCCCAAGCAACGCTACAGGCTGGGGACAGAGTGGCTGGAGAGCAGCCAGGAGGAAAGGGACCTGGGGGTACTGGTGGATAGTAGGCTGAAGATGAGCCAGCAGTGTGCCCAGGTGGCCAAGAGAGCCAATGGCATCCTGGCCTGTATCAGGAACAGTGTGGCCAGTAGGACGAGGGAGGTTATTCTTCCCCTGTACTCAACACTGGTCAGGCCACACCTTGAGTACTGTGTCCAGTTCTGGGCTCCTCAATTCAAGAGAGATGTTGAGGTGCTGGAACGTGTCCAGAGAAGGGCAACAAAGCTGGTGAGGGGCCTGGAACACAAACCCTATGAGGAGAGGCTGAGGGAGCTGGGGATGTGCAGCCTGGAGAAGAGGAGGCTCAAGGCAGACCTCATTGCTGTCTACATCTACCTGAAGGGAGGCTGTAGCTAGGTGGAGGTTGGTCTCTTCTGCCAGGCAACCAACAACAGAACAAGGGGACACAGTCTCAAGTTGTGCTGGGGGAGGTCTAAGCTGGATGTTAGGAGGAAGTTCTTGCCAGAGAGAGTGATTGGCATTGGAATGGGCTGCCCAGGGAGGTGGTGGAGTCACTGTCCCTGGGGGTGTTGAAGCAAAGCCTGGATGAGGCACTTAGTGCCATGGTCTAGTTGACTGGATAGGGCTGGGTGCTAGGTTGGACTGGATGATCTTGGAGGTCTCTTCCAACCTGGTTGATTCTATGATTCCCTTCTCACACAGGTGCACAGGTTTCTGCTTGAGGCAGTCCCTTGTAGCAATGCCATCTGCACCAGCACCTTCACCTCTTGGAATGAACAGCCCTGGATATGCAGCCCCACACGCAGGGGTGAATTCTTCTCCCTGGTTTACACTCCTCTGTGCCTAAAGAGCTTCGACTCCAGAACTGTCCCACGTGGCCAGTCTGCAGCTGACAGCAAGACACTTTATATATTTCAGAAAGAAATGCCCTCAGAAGTGGTTTGATAGCTTCAAACACAAACAACAGCACTGTCATAATGCCTGCAAAAGCCACCTGGCAGCCTGACTTAGGTAGCCGTAATGAAAAGCGATGATGGTTTGAAGCCATAGCAACCAGCAAAGCCAAACAGCGGCTGCCAAAAGAAGTCTCAGGCTAATGTGAATTGTCACTTTCCAGCCCTGTTCTCCCGATTTACCTGCCAGATCAGCTCTAATGGTTAGTGCCTGCAGATGAGCCTGAGCAGCTCAAATGAATGGGGAGCCTTCTCTTCTCTATGCTGAACAATCCCAGATCCCTCAGCCTGGCCTCATGTCTGAGATGCTCCAGCTCTCTGGTTACGGATTCACAGAAACAGCCCCTCAAGATCACCAAGTCCAACCCAGAACCCTACTCTACAAGGTTCACCCTGACCCTTAGCCACAAGCACTGCATCCAAATGACCTTCAAACACCTCCAGGGTTGGTGACTCCACCACCTCTTTGGGCAGCACATTCCAATCCTTCACCACTCTTGCTGTGAACAAATTCTTCCTACTGTCCAGTCTAAACCTGCCCTATTGCAGCTTGAGGCCATTCCTTCTCGTTCAATCACTAATGACCTGTGAAGAGAGACCAGCACCAAACTCTCCACAAGGTCCTTTCATCTCTGTGACCCTCTTCTGGACCCACTCCAGTAGGTCAATGTCCTTCTATATTCATGGGTGTGAATGTGAACTACTTTGTTTATATGGTAGCTGAGAAACCCAAGTCAGGCACCCTCCTCTCTGGGGTGGGAGATGCCCCTGACCTGGAACCATTCCAAGTCAGGTTGTCTGGGGCTCTGAGCAAGCCACTTTAGTTGCAGGTGTCTCTGCTGAGTGCAGAGGGGTTGGACTGGATGAGCTTTGAAGGTTCTTTCCAACCCAGTCTGCTCTGGTTCTGTGCTTTGGGCTCAGGATTCACACCAGCTTTCTCTCCCACTTCTCCCTGGCCCCTCATGCTTTTATCCTGTTTTCAAAACGTTTCCCTCGAAGCTTCCAGCTGGTGAGTAATAGGGCAACATCCATGAAAACAATCCCAACCCTGCAAATACCTGCTGCGGGATAGCTGCATAATGTCAAACACATCAACAAGTCATTAGCGCCCTGAGCTTCTGATCTGCCATCAGCGATGCCGGCAATCAGACTGGCAGAGGCTGCTGTTCTGGCTGGTCTTGCTCGTTCGAATTCCTCTTTGCATGTTCACTGCCAGCTGTACAAAATCGAGACGCCTTTTTTTTTTTTGACCAAACAAAGGCAATATTATTGGAGAAGCTGCTGATAGCAGCGGGGTGCGATTTGCATATCTAACTGCTGGCTTCTGAGCCAGCGCTGCGTGCTTCGAGAATGGGTGGGTTTCTCTTCCAGTGACTCAGCCCAGTGTGGGAACCTTAATCACCAACTGTCCTCCCCTCCTATGCACACGGAAAGGAGGAGCCACTCTTTCCAAGCCGGGCAAACCTTGTCCCTTGCTGTACCCAGGGTGAAGCGAGATTTCATCTGCAAGGGAGTTTCTCTGGGTGCACCAAGAGAACAAGCAATGGTTGTCATGACAGTTCCACCGACTTTTCACAGGGCTTTTCATTTAGATTTGGAGCTTCTGAGCCTCAGAATGGTTGAGGCCCTGGTTCAGTCCACTTCTTGTGGACTCAAGGCCACACCTTGAGGACTGTGTCCAGTTCTGAGCTCCTCAATTCAAGAGAGATGTTGAGGTGCTGGAACATGTCCAGAGAAGGGCAACAAAGCTGGTGAGGGGCTTGGAACACAAACCCTATGAGGAGAGGCTGAGGGAGCTGGGGGTGTGCAGCCTGCAGAAGAGGAGGCTCAGAGCAGACCTCATTGCTGTCTACAACTACCTGAAGGGAGGCTGTAGCCAGGTGGGGGTTGGTCTCTTCTCCCAGACAACCAGCAACAGAATAAGGGGACACAGTCTCAAGTTGTGCCAGGGGAAGTATAGACTGGATGTTAGGAGGAAGTTCTTCTCAGAGAGAGTGATTGGCATTGGAATGGGCTGCCCAGGGAGGTGATGGAGTCACCGTCCCTGGGGGTGTTCAGGAAAAGCCTGGATGAGGCACTTAGTGCCATGGTCTAGTTGACTGGATAGGGCTGGGTGCTAGGTTGGACTGGATGATCTTGGAGGTCTCTTCCAACCTGGCTGATTCTATGACTCTCTTACTCTTTGATTTTTCCAGTGCAATTGTGTCATTCTTTCCGTGCCTCAGACAGTGCAGCTAACAACCTCATTTGTACCCCCATCGGAAGGTATTGACTCTTTAACTGGGATCTAGTTCAAATGCTTTCTCCTTCTTTCTCTTCTCTGCCTACCTGTTCTCTCCCTTACCTGCCTACTTACCTTACCTGCCTTTTATACTATTGCCCTTCCACCTTTATAGTGATAAATATCAATGTCCCCTCCAGCTCCCCTCCTCCGGCTGCTGTAGTGCTTACAACATCTGCTCTGTTTTGCTAACGAGTTGATAAAGCTGCTCTGCTGCACACGAGGCTGGTTAGAGCAGCGCTGAGAGTGCGTGGCAGGGCTGCCTGCTGCTTGTTCCTTCCCCCCAGGCTGAAGCACGCACCTGGGAGTCTGCCTGGATAGACCAGCTTCAGGTACCCACCCTCGGAAAGGAAAATCCCAGGCGAAAATAAAAATGCCACAAGCTTTTTATGACCTGTAGAGCTGCCCCTTGTGTGACAGGTGCTTGCGGCTCTGGGACTTCGGGTGCTTTCTGCACTGGCCCAGACTTGGGAGGCGGTCCGGAGCTGCTGGTGGAAGTCCCTGTTGAGGCACAGAGGGATTTTGCATCCAAAGAGCCGTCGTGGCACCTGTCAGGGGTGCTGCCTTCGAAGTCGTCTGAGGAATGAAGACCTTTCTCAACCCATGACAGCTCTCCACTCACAGTAGAAATTAATCTGCGTTCCCCGCGCTCTGCAGAGGGCGATTGCACAGGCAGCCGCCCAGGCGCGCCCGGCCTGTTCGCTGGTCAGCTGCCGGACAGCAGGGTACGGGCGCCTCAGCTGGGTCTGCAGGCAAGATTGAGTAGGTGGTGACGCCCTCTAGTGGCTCCCCGAAGCGGGAGAACCGTGGTGCAACTGGCGAGGGAGTGTTTGTCACCTGCTGTGATGACAAAGAGCTCAGGCCCTCGGGTTTTGTTGTTGCTGTCTGACTGAGCGCAGCTCTAACTAACACTGCCTCCTGCGTGTGAAACTCTTCAGCACGGCCTCGGCTTGGTCAAGGAGCTGCTCTGGCACACTCTGAATTTCGCCTCTCCAATCACAGAAGGGTAGGGTTTGGAAGGCACCTCCAGAGATTGCCCGCTCCAACCCCCCTGCCAGAGCAGGGGCACCCAGGGCAGCTCACAAAGGAACACATTCAGGTGGCTTTGGGAAGTCCCTAGAGAAGGAGACTCCACAGCCTCTCTGGACAGCCTGTTCCAGGACTCCAGCACCCTCACAGTCCCTTAAACCCAAATGATGCTATGAATCTATGAAGTGCTGCAAAAGGCAGAGCCTTGTCTGCTGCATCAGCCCAGGGTACAGTGTGCTGCCAAGCTGTGAGGCTTGCCCCTAGGTGCCTGTTCTGAGGCAGTTCTTTCAGCAGCATCCCAGGGGGCATTAGAAGGGCTGCTGTGAGTAGAGCCAGAGAGGTTCTCCTGCTCCTCTACTCTGCCCTGCTGAGGCCATGTCTGCAATATTGTGTCCAGTTCTGGGCTCTTCAGCTCAAGAAAGACCTCAGGGAACTGCTTGAGAGAGCCCAGCCAAGAGCCACCAAGCTGCTGCAGGCAGTGGAACATCTCCTGTGAGCATAGGCTGAGAGAGCTGGGGCTGGGAGCTTGGAGCAGAGGAGCCTGAGGGCTGCCCTCATTGCTGCTGCTAGAGATGTGCAGAGATGCATCCAGGCTCTGCTCAGGGATATCCAGTGGCAGGACAAGGGGGACTGGGTGCCAGCTGGAGCAGAGGAGGTGTCAGGGAAACATGAGGGAAAACTTGGTCCAACTCACCCTGCCAGAGCAGCATCACTTAGGGTAGTCCACACAGGAACACATCCAGGTGGATTTGGGAAGTTCCTAGAGAAGGAGACTCCACAACCTCTCTGGACAGCCTGTTCCAGGGCTCCAGCACCCTCACAGTGACAAAATTTTCCCTTCTGTGCCCATGGCACCTCCTCTGCTTCCAGCTGGCACCTCTTAGCCCTTGTCCTGTCCTTGGCTATCCCTGAGCAGAGCCTGGCTGTGTTCCTGTACACCTTCATCAGAAGCACTGAGGGCAGTCCTCAGGCTCCTCTGCTCCAAGCTCCTAGCCCCAGCTCCCTCAGCCTGGATTCACAGGAGATGTTGCACTGCCTGCAGCAGCTTGGCGACTCTGGGCTGGGCTCTCTCAAGCAGCTCCCTGAGGTCCTTCTTGAGCTGAGGGGCCCAGAACTGGACACAATGGGGCAGATGAGGGAGATGGGGCCTCAGTAGGGCACAGTAGAGAGCCAGGAGAACTTCTCTGGACCTACATACCACATCTCAGGATGCCCTTGGCCTTCTTAGAGCACATTGCTGGCTTATGGGCATTTTTCTGTCCACCAGCACCTCCAGGTCACTTTCCCCTGCACTGCTGTCCAACAGGTCAGTCCCCAACCTGTACCGGTCCATGGGGTTGTTGGTTCCCAGATGCCAGACTCTACCCTTGGCCTTGCTGGGTTTCAAATCTTTCTGTTTAAGAATTCTGCTCTAGCAGAGCAGGGTTTGCATAAAGGAACACACAGCTGCACTGCTCCTCTTCAAGTAATGCAAGACCTTCTAGAACACAAGGGCTATGTTTTCATGCAAAGCTATTTAGTCATCCTCTGACTGTTTCCTTGCCATGGGAATACTTGAAATTCAGGTTGAAACCCATTGTAACTGGATTTTACTCCCTGCACTCACTCAGTGCTCCCCATCCTAACTTTCAGGGATGGCTTCAGAGTTTCTTTTTTATTCCCAGCAGAGTTAGGTGGAATTTGGATCAGATATTAAGTAAGAGGAGTGCTGGTGTTAAAGGCAGCACTTTCTGAATGGAGGTGACTCACTTGTGAGGAGTGCACCAATGATGGATAGAAAAGTTTGACAGCCACCAGTTCTGCTTCACTCAGCCCTTCCCTTTGTTATGCTCTTAGCTTGTCATGAATTTGTCCACTCTGCAGGTTATCTTGCTTGCTTCCCACACTCTTGTGGCTGTGCAGCTCTTCTTGCTCCCCCATAAGAGAGTATTATGACCTTTAAAGCACTGCTTACCTCTAAAAGAGCCTCTCCCACATACTGCTTAACCAGCATTAACTCTCATTCTTGGACTGCAATGGGGATGTTGCTGTTTGGTGTCCCCTCTCTTGGGGGGAGTGCTCTTTGGCAGGAGGAACTTGTGTATGTGTGAGTTCATAGAATCATAGAATCATAGAATGGTTTAGGTTGGAAGGGACCTCAAGGATCATCCAGCCCCAACCCCCTGCCATAGGCAGGGACACCTCCCACTAGAGCAGGCTGCTCAAGGCCTCATCCAGCCTGGCTTTAAACACCTCCAGGGAGGAAGCATCCACAACCTCCCTGGGCAACCCATTCCAGAGTCTTACCACCCTCACTGTAAAGAACTTCCTCCTAATATCCAGCCTGAATCTCCCCTCTTCCAGCTTAAACCCATTCCCCCTCGTCCTGACATTACTAGACCGTGTAAATAGTCCCTCCCCAGCTTTGCTGTAGGCTTCCTTCAGATACTGGAAAGCCACTATAAGGTCTCCTCGAAGCCTTCTCTTCTCCAGGCTGCAGAGCCCCAACTCTCNCCTTACACTTGGCCTTGTTAAACGTCATGAGGTTGGCCTGGGCCCACCTCTCCAGCCTGTCCAGGTCCCTCTGGATGGCATCCCTGCCCTCCAGCAAGTCAGCTGTGACACACAGCTTGGTGTCATCTGCAAACTTGCTGAGGGTGCACTCAATCCATATCTCTGACATATCTCTGTCCATATCACTGACAAAGATGTTAAAGAGCACTGGTCCCTGCACTGACCCCTGAGTTGTGCATGTTTGTGTGTGTGTGCTCTTATTTTTGAAAGTATGTCAATGCTAAACAAAGAATTCCAGATTATCCCAAGTCTAGAACCTCCAACAGAAGGAGTTTCCCTTGTTGCTTCACCATGGTTACTCATGACTCTGTTTAGCCTCAATCTGAGGTGAAGGAATAGGGGAGTGAAGAGGGTGGCTCAGCAAAGAAGCCACCACCCTGCATCTTCAGTGCCTCTTACTTATAGAATCACAGAATCGTCAGGGCTGGAAGGGACCTCAAACATCACCCAGCTCCAGTCCCTCTGCCATGGGCAGGGACACTTCCCACTAGATCAGGCTGCCCAGAGCCACATCCAGCCCGGCCTAAAAAACCTTCAGGGGTGAGACTTCCACCACCTCTCTGGGCAACCTCTTCCAGTGTCTCACCACTCATGCTGAAAACCTTCTTCCTAACATCCATTCTGCTAGTTGGAGGTACAGGAAAATGGCTAAAGGCAGTAAAAATGAATATTTAAGCTTGTACCAAATCTGCAGCAGCTTTTTTTTGGCCTCCCTTCTTGTGTCTTCAAATAGTGCAGGATCTCTAGGTGAGATCTCTGGGTGAAGATTGTCTGCCTGCTCAATGAGTTGTACTCAGCATGGCACAGCTCTCAGCCCTACCTATAGCCTCCAGACCAACACCAGTGGGTAGTGGGGGAGCTCGTGAGGGCTGCGTGAGCCTACAGGCAAAGTGAGGAGCAGTACTGGAGACGGAAAGGGTGAGAAGAAGCCAAAGGGCAAGAGAGGCTGAAAAGAACAATAAAATGAGAAATATAAGAGAAAGAGAGAGTCACATCAAGCTTTGAACTCAGCCAGGCTCTTTGTATCTCACTGCTGCTCCTGAAGGCTGGGAAGTTGTTTGCAAGGGTGACCAGTAAGGAGGCAGACAGAGGAGAGAAACAGAACAAAGGCCAGAGTACTGGAAATGGAGCAGACAAAGAGCAGGTACATGCCACAGGGTAGCTGAGCACTTTATCTCTGCTCTCACCTGCCAAGTGACCATCTGAAATGATCAGAGGGTATTAATTAGACTAGCGTCAAGAATTCAGTGGGTGGAAAAGCGGGACAGCCTGCCTGAGCCGTCCATGTCAGTGCACACGATCATGGCCTCTGCTTTGCTAGTCCTGGGTGCTCCTCCAAGCTGGCAGAAAAGAGTTCTGAGTGGAAAGAGATGCCCTTAATCAGGACCAACACCAATCTCTGCTTTGCTACTGGCAGATCCCAGTTAAGAGAGGGTTAAAACATGCCAGACTTTGTACTGACAGGTCCCGTGTGAGAAGGGCATCATGCCTGCAGAACCTCCCTTCTGGGAGGCCAGGGTGAGGAGTGAAACACAGGGAGGTACCTATTTATTTGATGTTTGGTGTCCCCAGGTACAACTGCCAATTATCCAGGTTGGTCTCATGCTTTGATCACTTCTTGTTTTGGTGTAGGGACTGTCTCTGTCATGCACACAATCCTATAAAGCACTGCCTCTTCCTAACCTGGAACAGGTCACCCAGGGAGGTAGCTGAGGCCCTGTCCTTAGAGAATTTCGAACTCTGGCTTGACAGGGCTCTGAGCAACCTGATCTAAAGTAGGATGCCTCTGCTGACTGCAGGGGAGTTGGGCTGGATGACCTTTGGAAGTCCCTTCCAACCCAAGCCAGTCTATTCTTCTGCGACTCTGCCTTGTCAGTACTGCTGGGTTTTGCTAGCATCTCCATGTGCACAGGTTATTGCTGTAGGCAATGCTTCTGAAAAGCTCAGGCAGTGCAAGCTTCTGCTGCCTCATTTGAATGAGCAGATCTCTTTGGGACATGTATTGCACAAGCTTAGGGCTTTATGATCTGGCCTTACTGTCCACTCTCTCTGCAGTGATGGTTCTGATCGGATCACAGAATGGCTTAGGTTGGAAGAGACCTTAGAAATCATCTACTCCAGCATCCCCCTTGTGAGACCCCACCTCCAATACTGCTTGGTGTCCCCAGCATGAGAAGGACACAGAGCTGCTGGAGAGAGGCCAGAGGAGGTCACAAAGATGAGCTAAGGGCTGAAGTAGTTCTGCTGTGAGGACAGGCTGAGGGAGCTGGGGGTCTTCAGCATGGAGAGGAGAAGGCTCTGGGAGAATCTTAGAGCTGCCTGCCAATAGCTGAAGGGATCCTCCAGGAAGGCTGCAGAGGAACTTTTCCTGAGGCTCTCTAGAGACAGGACAAGGGGGAATGGTTTGAAACTGAGGCAAAGCAGGGTTAGACTGGAGCTGCGGAAGTTGTTCTTCCGTTGGAGGGTGCTGTGACTCTGGAACAGGCTGCCCAGGGAGGCTGTGGCTGCCTCCTGCCTGGAGGTGTTCAAAGCCCTTGAGCAACTGAGTCTAGCTGAGAGGTGTCCCTGCTGGAACAGGAGATTGAAGGAGATGAGCTCTGAGGTCCCTTCCAACCTGAACCATTCTGTGATTCTAGGATTCTGTGAAAGTAATGCAAGAGATAAACTCCAAATTTTGGGAGCTGCTGCCTGCTATCCCTGTTAGTTACATAACAGCCTGCTCTTTCAGGACGCACTTCACACACCAACTAGTCTGTGAAATACTCTGGCTGGGGGGAGGAGGGGCAAGAAAGGGGGAGGGGGGGGAAGTAGCTCTTTCCTCCTGTGTTTGCTGTAGTTATAACGATGGAAAAGTACAGAAGGCTGTGATGGTGCTTGCACTGGAGGGTTGTGTTCTGAGCCTGAGATAAGGAATGCCAGTAGGTCACAGAAGCAGAAAATCACAAGATTCCAGCACTGTAAACATTTTCTTCTAGGGAAGATAACTGAAACTTTTGTGAATGAATGAATGAATGAGTGAGTGTTGTTACTTAGGCTTTTTCTTCACCTTGCCTCTGAGAAGGCAGGAGAGATAAGAGGAGGATGATCACCTCTCTGAGGGAATCGGCACTCCGCAGTGGATGGCTCCTACCTTGGAGCAAGCTGTTCCTTGTCTCTTGTTGTTCTATCACGGCAAGGAATAGGTCTGTGCAGGTAGAACCGGGAGCAGAGTTTGGCTGCAAAGCCCTGATGATTGGAGGGAGTACACAGAAGAGCAAGGACCTCTGCTGCATTTGCATAACTGACAGTTGGAAAAAACCACTACTGCCAGTTATCATCTCCAAGCTGCACATGAAACACCGAGATAGCTTTAATCCTCCACCTTCAGTCACAGGATGGGACAGGACCACACTTTGAGGCAATCTGATTTGCTTCCCATAGATTTAGAATTCTGCTGCCATTCCCTAATTGCTGTGGAATGTTGGCAATAAAAGCAGGGCATTATCGCTCCATCTGGATTGTACAGTACTGGAATAGTTTGCATTTCTTTAGTCTCATTTACCACGGGGAATTTAGCAGTAACCTGACTGGTGAACCCACATGATTAATAATCCCTCCTTGCCAGAGCAGGAATTGAGACAAATGGTACTGGCATTATTCTCATTTCTTTTCCTTCTTGCTGTGCACACTCCAAAAGTCTGAGACTGGAACAACACCTTCAGGTCCCTAAAGGGTTAATTACTTTCAGCCCCAAGCTCTCTGTACAGCTTGCACAAAATCTTCAGTCTTACCCTCCACATCCTCTGAAGAAGTTTGCAGCAGAAACTTCTTTAGTGCCTAAAGACAGAAATTCATCAGTACAGGCTGGGAGGTGATATGCTGAAGAGCAGCCCTGTGGAGAAGGACCTGGGAGTGCTGCTGGGCACCAAGTTCTGCATGGCACAGCAATGTGCCCTGCTGGCCAAGAAGGCCAATGGGGTCCTGGGGTGCATTAAGAAGAGTGTGGCCAGCAGATGGAGGGAGGTTCACATCCTCCTCTACTCTGCCCTGGTGAGGCCCAAGTGTTCTCTCACTTTCCTCTTTCCAGTTTTGGGAAAGAACAACCCCATGGACCACTACTGGTTGGGGACTGATCTGCTGGAGAGCACTGAAGGGGAAAGGGACCTGGGGGTCCTAGTGGATGGAAGGATGCCCATGAGCCAGCAATGTGCCCTGGTGACCAAGAAGGCCAAGGACATCCTGGGCTGGATTAGGAGGGCTGTGGTTAGTAAGTCCAGAGAGACTCCCTCTCTACTCTGCACTGCTGAGGCCACGTCTGGAAGATTGCATAAAGTTCTGGGCCCCTCAGCTCAAGAAGGACCTCAGGGAACTGCTTGGGAGAGTCCAGTGCAGAGCCACAAAGATGTTAAAGGCAGTGGAAAACCTTCCTTAGGAGGAGAGCCAAGTGGCTCTGCTGGGTGATGCCCAATGACAGCACAAGGGGCAATGGTGGAAGTTGAGGTACGGGAAGTTCCATGGAAAAATGAGGATGAAAGAAGCCTGGAACAGGCTGCCCAGGGGCATTCTGAAGTCTCCCTCTCTGGAGGTATTCAAAACCCACCTGGATGTGTTCCTGTGTGACCTGCTCTAGGTGCTCCTGCTCTGGCAGGGGGGTTGGACTGGTTGAGCTTTGGAGGTCCCTTCCAGCCCCTAACTTTCTGTGAGTCTGTGATTCTCTCCCCCAAGTCCCACTGCAGGCAAAAGTGAGTGAACAGCTGTGTAGGGCTTAGATGCCAGCTGTGGTTAAACCAGTGTGACTTGAACTGTCTCTTACCATGCTAAGGTGCGAGGCATGTGAAGAGAAGTGACAACATCTGCCTTGCACCCAAGTTTGCAAATAGCTGCGTACTCTGTGCCCAGTAGCAAAAGGAACATCCCATAATTAACTGGGTATATGGTTTCCCTGTAACACCGTTACAAGTACTTCATCATCATCATCATCACAGTGGCTCAGGTTGGAAGGGACCTCAGAGATCATCTGCTCCAACCTCCTGCCACGGGCAGGGACACCTCTCAGCTAGACTCAGCTGCCCAAGGCCTTAACCAGCCTGGCCTTCAACACCCCCAGGCAGGAGGCAGCCACAGCCTCCCTGGGCAGCCTGTTCCAGGCTCTCACCACCCTCCTACTGAAGAACTTCTCCCTCAGCTCCACTCTTACCCTGCTCTGCCTCAGCTTCAAACCATTCCCCCTCATCCTGTCTCTAGAGCCCCTCAGGAAAAGTTCCTCTGCAGCCTTCCTGGAGGGTCCCTTCAGATGTGGGAAGGCAGCTCTGAGGTCCCACTGGAGCCTTCTCTTCTGCAGGCTGAACACACGTTGTACATTATGACCCTCAAAGTGTAACTGAGACTCACTAAGAAGCCTGGTGAGAGTTCAGGGCCCTGGCAGTGCCTATATTTTGCATTTCCCTCCCCCTTCTTGGCTGCTCTGAAGGATGTGCCCTGACCCCGGCAGCTCATTTCCCACAGTCTCAGACATCTGATGCCCGCTGCTGCCCTTGACCAGACCAGAATGGTTATTGAGCCACGGCAGATAACCTTAGCCCAAGTTCTTGGCCATACTTCATCAGTTTCCAGGCCAGCTCATGTAGGCTTGATGAACCTATCACAGCTGTGGTTTAATGGGTATAAGCAATTAAGTAATTATAAATCAATGAGCTCTGTAACTCTGCTATTACAGTAATTACATTTTAAAAGGCCCTACTTAGTTACAACTCAGGGATTATTTACAGGCAATAATTAAGGTCAAGCTGACTTCCTCCTGTTACACAGAGAATTTGTATGAGCAGCATGCCAAACAATAATTAATTTAAGGCAAACCTAATTGCCTGCTGTACTGCAGTGTGTCATTATCCCAGGGAATGTGCTCCCATGTCTAGCCCTGGGTATATTTTTTGAGAGAAAAGAGAGATATAAAATAGGGAAAAAAAACAAAACAACCCCAAACAAATACAAATTGTCCTAATCTGCAACTTTTCAGTTAGAAAGGTACCATTTCCTTTAGGCTTTTGTGTGTGGTTGGTTGGTTGGTTTGTTGTTCCCCCCCCACCCAGGAAAGGGAATAAAGGATCAGGTTAAAGAGGATGGCACAGTGCAGGTATGAAGCAAGCCTAGGAAGGAAGAATAGATGGGAAAAATTAGGTTCTGTGGGGATTATTCCCTGCAGAACGTTTCCTAGTGCCTTGTCTGGTCTAGTCTGAAAAGATGCAAATGATGTCATTTTTTGCTGCTTCCCTCGGGGGAGATTAGTCCAGCCCTAATAACACTCAGGGTTAGGAAATTTTACTGATGTTCAAACTGTTTTTCTTTACCTGACTTTACCCCCTTGCTCCTAGTTGTGAAGTCCCCCGGGGCAACGGAGAGCAGCTCCTCTCCTGCCTGGGTGTTCCGAGCCAAAGCAAGACACAAGCGTTTCTTCACAGCTTTCAGCGATGGATGTTTGGACCCTGGAGAGCCTCCGAGTGTGAAAGCAGCCTCTGCTAACTGCCCTGTGTCCACCTGCATGCCTGTGCATGGAGCCACTCAAGTGCAGGGACATGTGGACCCTCAAAGGTTTGCCCCAGACGACGCTCCTATGGTGCCCGCTGAGCAGTGAAGCGTTCAAGCAAAGCCTGGATGGGGCACTTAGTGCCGTGGTCTGGTTGACTGGATAGGGCTGGGTGCTAGGTTGGACTGGATGATCTTAGAGGTCTCTGCCAAACTGATTGATTCTATTCTATTCTATTCTATTCTATTCTATTCTATTCTATTCTATTCCATTCCATTCCATTCCATTCTATTCTATTCTATTCTATTCTGTTCTGTTCTATTCTATTCTCTGACAAATGGGTTTCTTTTCCAGTTAGGAGGAAAGTGGCAAGCCTGAGGAAAGATGAATCCCTAGGGTCAGCACAGAGTCATAAAGGTAGGAAGGGACCCCAAGAGGTCTCTGCTCTGAGTGCCATCACAGCCAAGCATGAATTATGAATGACAAATGCAGGCCATATTGTACAGGGCTTTTTGGGTCTCCAAAGCCCTCAAGATCATGCATTCTCTTAATGCTTCTTAGTGACCTGTTCAAAGCACTCCATTTTCTCATTGTGATGGTTTGGGTGTTCCCTGCCCCCCTATACTTTGGAAATTACCCAGACTAGACTCAGCCAGCTCTGGAAATATGAATGACGATATTATTTACAGCTAGCACAATAGACAAGCAGATATTTACAGTATATACAGTTATAGACAGAAATAGACAAGGTAAAAGGTAATACAGACACACAACTCCCCTCCCAGAAACCTGAGTCCCCAGGAGGGGCTCTCAAGTGCCCACTCACCTTCCCCCTACCCCTCTCAACCTTACCCCAGTCCCAAGGAAGAATGGAGGTTCAGCCAGGGGGTTAGGAAGCAAAGTGGATTAGAACAAGAAAACGGAGGGTGAGGTTAGAGAGAGAGGTGCAGCTCAGCCAATTCCCCAGCAGAAGCGAGACATGACATTTGACAGAGTGATTCAAAAGAGCACTTAGGGGAGAGTACCTCTGGTGCTCCAGAGGAGGAAGAGGAGACATTTAGTCTTTGAGATTTGGCAAACATACTTAGACCCAGCTCAGAGCTCGCCAGCAGCACAAGAGAAGACTCCCTTATCTATGTTTTGCTTTTATTCTTATACATCTCAGCAAGCCTATGAGGGAAGTAGACATCACCATTGTTTTCTTTTCACAGCCTGTAATCTAGTTCTTCTCACCAAAACATTCTAGCTAGCTTCAAACTAGCACACTCATTGCAAGGTCTTTGGCTTGATTTGGTTTGGGTGTTTTTTTTCATTTATACCAGGTCAGAAACTGATCTTGTTCTTGATAGTTTTCTGGGGCTCTCCTTTATGTTTGCTGTACACTTTCCAGTGGACAGAGCAGTGTGAAAAGTGTCTGATGAGCTTTGAAGGGCAGCACAGACTTAGAATAGAAAAGAAGCGTAGAATCAGCCAGGTTGGAAGAGACCTCCAAGCTCATCCAGTCCAACCTAGCACCCAGCCCTATCCAGTCAACCAGACCATGGCACTAAGTGCCCCAGCCAGGCTTTGCTTCAACACCTCCAGGGACAGCGACTCCACCACCTCCCTGGGCAGCCCATTCCAATGCCAATCACTCTCTCTGTGAAGAATTTCCTTGTGTTGGATGCGCATTTGTGAAGTCACCTTCCCTCTCTGGGTTTTACAGTATCACAGTACCACAGTATCACAGTATCACCACGGTTGGAAGAGACCTCACAGATCATCAAGTCCAAGCCATTACCACAGAGCTCAAGGCTAGACCATGGCACCAAGTGCCACGTCCAATCCTGCCTTGAACAGCTCCAGGGACGGCAACTCCACCACCTCCCTGGGCAGCCCATTCCAGTAGCCAATGACTCTCTCAGTGAAGAACTTTCTCCTCACCTCAAGCCTAAATTTCCCCTGGCGTAGCTTGAGGCTGTGTCCTCTTGTTCTGGTGCTGGCTGCCTGAGAGAAGAGAGCAACCTCCTCCTGGCTACAACCACCCCTCAGGTAGTTGTAGACAGCAATAAGGTCTCCCCTGAGCCTCCTCTAAACAATCCCAGCTCCCTCAGCCTCTCCTCGTAGGGCTTGTGCTCGAGGCCTCTCACCAACCTCGTTGCCCTTCTCTGGACACACTCAAGCATCTCAATGTCCCTCTTAAATTGAGGGGCCCAGGCTTACTCTCCTGCTCACTGTTAATTTACTTGGGTGACAAATCTGAAGAAATAATACAACTTTAAGAAGAGAGGAACCCATCTTTGGAGTAACCTCTTAAGGGGGCAGCCCTGTGTGCAGGCAGTTTAGAGTCCAGTGGCATCACAAGAGGCCCTTGCTAAAGCGCCGCCAGGTCTCTGCCGCCTGCTGCGACCTCTGACTTTGTGTGACTGCTGCCAGTCACAATGGGCAATCTTCCTGCATTATCTGGGTGAGAGGTGGAACCTTCCACAGCAGACAGCCCTCCTCGTGCTCTCCATGTGTGCATCAGATCACCTCGCTGACATCTCCTAAGGGGGATGAGCTTTCAGCCCCTAGTGGTGCAACTACCTCTTGCCGCCATGCACCCCCCACTCCCAGCTTCATTCCTGCTCAGTGCTCCACTGTTTTCTCTGCACTCCTGCTGCTGAGCAGGCACTGAACCTTCCCCAGCTCCACCTCGCCAGTGCAAACTGTACCCTCTTTTTAATCTTTGCTGGCACTGGATAATTCAGTCACCTCCTGGTGCCCCTCCCTGGAATCTATCAATATATCTCACAGTTCTGGAAGCTTTGATTATCACCTTGGAACTGCACTCCTCCCAGCTGGAGGTTTCACTGATAAGCAGATAGTGCCTCAGCTCCTTGCAGCAGCAAGTGTAGTGAGCAGTAATTTTATCCACTTTTTAATGCTTATTTTTTTAGCTACCAAGCTGTAGTCTTGCAGTCTTTGGAAGCCCCCTGCTCCTTCCTGCTTTCCTCTCTTTCACTTCCAGATGCCTTATTTCTTGAACTAGGCTTCCCAGGCTCAGCATTCCAGGTAAAGTCTGGCTGGGATTTGGAAATGGATGATCTTTACGTTCCTTTCCAACACAGCCCTCAATCCCATGACTGAGATCTGGAGCCTCAATACAGGGAGTACATGGACCTGATGGAGAGGGTCCAGATGAGGGCCATGAAAATGAGCAGGGGTTTGGAACAGCTCTGCTAGGAGGACAAACTGAGGGAACTGGGGGTGTTCGGTCTGGAGAAGGCTCCATGGAGACCTAATAGCAGACTTCCAGTACCTGAAGGGTCTGCAAGAAGGATGGGGAGAGACTGTTTGCAATGGCCTACAGGGACAGGATGAAGGCAGTGTCTTCAAACTCAAGAAGAGCAGATTCAGATTGAATGTTAGGAACAAGTTCTGAACCATGAAGATGGTGGAACACTGCAACAGGTTGCCCAAGGAGGTGGTTGGGTCCCTGGAGATACTCAAGGTGAGGCTGGACAGGGCCTTGGGCAACCTGATCTAGTGGAGGATGTCCCTAGAGGAGACGTCCCAAGGATCACCCAGTTCCAACTCCCCTGCCATGGACAGGGACACATCACACTAGATCAGCTTGCTCAGAGCCACATCCAGCCTGGCATTCAAAACATCCAAGGATGAGGCTTCCATCGCCTCCCTGGGCAATCTGTGCCAATCTTTCACCACCCTCATGATGAAAAACTTCTTAATGTCTAGTCTAAATCTCCCCTCCTCTAGCTTGGATCCATTCTCCCCAGTCCTGTCACTACCCTAAAAAGTCCCTCACCAGCTTTTTGTAGCCCCCTTCAGATACTGGAAGGCCACAAGAAGGTCTCCTGGGAGCCTTTTCTTCCCCAGACTGAGCATCCCCAACTTTCTCAGCCTGTCCCCATAGCAGAGCAGCTCCAGCCCTCTAATCATCTTTGTGGCCTTTCTCTGAACACATTTGAGCACCTCCAGATCTTTCCTGTACTAGGGGCTCCAAACCTGGACCTAGTTTTGGACACATCTCCAAAACTCAGCAGAAGAATCTGATCAGCATGTGTCAGGTAGAATTCCCTTTAGTAAAAATCACAGCAGTAGTAGTGGGGGGAATAGGCAGTAGCTTAGGAAGGGATGGATGTGTAAAGGGAACACCATAAGATGCCTACTTCATACACCGGGAGAAGGACCTGTTCCTGCTCCCAGGAACAGGAGGTGAAGCATTTCAAGCAAGGGCTGCTTAGGAAGCCTTTTCAAACACAAGAGAATGAGGTCTGCTCTGAAGCCACCCTTTTTGTTTTTCATTCAACAAAGGTTTGGCTTGCGGTGAGATTACTTTGTAGAGATCTACAGATGCACTTAGGAGTCAAAGTAATAACTGAGGTCTACTCTCATGTCCTGTAGCAAAAATATTTCAAAGGGGACAAGCCTTTTTTTCTCTCCTAAGAGCTTGGCTTCTTTTTAAGACCCAAAACAGCTACCAGCACTCTGAGAGATTTCAGCATGCTTGGCTTTGAGCACTTCTGAAAGGTTGCCTATAGAGGTGGGTGCCCAGGAGAGAAAAAAACCAGTAAGGAGAGAAACGATTCCTGAGCTCTTAGGAATATCTGGCTGCCTTTTAGACAACTCCTGCTCTGTGATCTCTTGCCCTTTGATGTACCAAAGCTGCACGCTGCTGTTTGATGAACTGCTTGTTGACAGATATTTATCAGTGTTTAACTGGTTTAAAACGAGCCAAAGGCAAAAAAAAAGGTGAGAGGGGAATCTTGGATTTTGTTAGGGATGTAACTAAACTTAGAGGGAAGGGAAAGTCAAAGAGCCAGACAAGAAATTAATCCAATTTCTCAGCCCCCTGGAGAGTTTTCTTCCACTTCAATACTTGTTTTCCATCAAGGCTTCATGGTTTTAGTAGCCTTACTGGGAAGTGTTTGCACTTATTTTTTCCACCACCATCTGGAGAGAAAATACAGCAGCTTTTTGTGCTGATGAGAGGAAGTGGGTTACAGGTTAGGTACCAGAGATAATTCCGCTGCGGAGGAAATTGTTGCTAACAGAAGAAATAACAAAGGGATGCATACTTGGGCACATTCAGTACCTCACAAAGACCTGGCTTTCAAATACCACAGCCAGCTGCTGTCTTAATCTGAGTTTAGTGTGGCACCCATTGGATCACAGAACCTCCAAAGTCATAGAATCAACCAGGTTGGAAGAGACCTCCAAGCTCATCCAGTCCAACCTAGCACCCAGCCCTGTCCAGTCAACCAGACCATGGCACTAAGTGCCTCATCCAGGCTTTGCTTCAACACCTCCAGGGAAAGTCTTTGCTTACTGCACTGGGGTGGATTGCATCCATGGTTTTTTTCAGGCATACCCTCCAACACAATATGACATTTCTATTTTCAGTCCTGTTGGTGATAATGTGAACCTGGGAGCTCTTTTCTAGCCTCTCACCCTCTGCAAGCCAAAGTGAAGGTACAAGTCAGTGTCTTCCTGAAAGGCTTCCCTGTGGATTGCATTTCCAATGGAAGTCTTGCCACGTGTTTCATAGAATCAGTCAGGGCTGGAAGGGACCACAAGGATCATCTAGTTCCAAGCCCTCTGCCACAGGCAGGGACAATCTACCCTAGATACAGTCATTCCTGTATTTCTGAGCACAACCTGATGCAAATCCAGATGGGACCAGCAGGAACAGCTTGGCTGGCCTGAAGGTGTTCTGGTTGCTACTGTCAGGCTACCTGTGGAGCTAAACTCCCAAAGCATGAGGTGGGCAGCAGCCAGTGCCCACATGGACACTGGTCCTCGTCCAGTTGTGTCCTTTGTCCTTGCCATAAGTTTACAGAGCAGACAGATGCTCCTCACCCCTCCCCAAAGGAGTAAAAGAAAAGGCTCCACACAGGATTGGGAGTTTAAGGGGAAGTGCTGTTCACAGATACATAAAACAGTACAAAAACCAGGCAACATACACAAAATTCCTATTCAGCCTCAGCCCAGTTTTCCATCCTGGGATTAACCAAAGTCTCACTAGGTTGACACCTCCCTCCCCAAACTAGGACTTAACACCCCAGGCCCCAAAGCCCACCCCCTCTACCCCCCAGGCCCAAATGATGCAGTAAAAATCCACCAAGCTGCTGAAGGCCAAAAGCCCCTTCCTGAAACACCAAAGAAGAGAGAGGGCAAAAGGGCAGAGCTGACTCTGCAGTCAGTTTATGAAGGAGGATGCAAATATTATGGGATGTTGGAAGAGAAGATGACATTTTCCCCTTCTCCATCTGCCTGCACCTCTCTGGTGCTTGGAGGACTTCTCTGTGGTTGAGTCTTGAACCCACAGCAGTTATCCACAGCCACCAAGGCAGCGCAGGGCTTTGCCTCTCTCACTGCCCTCATGGATGGTAAATCCACTGAAGCACTAATGATTTACAGCTCCAGGTGGTTGCTTTGCTCTTGTACCAACTCCCAGCCCTATCTTGACTAATTGGCATTTAATTCTGCATTCCACATCTCTACTGACCTTTCGAAACGGGGTCGTGTTTGCTGCCTATCAGACGCTTGTTTATGGCAGGAATGATTTCAGCCCTTACTGGGCTGATGAAATCTTTGGGTTTTCAGCTTGGGAGGGGAGGGTAGCTTGGCTCAGTAAGCCTCACAAAGTCACAGGCAGGTTGTTTCTGAGACGTGGAAGGGACAGAACCATGCTGTGGGTGCAGCTGTCTGGGCTTCATGAGAGATGGAGACACGAATGCTGCTTTTCAGAAGTTATTTGTTTACTTATTCCCCCTAGGCTCTCTCCAAAGATTGTACAAGAGATGCTTAGCTGGAGCAGCAAGGGGAAGGTGTGATTGCATAACAGATACGGTCTGGGATGAGTCTTAATCTTCACTGCATCTTCTCAGTACACCGTGGATGATGTGTAGCTGATGGAAGAGATAGAGGAGAGAAAGCAGCTGGTGTTTTGACTGACTCTCTGATATTCTAATGATGGTTCTTACCCTGTGCCAGGTGCTTTAGCAGCTCTACCTCAGCTTTATTTCGTGTGGATGCAAATAAATAAAGATTGTGGTTTATTTTCCTGTTTCCTGAAATAAGACTCTATAGGTGTCAGGGAAAACAATGGAAGTGAGGCCTGGAAAACACAGGAGACTGCAGTACTGGAACTGTGAGGCTGAAGTGCTGGCGTGTTAGGGAGCTTGACTGGGTAGGCAGGGAGGAGCCTCTAGTACAGGAAAGGTCTGGAGGTGCTGGAAGGTGTCCAGAGAAGGGCCACAAAGATGATTAGAGGGCTGGAGCTGCTCTGCTATGGGGACAGGCTGAGAGAGTTGGGGCTGCTCAGTCTGGAGAAGAGAAGGCTCCCAGGAGACCTTCTTGTGGCCTTCCAGTATCTGAAGGGGGCTACAAGAAAGCTGGGGAGGGACTTTTTAGGGTATCAGGTAATGATAGGACTGAGGGGAATGGATTCAAGCTGGAGGAGGGGAGATTGAGATTAGACATTAGGAAGAAGTTTTTCATCATGAGGGTGATGAGAGATTGGAGCAGATTGCCCAGGGAGGTGGTGGAAGCCTCATCTCTGGATGTTTTTAAGGCCAGGCTGGATGTGGCTCTGGGCAAGCTGATCTAGTGTGAGGTGTCCCTGCCCATGGCAGCAGGCAGGGGGTTGGAACTGGATGATCCTTGAGGTCCCTTCCAGCTCTGACAATCCTGCGATTGAGCAGGGTGTTTATAGCCCACTCAAGGGTCTGTGTATGACTTAATGAGGACATGGAAGCCAGAAGATGCCTGAACAGAGCCTTTGAAGACTTCTGGCCTGAAGACATGGTGCAGACAGTGCTGGGAGCTGACACATGTGCACCTTGTATGGATAAGACATTGATCACTTGACAAGTGTGCTGCAGATTGATGACAGAAGCTGAGCCAAAGGGAATGCATGGCAAAATGTGCAAAGAACAGCTCAGATGTAAATAAAGGAGGGGGAGAAGGGATTTGCATGCAATGTTTTTGACTCAGCTGCTCGCAAGCTTGACTGGCATCATGCTTTGTGGCTTACTCTGCTAAGAGCAGAGGGAGCTCGAGCAGCAGCCCTGGCCTGGATTTGAATGTGTGGTTAAAGGAGACTAGGTCAGTGACAGCTCCTGACTGGGGGAGAGGGAGGATCCTGCCGGGAGTGTGGGGCCAGTGGATGAATCCAGAAGTAGCATCCAAGAGCTCTGGAGAGCCTGGGGGAGAGGGGCACCGAGCGGGAGAAAGGATTCGCAGCTGAGAGTAGGCACAGCTATCAGTTTGGAGGAGCTTAGTTATGATCTCAGACGCTTGACCTTCGTGCAAATGGAGATGTTTATTTCAGTGCAACATAGCTCAGATAACAGTAAAAACAATATGGTGGTATTAGCTCTTAACTGTTACCATGCAGACTGCAATTGTCTCTGCTGAAACCATACAAGGGAGGAAAGAAACGAGTTTGTTCAGAGAATCTTATGATGGCTCAGGTTGGAAGGGACCTCACAGCTCATCTGCTCCAACCTCCTGTTCCAGCAGGGACACCTCTCAACTAGATTTCAGCTGCTCAAGGCCTCATCCAGCCTGGCCTTCAACACCCCCAGGCAGGAGGCAGCCACAGCCTCCCTGGGCAGCCAGTTCCAGAGTATCACCACTCTCCTACTGAAGAACTTCTTCATCAGCTCCAGTCTAACCCTGCTCTGCCTCAGGTTCAAACCATTCCCCCTTGTCCTGTCTCTAGACACCTTCAGGAAAAGTCCCTCTGAAGCTTTCCTGGAGGATCCCTTCAGAGGATCCCTTCAGATGTGGGAAGACAGCTCTGAGGTCCTCCTGGAGCCTTCTCTTTTCCAGGCTGCACATCCCCAGCTCCCTCAGCCTGTCGTCACAGCAGAGCTGCTCCAGCCCTTGGACCATCTTTCTGGCCTCCTCTGGACTCAATCCTTCAGCTCTGTGTCCTTCTTCTGCAGGGGACAGCAGAAGTGGAGGCAGTACTGCAGGTGGTTCAGCCCCTGGCAGAGCAGAGCAGAGGTTTTCCGTGCACTGCAGTCCTATTTTCTATTTCACAAACTATTGTTTGTATTTGTTTTCTGTTCCAAATATGCTGCAAAGCCACAGGAGATTACAGCAAATCTCATCATTTTCCCTGTAAGCCTCTCTGATGATGGTTATTGTGCAATTTACATTTCAACACACAGCTCTGCTTTCTGGACTCCAGCCCTGCTGGAGCACAGCCAACCTCGGGATAAACAACAAAGAGAGGACACAAGTACATGCACTCACAAGAGACGAAAACTAGATGTCAAACGGGCTTGAGTCAAGCAGCAAAACCATCTCTCAGCACAGGTCAGAGCAATGAATTTAGTAAAAGAAGGGGTGGGCACTTGGTGCAGCTTCTTCAGCAGTCCTGCCTCTTCCAGCGATAGGCAGAAGTGTTGAACTCTCCTCTCCTGCAGCAGCCAGCAGCGGATGCCAGCCTTTGCCAAACCCCATAGAGACAGTGCCTTACCCTCCTCTAAATCTCTCCTCAAAACCCTTCTCTGCACCACTCCCATGGGCTAGGCAAGCAGGGAGCTGCAGTTCTGCCTGTTTGCTTTGCAGTTATTTTGCCTTCCCAGCCCTCTCCCAGCCTGTGCTTTATCTGCTCCGGCTGTCACTTCTACCCTCGCCAAGCAGCAGGCTGAGAGAGCTCTCGGGCAGGACTGGATAGGGCTGGGTGCTAGGTTGGACTGGATGAGCTTGGAGGTCTCTTCCAACCTGGTTGGTTCTCTGATTCTATGATTAAATCCAGTCCTTTCCTCTGGGGTTTCTAGGTGCAGCTACAATAGAAGCAAATAATAACTTTGCAAAAGGAGCATTATCTCCTACTCAAGAAGCTGAAAAGAAAGCTTCAGTGAGAGGTGATCTGCAGTGTACTGGGAGGAACTAAGCAGAGAAGGCACTGGGGTGCCACAACAGCATCTCCTTGCTAGGCAAAGGCTGCCAAAGTACCATGGGAGCACTAACAGAGATGGGGCTGGGCATGCCTAAGCCTACACAGCCTGCTCTCAGGACACCATCCAGACTAGGAACTCAGGACAAAAAGTGTTTCCAAAGGAAGATGTTTTTTAGTGTACAGCAGATTACTTTGTCCATCCTTAGGTCTGACTTAGTGGCTGTTGTTAACTTCTGACTGACCACCTGCACACAAAGAGCGAGTCCAGAGGAGGTGACAGAGATGGTCCAGGGGCTGGAGCAGCTCTGCTGTGAGGACAGGCTGAGGGAGCTGGGGGTGTTCAGCCTGGAGAAGAGAAGGCTCCAGAGGGACCTCAGAGCTGCCTTCCCACATCTGAAGGGATCCTGCAGGAAGGCTGCAGAGGGACTTTTCCTGAGGATGTCTAGAGACAGGACAAGGGAGAATGGTTTGAAACTGAGGCAGAGCAGGGTTAGAGTGGAGCTGAGGAAAAGGTTCTTCAATAGGAGGGTGCAGAGACTCTGGAACAGGCTGCCCAGGGAGGCTGCGGCTGCCTCCTGCCTGGGGCTGTTGAAGGCCAGGCTGGATGAGGCCTTGGGCAGCTGAATCTAGTTGAGAGGTGTCCCTGCTGGAAGAGGAGGTTGGAGCAGATGAGCTGTGAGGTCCCTTCCAACCTGAGACACCCTGTGATAAGAAAGGACCCCACACTAATGTAACCTCTGAGTCCTTGTGTTTAAACCACAGTGATAGATCTTGTCACACAGTGCCTCATCACAGAAGTTAGAGATCCTTAGTTAAACCTTAGAGGGGAAGTTACAGGTGAAAGTCCTGGGTCATAACCTGAGCATGACTTGGCTCTTAGCATGACACCTGAGCTGTGATATCAATAATTGGGTCAAACCCAGAAGTAATAATGACTGTGGAGTGCATCACTAAGCCAGGAGAAGAACACTGCCTTTCCAAAGCTCTGTGGGACTGGTCACGCCAGTTCTCAAACGAGCACGCTCTGTGAGAAGCATTAAAAGAAACTGACCTTACCTTCAGCCTAATCAGAAGAAATGAGAGGCTGAGTTAATTATTACTTGGCAATTCTTTGTTTAAACTTTGTGCTCAGATTCATTCCCAGCCTGCCCTGTCATGCGGAGCACGGGAGATGTCACCGCGTGCAGCGTGGGCACAGCTCCCCAGGCCACGCAGTCACTTGGCCATGCCCTGTATGAAGACAAAAAGCATCACAGCATCACAGGGCCAGCACAGGCCTGGCCACATCAATGGCCTTCTTTGTGGGGCTCTTCACACCACTCGTTTGCACAAATTGAGGGCAGTCACTTTCTCAGTGCTTGGGGTTGGCTTTTCTTCCTAGCCTTGTTGTGAAGGAGCAAGATACAGACCTTCTCGTGGCCTTCCAGTATCTGAAGGGGTGTGATGGTTTGGGTGTTCCCCACCTCCCCACACCTTGGAAATCACCCAGACTAGACTCAGCCAGCTCTGGAAATTTGAATGAAGCTTCTATTTACAGCTTAGCTCAATATACAGGCAGATATTTACAGTATATACAGAAATAGACAAGGTAAAAGGTAATGCAGGAACACAACAGCCCTCCTAGAAACCTGAGTCCCCAGGAGGGGCTCCCAACCACCCTTCCACCTTCTCCCACCCCTCTCAACCTTACCCCAATCCCAAGGAAGAATGGAGGTTCAGCCAGGGGGTTAGGAAGCAAAGTGGATTAATCAGAGAGACAGCAGAGAGGCTAGAGAGAAATGCAGCTCAGGTAATGCCTCAAGAAGCAGCAGCAACTCCCTTATCTGTGTTTGGATTCTTGTTCTTGTACATCTCAGTAAGCCTATGAGTGAGGCAGACATCATCCTGTTTCCCTTTTACAGCCTGTGATCTAGTTCTTCTTACCAAAACGTTCTAGCTAGCTTCAAGCTAGCACAAGGGGGGTACAACAAAGCTGGAGATGGAATTTTTAGGGTGTCAGGTAGTGAAGGACTGGGGAGAATGGACTCAAGATAGAGGATGGAAGATTGAGATTAGGCATTAGGAAGATTTTTTTCAGCCTGAGGGTGGTGAGAGACTGGCACAGATTGCCCAGGGAGGTGGTGGAAGTCTCATCCCTGGATGTTGTTAAGGCCAGGCTGGATGTGTCTCTGGGCAAGCTGATCTAGTGTGAGGTGTCCCTGCCTGTGGCAGGGAGGGTGGAACTGGGTGATCCACAGGGCCCCCTCCAGCCCTGTCAGTTCTGTAATTCTACGTGGTTACACTATGCAGCAGTAACCTCATAAAAGCTTCCAGACCCAGCCTAGATCTTCATCCTCCCCCACTCCATGCATCAGTACTCCTAAAATACTTGGCCTGGTTACTCTGTCTTGTAGTCTTCCAGGACATATGAAAAAGTCAGAGCCTAAACTTTGCTTCTAGGTTGTTGCTTAAGCCATCCCCAGGGATGAAACTGAGACATTCACAGCATGGTAGAGTTGGAAGAGACCTCCAGAAACCATCCATTCCAAACCCCCTGCCAGAGCAGGGTCACTCACCCAGGGCAGGTTGCAGAAGAACACGTCCAGATATGGAAAGTCTGCAGAGAAGGAGACTCCACAACCACCCTGGGCAGCCTGCTCCAGGGCTCCAGCACCCTCACCACACAGAAGTGTCTCCACATGTTGAGGTGGAACCTCCTGGGTTCCAGCTTGTACCTGTTGTTCCTTGTCCTAGCACTGGGCACCACCAAACAGAGCCTGGCACCTTCATCCTGACACTCACCCCTCAGGTATCTATAGACATTGATAAGGTCCCCTCTCAGCCTTTTCTTCTCAGGACATTCCTATTGAAGGCTGTTTTTATTCAGCTGACTGAAGCTGCTGTTCTGTCTCCAGGAGCTGTGTCACAGATAGGACCTCACTGGAGCACTTTTTGGAACCAAACCACAATTTCTCTGTACCTGCTTCAGCTGTGCTGTAGGGGCTCTGTGTGATTTAGCAGAGGCACTGGGCATGTGGAACGAGGCATGGGCAGGCAGGACTAGAATTCACGTTGGAAAACATCAGTGTCAGTGGTACAAAACTATGCAGCATCCTGGGAAAAGAGGAGTCATAGCTAATCCACAAGGATTTTGCTTATTCTTCTGCAAAATAGGATTCTTGGGTTTATTTCCTTGTGTCACCCTTAGGGGAAGAAAAAAAACACACAAGCTCCCCCCCTTGACTTCCTCTCCAACAACTCTCTGAAAGGTTCCTTGGATTGCTGTCAGGTTTCTACCAAAACCAACAGAAACCTGTTGAGACTGAGATGAGCTGCAGCTGTAAATCAACATTGTTGACTTACAGACAAAAGAAAATCTAAAATCCCCCTCTACTCCACTCTGGGGAGACCCCACCTGGAGTACTGCATCCAGTTCTGGAGCCCTGCTACAAGAGGGATCTGGAGATGCTGGAGCATGTCCAGAGAAGGGCCATGAGGATGCTCAGAGGGCTGGAGCAGCTCTGCTGTGAGGACAGACTGAAAGAGTTGGGGCTGTTCAGTCTGGAGAAGAGGAGGCTCTGAGGTGACCTTCTTGTGGCCTTCCAGTATCTGAAGGGGGCCTACAAAAATGCTGGGGAGGGACTTTTTAGGTTATCGGGCAGTGAAGGGGGAGTGGAGCAAAGCTGGAGGTGGGGAGATTCAGACCGGACATGAGGAGGAAGTTGTTGAGCATGAGAGTGGTGAGAGCCTGGAATGGGTTGCCCAGGGAGGTGGTTGAGGCCCCATCCCTGGAGGTGTTTAAGGCCAGGCTGGATGGGGATCTGGCCAGCCTGATCTAGGGTAGGGTGTCCCTGTGGTCCTTGTGGTCTTTGTGGTCCTTTCCAACCCTGACTGATCCTATGATTCTATGAACTTGGAGAGGGACCTGGGGGTTGACTGTTGACTAAATATGAGCCAGCAGTGCCTAGATGGGCAAGAAAGCCAATGGCATCCTGGATTGGGGCAGAAACAGGGTGGGCAGCAGGGACAGGAGGGCATCATCCCCCTGTGCTCAGCACTGGGGAGGCCACACCTTGAGTGCTGTGTTCAGCTCTGGGCTCCTCACTGCAGGAAGGACATTGAGGGGCTGGAGCCTGTCCAGCGCAGGGCAGTGAGGTGGGAGAAGGGCCTGGAGCAGCTGGGCTGTGAGGAGGGGCTGAGGGAGCTGGGGGTGTTGAAGCTGGAGAACAGGAGACTGAGGGAGACCTCCTTGCTCTCTACAGCTCCCTGCAGGGAGGTTAGAGAGAGGAGGGGGCAGCCTCTGCTCCTTGGTGCCAAGGGACAGGAGCAGAGGAGATGGTTGCAAACTGCCCCAGGAGAGGATCAGGCTGGATGCTAGGAAATATTTCTTGCCAGAGAGGCTTCTCAGACACTGCAGTGTTCTGCCCAGGGCAGTGCTGCAGTCAGTACCCCCTGGAGGTGTTCAAGCAGCCTGTGGAGCTGGTGCTTAGGGACATGGTTTAGGACTGACCCGAAAGTGGGTTGAAGGCTGGGCTGGATGAGCTTGGAGGTCTCCTCCAACTAGATGCATTCTGTGAGTCTGTAATTCAACGCCAAAGGTGTAGTTAATTCCAAGCAGGCATGAAAGACTTCTTCCAGAAAGTGGTTCCCTGCAGCTCCTTCCTAAGCTGACTCTTCCATTTGTTCTCCCTATCACTCCCATGGGTTTTTTCCATCTGGAAGCTGCTGGCTGTTCCCTCCTCAAGAACTGGTGACCCAGTGAATCTGCTGACTATGGGTTTTCCTTGGAGTAGCATCAGGCTCACAGTGCACAAGGGAGGATGAACAAACTGAATCAACATCATAGAGTCACAGAACCGTAGAGTGGTTTTGGTTGGAAGGGACCTTAAAGCTCATCCAGTTCCAACCCCCTGCCATGGGCAGGGACATCTCCCACCAGCCCAGGTTGCTCAAGGCCTCATCCAACCTGGCCTTGAACATCTCCAGGGAGAGGGCAGCCACAGCCTCCCTGGGCAACTTGTGCCAGTGTCTCCCCACCCTCACTGTCAAGAATTTCCTGCTATTATCATATATCAGATCTTTCCAAGACCCTAAGATGTGTCTTTTAGGTTTTCTCCACCAAACCTGAGAATTTTAGAGGAAATAAAGGCATCAGATGTGCTGCCAACCTCATTGTTTCACAAATCTTTTACTGAAAATGTTTATATTCTCCAGATCAGGTCAATTTAACCAAGTATCTTTCTACAATGGGGGGAAAAAATCATATTGGATAAATATAGAGGTCAAAAATATAAAGGTCAAACTCAATCACTTCAGGCATTGCTGGCAGGCAAATGAGTTAGAAGTCTAACAGGAGCCTAGACTCCCTTGCCTTGGTGACTTTGAAAGCTTCCAGAGAGAGAGAAAAGGAAGGAAAGGGATTCCATTTGCTCTGAAGGCTTAGCAAGGATAGAATCATAGAATCAACCAGGTTGGAAGAGATCTCCAAGCTCATCCAGTCCAACCTAGCACCCAGCCCTAGCCAGTCAACTAAACTAGTGCCTCATCCAGGCTTTGTTTGAACACCCCCAGGGACGGTGACTCCACCACCTCCCTGAGCAGCCCATTCCAATGCCAATCACTCTCTCTGTGAAGAACTTCCTCCTAATGTTCTAGCTGCACCACGCACACAGACAGGAGCTGTAAAAGCCATCTCCAGCACCCTGTGGAAGGCTGGAACTACTCTTTCCAAAGCTGCTAATCAGCCTCTCTCATTGTTGCTAACTTAGCAGCCCTCCATGCAGCTTGTACCTGCTTTGCTCTTCGTGGATCTCTGCCCTGTGGAGCTCTCCCATAATCTCAGAAGGGTCCAGGACATTGGGCTGCACCACAGAGACCTGACAGCATTTGCAGAGGGAAGAAACTTGTTTTTCCAGCCTGGGAAAGTGGTAGACAGCCTGCCACAGGGTACTCATTGTTTCAGGACACAGCTGGTGTTTATTCTCTTATCAGCTGTGTTTAGGAAGTAAATATTTATCTAAGTACTACTACTTCTCTGCCCTTTAGATACTCTTGTTCCAAGTCCTTCATCCTCTGTTTTCTTCCCATTGATTCCTCTTCTGTGCATGTCTTAAGGTCTCATTGATATCTCCAAGTCTTGATCATATTCAGCTTTTCCCTTAGATACGCTGTTTCCTTCCTTTCCTTTTTCTCCTTTCTCCTCTCCTGCATATTCCTTCCCTTTCCCCCAGTATCACACTTATTTATTAGCTGTACTTAAGCAGCCTCCATCGAGCACAAGGCCCTACCATGCTGCTCACAGTCTACAAAAGATAGCAGAAAGGATTATCTGTCCTCTCTCCACAGATAATGGACACAAGTCTGGCCAGGTGGTGTCTTGGTGTAATCCGTGTAATGAAACCAGGTGCTTTCAAGTATGAGAGCAACTGGAATAGAATAGAATAGAATAGAATAGAATAGAATAGAATAGAATAGAATAGAATGCAAGAGAAAGGAATGGATGGAATGGAATGGAATGGAATGGAATGGAATAGAATGCAAGAGAAAGGAATGGCATGGAATGAAATGGAATGGAATAGAATAGAATAGAATGCAAGAGAAAGGAATGGCATGGGATGAAATTGAATGGAATGGAAGGGAATGGAATAGAATAGAATAGGATGGAATAGAATAGAACCTTGCTCTGCCTTAGCTTCAAACCATTCCCCCTCGTCCTGTCTCTAGACACGCTCAGGAAAAGTTCCTCTGCAGCCTTCCTGCAAGATCACTTCAGCTGCTGGCAGGCAGCTCTGAGGTCCCCCTGGAGACTTCTCTTCTGCAGGCTGAACACCCCCAGCTCCCTCAGCCTGTCCTCACAGCAGAGCTGCTCCAGCCCTTGGATCATCTTTGTGGTCTCCTCTCAGCTGGGTCCGCCTTCCCCTGGGGACACCAGAAGGTCTCAGCAGCTGCACTCCTGTCTGTATTTTGTTAAGATGCTTCATTATTAATGGAAACCCTCTAAAAAATTGTTACCCCAGAACAGGAGAGTTCAATCTGTTCCTGAGTCTTCACAGATACTGGCAAGGTGCTTCTTCCAGCAGTCACTGGTTGGTGAGCAACCTTTGGACATGTTCCTGCAGCAACTCCCACTCTGCTAGGGAAAAGGATTACCGATGCAAATGACAGGGGTGTGGTTATTAAAGGGTACTAATTGGGAAAATGAGACGTTTGCTGAGCTGAATGATTGCTAAAAGCATCTGTCCTCACCTTCAGAACCAAAAGAGGTTGAAAGAATCATGGAAAGCAGAGTTGGGGTGTGTATTTTTTTGGCAAAAGCCAGGCATGGAGGCTGTTCCTTTCTCAGATTGTCTGAAGTATTCCTCTCAGAGGCATCTAACCCACAGGACATCCCCTCCTTGCCTAATCCATAACACTTCCCCTTCTTGTCTGATCCATTGGATGCAGACCTCACATGGAGTACCGCATCCAGCTCTGGAGTCCTCACCACAGGAAGGACATGGACCTGATGGAGAGGGTCCAGAGGAGGCCACAAAGATGAACAGGGGGTTGGAGAAGCTCTGCTAGGAGGACAGGCTGAGAGAGCTGGGGGTGTTCATCCTGGAGAAGACTCCATGCAGACCTAAGAGCAGCCTGCCAGGACCTGAAGGGGCTACAAGAAGGCTGCAGAGAGACTGCTTGCAAAGGCCTGCAGGGACAGGATGAGGGCAATGGTTTGAAATGAGACCAGAGCAGAGCAGATTGAGATGGGATATGAAGAACGAGTTCTGCACCAGGAGGGTGCTGGGACACTGCAACAGGTTACTCAGGGAGGTGGTCAGGGCCCCATCCCTGGAGATACTCAATGCGAGGCTCAACATGGCTCTGGGCAACATGATCTAGTTGAGGATGCCCAGAGAGGTTGTGGGGTCTCCTTCTCTGGAGACTTTCCAAACCCAATTGGATGTGTTCCTGTCTGACTTGCCCTGGGTGATGCTGCTCTGGCAGGGGGACTGAACTGAATGATCTCTGAAGGTCCCTTCCAACTCCTAACGTCCTATGACCACCCATGAGAGAAGCTTTGCTAGGTGATAGCGCTTTAACTTCCTTCTGCTGACACATCTCTCTCTAGTTCAAGCTGAAAAAAAAAGTGGGATGCAGACCCAGGTCTCCAATTTCCCAAGTAAATTAAAACAGGTAAGAATTCAGGACTCTCCCTCCTCACACAAACGATCTGTTGGTTGCTGAGGATCCATAGGTGCCCACTGCTACCTCTTTGTGAGCCAATGAGCAGTGTCACAGCATCTTCAGCCAGAAGGAGTGGGAGCACTACCTCCAAAACTGAAGTCTCTTGGTGGAATGGGGAGAAACTCGATTGCACCTCCTGATCTAGTTGAGGATGTCGCTGCTTGCTGCAGGGGGGATTGGGTTAGATGACCTTTGGACTTACCTTCCAACCCAGCCCATTCTGTGATTCTGTGAGTACCCACATTCATCCTGAATGGGGCCATTGATTGCTGGGTGCGGTCTGAAGGAGCCGGCAGGTCCTTCTCCTCAGGGATGAATTGGCAATCCCTGTTTACCTTCCCTTCAAAGGCACTTCTGCGGTTCTAGGAATGCTTCAGCAGCCCTCCGTAAGAACAGATCCTAGGCTGAGATGTCTCAGGTAGGTGAAGGTTGCTTTCTGCTATGTTCTGTCTAACACCCAGAAATGGCTTCAGATTTGGGCACCTCAATACAAGAGGGATGTGGAGGTGCTGAAGCCAGTGCAGAGCAGGGCAAGGAAGCTGGGAAGGGCCTGGAGAATAAATCTGATGAGGAGCAACTGAAGGAGCTGGGTATGGTTAGTGTGAAACAGAGGAGGCTGAGGACAGACCTCATGGCTCTCTACAGCTACCTGAAAGGACCTTGTGGAGAGGTTGGTGCTGGCCTCTGCTCACAGGGCATTAGTGACAGAACAAGAGGGAATGGCCTCAAGCTGCAGCAGGGCAGGTTTAGGCCAGACATTAGGAAGACTCTTTTTTCCCATCAAGAGAGGTCAGGAATTGAAATGTGCTGCCCAGAGAGGTGTTGGAGTCACCAACCCTGGTTGTGTTTAAAGGTCATTTAGATGTGGTGCTTGGGACTATGGTTTAGGGTGAACCTTGTAAAGTAGGGTTCTGGGTTGGACTCGGTGATCCTGAGAGGCTTTTCCAACCTGAATGTTTCTGTGGTTCAGTGAGATGAAAGGCCTCCTGCTGTTTGTGTTGCTTGTAAGTGGTTGCTCCTTCTCACAGAATCAGTCAGGTTGGAAGGGATCACAAAGATCATCTAGTTCCAACCCCACTGCCACGGGCAGGGACACCCTACCCTAGAGCAGGTTGGCCAGAGCCTCATCCAGCACCTCCAGCTTTGCTCCAGCCTTTCTCCTGCACATGCAGCTTGCAATTTAAAAGTGTGAATCTCCTCACACCTCAGAAGACAGAGAGTTGTTCAGGGAAGTGGATTTGAACATCACCAATGTACTTCTTTCTTTCCTTGGACAGCACCTTCAAGCTCTATGTGCTTGGCAGGTGCCTAATGAAGTGCAAGATCTTTACAGAGCTGATGTGGATCACAGGCCTGATATTACTTCATATTACCTGGATACAAACTGATTTCTACCTACCTTTGTCCTCTACAAACCTAAGCATGGCAGGATGCTGGGATTTTATACTGCTGTGGTGCTCCTTGGAAGCTGAAATCACAGACTCACAGAATGAATCCAATTCTTCTGCCAGAGCAGGGCCACCTAGGGCACAGGTCACACAGGAGCACATCCAGGCGGGTTTGGAAAGTCTCCAGAGAAGGAGACTCCTCAACCTCTCCGGGCAGCCTGATCAAATAACCGAATCAGATACTTCAGAGAGAGTCCCAAGAGACTGTTTGGGTCATAGGACTTCATTTCCAAGGACATCTCAAATCCTGAGCAGAGAGGTGGTGTCCCATCTGCTCCTGAAATCCCTGCCCTGTGCTCAGCCTCTAACAGAGAGCTTGTGAAAGTTCTGTCAGGAAGGCTTCGGCTGCTTACATTGCTCTCCCCTTGGCGAGATGATCTCTGGCCTGACCTTGGCCTTTCTAATGTTTTAGCCTTTCTGCCCAATGTAAAGAACATAGAAGACAGTGAAAATTTCCTCTATGGACAGGTATCAGCAACGTTAACAACTACTGCCTGAGTGCCCAGCTGGGCAGGGCTGAACTCCATCTCCTGCAGCTCTCCTGGCTAACAGCAGCCAGTGGTCCCTGCTGCTCTCCAGCTGTCTGCCTTCTGCTTCATTCTGCTTCTCCATGTAGAATGTGAGCTCTGGCACTGCACTTGGACTGCTGCTTCAGGATGAGGCAGGATGAAAACACAGAATCACGGAATGGCTCAGCATGGAAGGGACCTCAGAGATCCTCTACTGCAACCTGACTGCCGTGAGCAGGGACACCCCTCAACGAGGCTCTTCTGCAGGCTGAGCACCCCAGCTCCCTCAGCCTGTCCTCACAGCACAGTGCTCCAGCCCTTGGACCATCTTTGTGGCCTCCTCTGGCCTCACTTTAGCATCTCTGTGTCCTCCTTCTGCTGGGGACACCAGCACTGGAGGCAGGATTGGACATGAGGTTTGAGCAGAGCAGAGACAAGGGGGGCAGAAGCCCCTCTCTTGCCTTGCTGCCTGCACTCCTCTGGCTGCAGCCCAGCACACAGCTGCCTTCTGGGCTGCATGAGGGTATTGCTGGCTCCTGGGGAGCTGCTCAGCACCCAACACCCCCAAGTCTCTTTCTTCAGAGCTGCTCTCACCCCACTGTGCACCCAGCCTTTATTTATGCCCAGTCTTGGCCTGACTCAGCTGCAGGCCATTGCAGTGTGACTTGCTGAACCCCCTGAAGCTGGCACTGGCAGTTGAATCCCCTGTTGAACCTCCTGCAATTAGACCCTTCTGGCTCTAAAAAAACAATACCTCAGAAAAAGAAAAGTGATTATCAGCCAACTGCACTTTGAAATAGCAGCTCTGGGATTTTGGAAAGGATGCAGATGAGAACTATCCAGCCCCTTTGTTTTGGAAGGAGCAGATATTTACAGCTATACCTAAGCTGCTGCTCCTGGGATGAATCACGAAGTTCCTAATCTCACTATCAGCCTCTGAGCACATTCCATTTGCATCTGCGTCTTACAGCTTATTGTGTGACAAATCCTGCAGCGGGAAACCTGCTGACCCAGCTGAGATCCGCAGCACCAGGCTAGCTCTGGCCACTTGGCTGCTGAACTTTGTCAGCTCCACAACACTTCTCTTAGCTGCTTTTCTCTGGTGTGTTTTCTCTCTCTCTCTCTTTGTATTTTTGTCTTCACATGCAAGACAGCGTCAGAGGCTTTACTAAACCCCATTGTCCACCTGGACTTTAGTACAGCCTTCGACACTCTCTTCCCCAGCATTCTCCTTCAGAAACTCCTGGCACAAGACTTGGCTCAGTGCCCTCTGCCCTGGATGAAGAAACTGGCTGATGGCTGGGAGCAAAGAGTGGTGTGGAATGGAGATAAGTCTGGCTGGGGCCCAGTCACCAGTGGTGTCCCCCAGGGCTCAGCACTGGGTCCTGTCCTCTGTAAAGTCTTTATCAATGATTTGGCTAAGGGGATTGAGGTAGATGACACCAAGCTGGGTGGCTGCGTCCATCTACTAGAGGGTGGAGAGGCTTTGCAGTCAGACCTGGACAGGTGAGAGCCATGGCTCAAGGTTAATTTTATGAAGTTCAACAAGGCCAAGTGCCAGGTCTTACACCTGGCTCACAACAACCACATGGTAAGCTACAGACCTGGAAAGGTACAGACAGGAGCAGAGGAAATGGTTCCAAGCTGCGCCAGGGAGGTTCAGGCTGGATGCTAGGAAATATTTCTTCCCAGAGAGGGTTCCCAGACATTGGAATGGTCTGCCCAGGGCAATGATGGAGTCCACATCCTTCGGGGTGCTCAAGCAGTTTGTGGATCTGGTGCTTAGGGACATGGTTTAGTGTTGACCCTTCAATGCTGGGTGGAAGGTTGGCCTGGGTGAGCTTGGAGGTCTCTTCCAACCAGATTTATTATGTGCTTCTGTGATTATTTTTGTGTCCTGTTCCCCAGCATATTACTTTGGATTTCTGAGATTTTAGCAGCTATTCCTTATAATTTTCAGCTTTCTCTTTCTTGTTCATCTCCACCATGTTCCTTTGTGCAGGAATCCTGTGCTTATTCCTTATGCTCAAGATAGAAACTGCTGCATCTAAGCTTTCTGTATTCCTTCTTACATCTTGAAGCAGCTCTCATGGTGTGAACACTTCTTCCACAGAGGAATTGGTGCCAAACTACCCTCTGTGTGTTAGGGGAATCTCAAATACAGTACAGGTGAAAAAATGAGAGCTGTAAAGATAGAGGAGGCAAAGAGGAGCAGTGCAGAGGCAAAGGGGAACAGTGCCAGAGGATTTCTGGAAGGGAAGCTGTGAGTGGCCTCTCATTAGTAATAAAGGAAGGAAGCAAAGGAGTTTTGGGAAACCTTTTTTCATTCCCTTTCCCAGAGGTTAAGCCTTCTGATCGATTTCTTCACGCAGGTTTCTGCAGGGCTTCCGGCACAGCCAGGGAGGTGATGAGGGAGAGCTGATGCCTTGCGCAACACTGCTGCGTGGCAGCTTGGCTCTGGGTGCTGCAGCCTGGGAACCAGCTCAGGTTAGCCTTGCAGGGAGGCTGTGCCTCACAGAGAGAGACAAATCCAGCTGAAATCCAGCTGGGAGGACACTCCCCCACCTTGTGTCTCCCTGTGGGAAAGGGTTGCCCTCCACTGTTGTTTCATTCCATTTGTGATTAACTGTGTGCCAAGGGAGCTTTGGGGCAAGCTTAGTGATGGAGGACTCTCTGTTTGATCATTGCTCTCCTCTGGTCTCATCAAGCTCAGCTCCTCAGCCTCAAGATCTGATGGGTTTCGTTTGAACATTTCCAGAGTTTAGGAGAAATTTCTGTTGGTTTAACTCTGCTCTGGCGAGAGCTGACCTTAAATCCTGTGTCCAGTTCTGGTGTCCCCATCATAAGCACACAGCACTGTTGGATTGAGCCTGGAGGAGCCCCCCAAAAGGCTGCTCTAAGGTCTCCCTGGAGCCTTCTCTTCTCCAGGCTGAACAGCCCCAACTCTCTCAGCTTGTCCCCACAGCGGAGGTTTTCCAGCCCTCTGAACACCTTCACGGTCTCCTCTGAACCCTCTCCAACAGCTCCAGGTCCTTCTTGTGCTGGGCCCCCTGAACTGGAGGCAGTGCTGTGGGTGGAGGCTCAGCAGAGCAGAGCAGAATCCCCTCCCTGTGCTGCTGGTCACACTTCTGCTGCAGCCTAGGAGGCAATAAATGCTTGTGTGTTGAGGTGTCTCAGACACTTTCCATCGCATTCTATCTTCTTGTCCTCACTACAATTAAACAATTTGTTACCATGATGTTTGCCCTTCCCTCACCTGAAACTTCATTCCCTTCTCAAGCTTTGGCTTCAGGCTTGACAGGCTGAGCTGCCACTGCAGCCCTGCTGAGCAGCTTCTCCTGCCCCTGCTGCTTTTCAGAAGTCACAGCTGTCCTCTTCCACACATCTTTTTGTGTCCCCATGTGTCTTAACAGGCAAGCAGGCACCATGGTAGCCTTCGGATTTTGGGGGGTGTTTTTCCTCTTGTTCTCATTGTTGTGTTTTTTTGGGGTTGGTTTGGAGTTTTGATTTGGTTTTCTTTTATTCATATGTTTTTTTTCCCCCTGGCAACTGCACTTTCAGGTCCCAATAACTTACTGATCCACATTGAGTCAAAAACAAGGATGCTTTCAGACACCTCTACAGGAGCTCAGCTGTAAGCCTCTGAGTATGACACACGGTGACAAGGGTGACAAATTCTTCACTTTGCCAATGGGATCCTCCAAATAAAAAATTAAAGCACACAGTTGGACTGAGGACAGAGGTCAGGGACCACCAGCCTTGACCAAGTGTTCATCTGTTCAGAAACTAAATTTAAACACCGTGAGCAAGTCCAGAGGAGGCCACAAAGATGATCCAAGGGCTGGAGCAGCACTGCTGTGAGGACAGGCTGAGGGAGCTGGGGTGTGCAGACTTGAGAAGGCTCCAGGGGGAACTCAGAGCTGCCTGCCAACAGCTGAAGGGATCCTGCAGGAAGGCTGCAGAGGAACTTTTCCTGAGGGTGTCTAGAGACAGGACAAGGGGGAATGGCTTGAAGCTGAGGCAGAGCAGGGTTAGGCTGGAGCTGAGGAAGAAGTTCTTCAGTAGGAGGGTGGTGAGAGTCTGGAACAGGCTGCCCAGGGAGGCTGCGGCTGCCTCCTGCCTGGAGGTGCCCAATACCAGGCTGGATGAAGCCTTGAGCAGCTGAGTCTAGTTGAGAGGTGTCCCTACCCATGGCAGGAGGCAGGAGTAGATGGCCTCTGAGGTCTCTCCCAGTCTGAGACATTTTAGGATGGTTGATGACTTGTGTACTCTCTGGAGGCCCTTCTACTAAACTCCTACGTGGCCACACACTTACATCCAAGCTAAACAAACTCCCTGCATGATGAAACATCATTGACTTTGGCTGTGTTTTAATCCTAGGTGCAGTCCTGGACCTTTATTTTTGTGCTCCTTGTGGATAATTCAGGAGTTTTCATAACCCGAAGGCGAGGTCATTAAAAAGAACCTGCGACCAAAGAGGATGTGGGAGCTGGATTCTGAACGTGACACAAGTCATAAAAGGAATCCTGGCCTTTATTGTCTGTATTAAGTTGCAGGGACTGTTAAGTTAAACTTAAAATAACCCTTTTAAATGTTGTTGAGGATAATGAATTAGCCAGGAGGAGTCAGAGCCTGCTGCTGCCAACTCCAGCGCTTGGGGACTGGAGATAGCAAGGGCAGATAAGCAGCAGCTTTCAGGCAGTCAAATAAATTACATCTTGGGTTTGGCTGCATCCTGGCAGCAGAACCAAGCCTGGGGTTTTCCCTGCATTATCTTACTCTATGATTATGCAAATCTCCTTTTAATGTAGCGACTCCTTAACAGGAAATTAGCCTTAGACTTGCTGGTAAGCTCTTGCAACCGACAGCCCTTTGCTTGCAAAAGCCCTGCGTGTCTGAGCTACAAAAGACACATTAACCCTTGCAGCACCAGCGCCTTGCGAGCATGCAAACAGCAGGACGTGCCGGGATACGTCGGGGAGGTAGCAGGCGAAGCAGGAAGGAGATTCGTTTCCTAACACAAAAGTATTCCCGGGTTTGAAAGTTCAAGCAGGATGCAAACTGCGCTGAAGTTTGCGTTTGGCTTTAAAGAGCATAAGGAAAACAGGGAGGGAGTAAAACCTTAGCGAAAAGCAGGAGCTAAGCTGAATGAAAGCTGGAAACGAGACTGCATCTTCCATTCAGCTTTACTCCTGCCAGTCTAGAGACAAAAGAGATGCGATCAGGAGCGCTAAAGGCACTCCACAGCAGCTGCGGAGCCCAGGTCCTGGCCATGGGCGCTGCTGGCTGCAGACAGGCTCACGGCAGAGAGTTGTGTGTTCGGGACTCGGAGGGTGGCCTCTGCTTTGTCCGGAGAGCAGGGACCCGAGGTGCTCCATCGGCAGCCACTCATGCCTGGAACCGAAGCTTCATGAAGCTTCTGCTGTGTTCCCTGTGGAGGGATCCGTGCACACCTCTGAGCAAGCAGAAGAGCTCAGCTCTCCACGGCTGGGTTTGGTCTCTGCTAGGCAAAACTATTCTAGGGAACTTCTTCCTTAGGCCAAGGATCTCCAGCAGAAGAGCTCATCTTTCGTTTTAGGGCAAAAAAACCCCACTTAAGCTCACGCTGTCGATGGCTAGAGGTAAGTTGGCAGCTAGCAGTGGAGTGCCCTCCACCCCCCTTTCCCTTTTTTAACCCCAACTGAACCACAGACCGCTCAGCCCTGTTAGAGGGGAGCTGAAGGGAACGAAGCACCCAACTTCCCAGTGGGATTTAGGGCAGCATCTGATTCATCCCTGTTCTTTTGAAACTTCTATCAAAGTGAACTGTTCAAGGCATGACCTTAAGGTAACACTGGAATCAGCCACAAAATCTCGACTGCCAGCTCTCAGCTTTAAATGTAAGCCCTGCTCTTTCTTCTGGATCCAGTGTATTCTGTTTGTAATTACCAGAAATTACCATTAAAGCAATGGGAGCCAAGCTAGGGCTCATTAAGAAGCAAGAATTTGTGCTTAACTATTTAAATAAATGCTTGTTGATCTAGTTTCTGCAGATTAAACTCTGGGTTTAGGGGGTTCTGTTGTTGTTTTTCTTTTACAGATAGGAGAAACTTGCTGCTCTAACAGCAGAGGACATTTAGAGCCCAAAAAGCCAAGTGGAGGGTGAGTGGATGTTTGCAGATGCTACTCAGGCAACAGGAATCCTCATGAGCCCCCATCCAGTCAAACACGCTCAGCCCATTCTTGGTACCCAGCACCAGCTGCTCAGGAGCATTTGCTGACTGCTCCAGCAATATCTGGCAGATACTTGAGTAGCTCTCAGGATACTGAGGAAAAAGACATCAAACAAAAATGGCTGCTTGCAATTGGTTTTATTTTCAACAGATTAAAATCCTCAGAATCATAGAATCATAGAATGGGCTGGGCTGGAAGGGATCTGCAAAAGTCATCCAGTCCAACCCACTGCACTCACCAGGGACATTCTCCACTAGATCAGGTTCCCCAGAGCCCTGTTGAACCTCACTTTGAATATCTCCAGGGATGGGCCTCAAACCTAGGTGACCTGTTGCAGTGTCCCAGCACCCTCATAGTAAAGAACTTGCTCCTAACAGCCAATTTAAATCTGCTCTAGTTTGAAGCCATTGCCATCTTGTCTTGTCCCTGCAGGCCTTTGCAAACAGTCTCTCTCTGTCCCTCTTGTAGCCCCCTTCAAGTCCTGGCAGGCTGCTTTCCCTGTTGTGGTTCCACCAGAGGTTTCCCCTCCTCAAGAGTTTCACAGCAGTGCACTCACTGGGATGAAGCACTAGCAGGCAAGCTTGATGCAGACAGGTCCTTGTGCTCCTGCCAGCCAAGAGCCAGTGAGCTTTTACTAACCCTCTGATGTGTGCAGGGAGCTCTTGGGTAGTACCAGGATCAGTGCCTGAGAGCTCTGTTTCAGGCTTGGGGCTCATCTCAGGGAGCATCCTTCTGGAGTAATAAGCTTGAAACATTCAGTGGACCTAAACTTGACCCAAAGCTACAGCTACACTGACTCCTGTGGAAGCCTTGATTGGCTGGCAGCAAAGCACAGCCAGAGGCAGGGGTGGCTCACATCTCCTCAGGCTGTGCTGCCAGGCTGAGAGCTGGGCAGAGGGGGACCTCATCAAGTTAAATGAGGACAAGTGCAGGATCCTGCACCAGGGGAGGAACACCACCAGGCACCAGTACAGATCAGAGCTCCCTGGAGAAAGACCTTGCGGCCCTGGTGGCCAGCAAATGCTCCATGGGCCAGCAAGGTGTCTTTGTGACCAAGAGGGCCAATGGCATTCTGGGGTGCATCAAGAACAGTGTGGCCAGCAGGGCTAGGGAGGTTCACCTGCCTCTCTACTCTGCCCTGCTAAGACTACACCTGGAATACTGTGTCCAGCTCTAAGCTCCCCAAGTCCAGAGAGAGTATTTGCTGGAGAGAGTCCAACAGAGAGTTACAAGGGGGACTGGGGGACTGGAACATCCCTGCTGTGTAGAGACTGGAGAGCCCTGGGGATGTTTAGTGCGGAAAGGAGGAGGCTGAAAGGGGATCTGGTCAATGTCTATCAATATCTGAGGGGTGGAGGTCAGGATGAAGGTTCCAGGCTCTGTCTGGTGGTGCCCAGTGACAGGACAAGGAACAACAGGTACAAACTGGAACCCAGGAGGTTCCACCTCAACATGAGGAGACACTTCTGTGTGATGAGGGAGCTGGAGCCCTGGAGCAGGCTGCCCAGAGAGATTGTGGAGTTTCCTTCCCTGGAGACTTTCCAAACCCACCTGAGTGTGTTCCTGAGTGACCTGCCCTGGGGTTGAACTGGATGACCTCTGGAGGTCCCTTCCCACCCTTGACATCCTGTGATTCTATATTCTCTGTTACAAAAGCCTTCCTCAGCTCAGAGAGGTGTCCTTGGACACCACCTGAGCATGTAAGGCACAACTTTAATCACACTTTACACACAGAGCAAGAAAATAAGAACAAAGCCTACAGGGGTTCCACTCCCCTTATAACAAAAGGAAAACTACAAACCCAAAGTGGCTTTAGCAATGCAGCATCTTCCCAACAGCCTCTGTGAAGAACATCACTGACAGCTCCTTGCACTGAGGATGTCTGAACCTCATCACTCAGAGGGTTTGAAATCAGCTTGCAGTTAGGAAGCCTGACTATCAAACCACATTTCTTCTGTTCCTTGATACAAAAGGAAGCCACCTAAAGTGCCCCAGGTCTGGGCTTTGTTTTCTAAGAATTTGCCATTCGCTGTACAGTGGTGGGGGGGGGGAGGGAGGGTGGAAGTTACAAAACCAGTGGTTAGAAAAACCTAACAAACCACTTCAAGGAAAGCTGCTGGTTTCTTTGCTTGGTTCCACTGGTCAGTGGGCTTTGTGAGATATCATTTTTCACCCAAGGATTTCAGAGGGAAAGGAAGTAGTGGCTGAGGTCTTACAGCATTCACTGCAGGACCTGGACTGGCACCGTAGCTGCTCGCTGTGAGTTACAGATCTCTCTCTTCGTGTTTCAAGGTGCTGTATGTTGCAGTTTCATTTCCTTCTTGGAAAGCAAGCAGGATGTTTCCTAGGAAAAGGGTTTCATTGGGAAAGACTGGAACTTCATGAGTTTGTTGGACGAGCCGCTTGAAATGGGAGCGATGGCATTTTTGCATAAGCCTGTTTGGTGATGCTCAGCCCAGACAGTTGGCTCCAGCAAGCGATCAAGGCTCTGCTGCCGACCTGGGAAACACTCAGCTGGCTTTGCTAGCAAGCAAGGCAGCAAGCGAGGCAGCAAGCAAGGCAGAGTGAGATGCAATGGGACTTTGGAAGCTTTCATCACGCAGGAAATGGTCCTGGGTTTACTCTACAGAGCTGGAGCTGAGCCCTAAGCTTTCTAAACACTCTGGGACACAGGAATCACAGAATGGTCCATGCCAGAAGGAACCTCTAGAGTTCATCTAGTCCAGCCCCCTTGCAGACAGTCTGAACAGCCCCAATGAAAGGGGGCAAGTGCTGTCTGCCAGCTCCAGCTTCAGCTCTATGGCCCCAGCTCTGTTTCTCTTCTGGCTCACCTCTGAACTGACTCAAGTTTTTACCAGTGGCTTTTCTACAAAGCAAGAGGATCGTGTTCTCCCCCCAGTCTCACAGCACTCTTCTCTTACTTGGAAGGTTAGTTCAGCTCACAGCAGCTCAAGAACAAGCTAGAGGTGATGCAAGGTGAAGTGGTGGGAATGCATGACATAGGTCAGTTGGTGCTCACCCTGCCTTGGCTCACCCTGGGCACTGCCTCTCAGTCTGATGCTACTGGGGGGGCCACTGCAGGAGACTTGGAAAGACACTAAGGTACATAAATAGGTGAGTCGTGATTTAAGCAGCAGTTTAATGAAGTCTCCTTCAGGCTGGCTGAACACACCACCAAGAGCTGTGGCCATGAACAAAATCTCGTGGACAGAGATGTTGTTAAAAGGCAGACAAAGGCACAGAGCTGCCTCAGCAAGGGCTTCCAAGTGCAAGCTGTGTAATTCTGTTTCCTATTCATGACAATGACAGTTAAGAACATTTCAAAACACAGAGGCTGCAGGCAGGATTGTGGCACGCCAGAACCAATAGCTGAAGCCAGGCTTTAAGCTTTGCAATTAAAGGGTGGTCTTCCCTGTTTCCCCCCAAGAATAAAGGCCACCATATCCTTCAGCAGCTGCCAGCTAGAACAAGTCAAATGGTGCAGTAACAGAGCAGGCTCAACAAGTGCATGCTTCTGAAATGTGTATTTTTAAAGCCCATAAATGTCAGATCAGTTCTCTGCAGCTTTTTCCCCAAATCTTGGGTTTTCAGATGAATTTTCATCCCTCCCCCTGCGGCATTTGACAGGATTCAGAAGTAGCAGGCACCCTTCAGGTTTTGTTTTGGTGAAGTCTCCTTTTCTTGGCTGTGTTTTGCCAGACTGCTCACATCTGTCAATCAGCACCACCTTCTGGTGCTGACAGCGTGAGGGAAAGTCTGGAGCTGCCACCAGCAGGAAGGAAACCTGCGAAGAGAGAGAATAGCAAAGTGAAACTGCTCTAAACCCAGGGATTTAGTCACAGGAAACAGGTAAAGGCATATGAAAGCCATTGTACAGCCCAGCCTGATGCAGGGGCTAAGGAGCAAGTTTAGAATGGCTCATAGAGTGGTAGGGGTTGAAAGAGACCTCCAGAGGTCGTCCAGTCCAACCTCCCTGTCAGAGCAGGAGCATTCAGGGCAGGTCACACAGGAACACACTCAGGTGGCTTCGGAAAGCCTCCAAAGGACACTCCATAACCTCTCTGGGCAGCCTGCTCCAGGCCTCCAACACCCTCACCACACAAAAGCTTCTCCTCATCTTGAGGTGGAACCTCCTGGGTTGCAGCTTCTACCTGTTACTCCTTGTCCTCTCACTGGGCACCTTCTCCTTGACACCCACCCCTCCTGGTTCTTGCAGTCCCTGATGTAGCTCAGTGCAGGACTGGTGAGCAGTGTACACCCCTGTGCTGGCAGCACTCCCAACAGCTGCTCACACAGACACACGCTTGGCACAAGCCTCCTGTCCTGCTGCTTCCTCCCCCACTGTGGGCACAACGGCCAAGGACACAGAGATGTTTGTTCTAGGCTGCTGCTGCCTGAGCAGCCATTTGGCATCTCCCCTGAGTGGCTGGAGGGAATCACCTGATGGGCCACATGTGTGCAGCACTCAGCCTGTGCTGTGCAATCAGCCAGCACTTGGCCCAGCAGCTTCTGCACAGCCCCAGCACTGCCCTCACTGCACTTGCTGAGTTGCAAGCTCCCAGCCCCTGAAGCATGACACCACCACTGTGTCCTGCCATACTGAGCTGTGTACTGCTTCTGTGACCTCCTTCATCTAAAGTACTGCCTGAACCCCTGCAAGCAGCTCTGTGTAGAAGGACTCGAGTGTGCTGATGGGGAACAAGTTCACCAGAGCCAGCAACGTGTCCTAGGGGCCACAGCCAGTGGGATCCTGAGGGCCATTAAGACTGCAACCAACAGGTCAAGGGAAGTTCTCCACCCTCTCTACTCTGCCCTGATGGGGGCACAGTAATAGGTTCAGTTTTGGGCTGCTCAGTTCAAGAGGGACAGGGAAGTACTTGAGACAGTCCAGTGGAGGGCGACAAAGAGGCTGAGGGGGCTGAAGCATCTCTGACAAGGAGAGGCCGAGAGCTCTGAGGCTGTTTAGCTTGGAGAAGAGCAGCCCCAGAGGGGATCTGAGCAATGCTCAGCAAGAACTAAAGGGTGGAGGGCAAGAGGCTGGGGCCAGAGTCTTGTCAGTGGTACCCAGTACAGGACAAGGGGCAGTGGGCACAAACCAGAACCCAGGAGGTTTCACTTAGACATCAGGAAACATTTGGTGTGAGGGTGCTGGAGCCCTGGAGCAGGCTGCCCAGACAGCTGTGGACTCTCTTTCTGTGGACAAATTCCAAACCTCTCCCTAGACACAATCCTATGCAACCAGCTCCAGGCAGACCTGCTGTATCAGGGTGTTTGGAGTGGTTGATCTCCAGAGGTCCCCTCCAACCCTTACCTGGGATTCTGATCATATTACCTCTATGTAAAATGTCAGTTATGGAAACTTCCAGCCCTCGGAGTGCTGCTGCATTCGCAAACAGCACCAGGGCGGTGTGCTGCTGGAGGCAGGCAGGAATCAACAGCTTCAGCAACTTGCAACCAGTTTTGCTGAAGGAAAGGAGAAACCCCAAGCCACCATCTGTGTAATACCCACTGAGACAGACGGAACTCAAAAGCTGCTCCTGCCAGCTGCAGAACAATTTGGTGTTGAAGCAGCTTTGCAGAGGTAAGCTCGCAAAGCCTGGGGCTGCTTTCTCCACTGCCCTTCTCTGGTAATTCTAGAGCTCAGTTTGCAAAGGCAGCTGCACCTCATGCTCTCCACAGGTGCTGAGACACACACAGGACACGCTCCACTCTTAATGCAGTGCCTTCTGCTGCACTGTGGGGCACGGGAGGATGGTCTCAGGCAGAGGTGCCTGCGGTGCTAATGGAGTGGGGCAGATGTGCACCACTGAAGGTTCCTGAGGGGGAAAGCAGGCTAAGGTGACAGTGTCAGCTGTAGCCTCTCCCTGCAAACAGATCAGCACAGAAAGAATCCACACCTGGACACCACGAACACTGCCATTTACATAATCCCATTTTCTCCTGCTGGATGCTTGGAAGGATCCAGTCCATGCTGCTTCATCTGCACCGCAATGTCGAACAAGTAATCGTAGCACTCACACCTGGAAGGAGAGGGAAGAGCACCCTGCAGTGCCAAGGCAGGCTCCAGCTTCACCACTTCTCATGAAAATGAATCATTCTCTCCCTTCAGCTTCACACCCCCAGTCTGACAGTATGACTACACAGTCCTCTCAGCATCTACTTCCATGGAAAGTGCCCAGCATTTTCCCCATTTAATCCATCAGTAAATGAAGAAATAAATCCCCCAAATGGAACTAGAGAATGCTACACTAAAAGGAGGAGAGCCACAAGGATCATCCAAGGGCTAGAGAAGCTCTGCTGTGAGGATAGGATGAAGGAGCTGGGAGTGTTCAGTCTGGAGAGAAGAAGGCTCCAGGGGACCTCAGAGCTGCCTGCCAATAGCTTAAAGGATCCTGCAGGAAGGCTGCAGAGGGACTTTTCCTGAGGGTGTCTAGAGACAGGACAAGGGGGAATGGTTTGAAGCTGAGGCAGAGCAGGGTTAGACTGGAGCTGAGGAAAAGGTTCTTCAGAAGGATGGTGCTGAGACTCTGGAACAGGCTGCCCAGGGAGGCTGTGGTTGCCTGCTGCCTGGGGGTGTTGAAGGCCAGGCTGGATGAGGCCTTGAGCCCCTGAGTCTAGTTGAGAGGTGTCCCTGCCCATGGCAGGAGGTTGAAGATGAGCTGTGAGGTCCCCTCCAGCCTGAGCCATTCTGGGATTCTGTTGGCAGAATCAGGCATGTCTGACATGCAGTCAGACCAGAGCTTACTGTCCTAGTTCCTCGTCCATGGGCGGGAAGTGCACCTCGCTGGAAGGCCGCTGACCCGGTGAGGCACAAAGCAAAGCTGCTCCACTCCCACCTTGTACTCACATGGTCTTGGCCTTCTCCCATGTCTCTCCCCAGACGTACACTCCGTGCCGCCGGACCAGCACGGCACAGGAGTCCGGGTACTGCTCCATGGCACGGGCCATTCTCTCCTTCAGATCCCGCTCTTCTGGGGTGTTCTCCACGATGGGAACCGCCAGCATATCGTCGTAGCTGAAAGAGAGATGGGTGACGGGTTTCAGACCAGCGCTGCCTCTGGACGCAGGAAGCGTCTCCTTCAGAGACTGGCCAAAAGGCCGGCTGCAGGGCGAGCAGTGGATGCTGTCTGCCTTGACTTCAGCAAGGCTTCTGGCACTGTCCTCTAACATCCCCACGGGAAAGCTCAGGAAGTGTGGTTCAGAAGAGCAGATAGAGCTGGATCGAGAACTGCCTGAACAGCAGAGCCCAGAGGGCTGTGACCGATGGCGCAGAGTCCTGCTGGAGGCCTGTCTCTAGTGGCGTTCCCCCGGGGTCAGTGCTGGGCCCAGCCTCACCCAACATCTTCAATGCCGATCTGGGTGAAGGGACGGGAGTGTCCCCTCAGGCAGTCTGCTGATGGTACCAAACTGGGAGGGGTGCCTGACACCCATCAGGCTGTGCTGCCATTCAGACAGACCCAGCCAGGCTGGGGAGTTGGGCAGAGGGGACCTCAGGAAGTTCAGTGAGAGTAAGAGTAGGGTGCAGCACCTGGGGAGGAACAACCCCCTGCACCAGGACAGGTGAGGGGTGACCTGATGGAGAGCAGCTCCACAGAGGAGGACCTGGCAGTGCTGCTCAGTAACAAGATCTCCATGGGACAGCAATGCGCCCTGGTGGCCTAGAAGGCCAATGAGGTACTCAGGTGTATTAAGAAAAGTGTGGCCAGCAGGGCTAGGGCTAGGGAGGTTCCCTCCCTCTGCTCTGCCCTGGCAAGAGCACACCGGGAATACTGTGTCCAGTTCTGGGCTCCTCAATTCAAGAGAGCGACAGGGATCTGCTGGAGAGAGTTCAGTGGAGGCTATGAGGATGATGAAGGGCCTGGAGCATCACTCATACAAGGTAAGGCTGACAGCTCTGGGGCTGTTTAGTCTGGAGAAGGCTGAGAGGGGATCTCAGCAATGGCTACAAGTCTCTGCAGGGTGGCTGCCAGGAGGATGCAGCCAGGCTCCTTTCAGTGGTACCTAGTGACAGGAGGAGGAGTAGTGGACAGTTAGTCACAGGAAACTATCTCAACACAAGAAAACTCTTCTGTACTATGAGGCTGCTACAGCCTTGGAGCAGGCTGCCCACAGAGGTTGTGGAGTCTCCTCTGGAGACCTTCAAACCCCACCTGGATATGCAACCTGCCCTGGGTGCTTCTGCTCTGGCAGGAGGAGTTAGACTGGATGATCTCAGGGAGTGCCCTTCAACCCCTATCACTCTGGGATCATCCTGCACCAGGAGTCAGCAGGTTCTCAGTACATTCTCTCACCAGATACACTCTGTGCTGGAGGAGCTCTCAGGTACTCCTCTCACACCCAAACGTTTGCTGTGCTGGGAAAACCTGAGCTACATCTGGGACACAGCAAGAATTAACACTTCCATCTATTGGGTGTAGCTGTTCACACATCACTCTGCTGTCGAGTTCCCTGACAGCCTTCTCAGGCTCTCCCCATCGTGCTACAAGCTTTACCTCACATTACTTCAAAGAATCACACAATGGAGGAGGAAATGAAGCTGTCTGCTGGAGAGTGGGGAAGAACCCTTTAGGTAGTCCAAAAAGCCCCTGGAAATGAGGTTGCCCTGCTAAGAAACATTAATGGAGAGCAGAATGAAGCAGTCTGTGATAGAGTCATCAGTGGGCTACAAGTGATCTCCAGCGAGCCTGAGAAGCCCAGCTCCAGAGGCAAGATGATGCACGCTGCTCAGTGCAACTTGCCCAAGAGCTTCATCTGAAGGAGGACTGGGATATTTGGCATTGCCTGAACCTTAATTAACACTGGCAGAAACTTGTTTAAATGGTTGTAATAAGTCCCCAGTTCAGGTTGAAATCCATCCTGGAGATCACAAGGAGATTTCAGGAGTGAGCGCTAGCAGCACTTGAATGAAACAAAGAGACAGCAGTGCTGAAAATAACCTGGCTTGTACCTCACAGCACATCCTGAACACCCAAAAGGTCTCACCCCTGCCAGCCAGCACAGCCAGGGCTGTCCACAAAAAACACTGAAGTGCCCTGGTTTGCTAAGGCTTGCTTGGACTGATCTATTCTGATCACCCAAATCAGATCTGGAGTCTTTGCTAGTGAGGCCAACTGAGTGGAGAGACTGACTTCAGTGGAGAGATTGACTTTGTAGGTTCTGCTTTTTGCTTGAGCCTGAGGCAGGTGTAAATATGGACTCCTAGTCATCACCCTAAGCTTTTCATCCAGGACTAATACCCATGAAACCCCAAGAGGACTCTAAACCAGCCAAAGACCTGGTGTCTCTTTGGTCTGATGGAAATGTAAGCAGCCCAGACTGAGCCAAACCTTCATATGGAAATATCCTGTGATGCTGTTGGCCACAGATCCCATTCTCCTCCTGCTGAAGCCAAAGGTAAACCTCCTCCTCAGGCCAGCAAACACTTCTCATTATCCCATCTGCAGCACTCTCCTGGAAAACTCCCAGAGAAGGTTGATTGAGTTAAACCCAACCCATCATCAGCCTTGTTTCTGAAAGATCCCATTCTGTACTCACAGAACCCCAGAGTGGTAGGGGGTGGAAGGGACCTCCAGAGGTCATCCAGTCCAACCTCCCTGTCAGAGCAGGAGCATTCAGGGCAGGTCACACAGGAACACACTCAGGTGGCTTCGGAAAGCCTCCAAAGGACACTCCATAACCTCTCTGGGCAGCCTGCTCCAGGCCTCCAACACCCTCACCACACAAAAGCTTCTCATCTTGAGGTGGAACCTCCTGGGTTGCAGCTTCTAGCTGTTACTCCTTGTCCTCTCACTGGGCACCTTCTCCTTGACACCCACCCCTCCTGGTTCTTGCAGTCCCTGATGTAGCTCAGTGCAGGACTGGTGAGCAGTGTACACCCCTGTGCTGGCAGCACTCCCAACAGCTGCTCACACAGACACACGCTTGGCACAAGTCTCCTGTCCTGCTGCTTCCTCCCCCACTGTGGGCACAACAGCCAAGGACACAGAGATGTTTGTTCTAGGCTGCTGCCGCCTGAGCAGCCATTTGGCATCTCCCCTGAGTGGCTGGAGGGAATCACCTGGTGGGCCACATGTGTGCAGCACTCAGCCTGTGCTGTGCAATCAGCCAGCACTTGGCCCAGCAGCTTCTGCACAGCCCCAGCACTGCTATCACTGAACTTCTCCAGAGAAGGGACTCCACAGCCTCTCTCTGGGCAGCCTGCTCCAGTGCTCCACCACCCTCACCATACAGAAGTGTCTCCTTAAACTGAGGTGGGACCTCTTGTCTCGTGGTCTCATCATCGTGCTCACCTTTCTTGAGTTTACCTATGAGGCTGTGATGGTCTCCAAAGCCTTCCTGAAGCCATGGTAGACAGCATCCACTGCTCTTCCCTCACCTATGCATTTGGTCCTGCCTTCACAGAGGTCTTTCAGATTGGTCAGGCAAGATGTCCCCTTAGTGAATTCATTCCGGCTGCTCCTCATTCCCTTCTTTTTTCACATGAGAAATAGCCTCCAGAGTGAGCTGCTCTACCACCTTTCCAGGGATGGAGGTGAGGCTGACTCACCTGGAGTTCCCTGGACCTTCTTTTTTGCCCTGTTGGAATCCTGCGGTGCCACTGGCCTTCTCCCAGTCCTCAGGCATCTCCCCTGCTCCCCATGACCTCTCAGAAATGATGGAGTGGCTCAGCCACACTATCAGCAGCTCCCTTAGCATGCATGGGTGTAGCCACCAGGGCCCATGGGTTTGTGCCTTTTCATTTCACCCAAGTCACCTCTAACCCAGTCCTCACTGACCAGTGCAGAGTCTTCCTCCCTCCAATGACTGAGATTGCTGAGGGCTTCTCTGAGTAGTAAATACTGAAGCAAAGAATGCCCTAAATTTCTCTGGAATTCAGGGAACCTTGTGTGAGGCAAGGCAGTGGAACAAGGCTGGGGTGGTTCTGAGCACAGATTTGGGTCCTTGCAGAGCATGAGACCAGTGAAAAGTAAGGGCATGGCTCTCACATCACTCAGACCCCATGGATTCATCACCCAACTGATACCTTGAAGGAACACAGAAGCCATCATGCTGCAGCAGGGGAGGTTTAGGTTGAACATGAGGAAGCATTTTTCACAGGCACTGTAACAGGCTGCCCAGGCAGGTGATGGAGTCCCCACCCCTGGAGGTGTTTCAAAGCTGTGCAGCCCTGGTGCTTGGGAGTATGGCTCAGTGGTGCTCTTGGTGGAGCAGTGTTAATGGTTGGACTCAATGATCTTAAAGGTCTTTTCCAAGCTAAAGGATTCTATAATTGTAACATTCTGTATTCCTTAGCCTGGAATCTGCAGCTTCCATTGGTTTGCTTTTCTGCAGCATCAAGAGGACTGCAGAGGATGACTGGGAGCTATGACACCACATCAGCAAGTTCACCAACACCAAGCTGTGTGCTGTGGCTGACAGCTGGAGGGAAGGGATTCATGCAGAGATACCTCCACGGGCTGAAGACCTGAGCCCAAGCCAACCTCGTGAGGGTCAACAAGACCAAGTGCAAGGTCCTGTATCTGCACTGGGGCAATGCCAGGCACCAATACAGGCTGAGCAGTGCTGGGCTTGGGAGCAGCCCTGAAGGACTTGGGGGTGCTGCTGGATGAGAAGCTCCACATGAGCCAGCAGTGTTCACTTGCAGCCCAGAGCCAGGCAGAGCCTGGGCTGCATCCAGAGAAGTGTGGGCAGCAGGGTAAGGGAGGGGATTCTGCCCCTTTGCTCTGCTGAGACCACACCTGGAGCACTGTGTCCAGTTCTGGAGTCCCTGGGACAGGAAAGGTCTGGAGGTGCTGGAAGGCATCCAGAGAAGGGCTACGAGGTTGTTCAGAGGGCTGGAGCTGCTCTGCTATGGGGACAGGCTGAGAGAGTTGGGGCTGTTCAGTCTAGGGAAGAGAAGGCTCTGAGGAGACCTTCTTGTGGCTTTCCAGTATCTGAAGGGGGCTTCAAAAAAGCTGGGGAGGGACTTTTTAGGGTGTCAGGTAGTGATAGGACTGGGGGGAATGGACCCAAGCTAGAGGAGGGCAGATTGAGATTAGACCTTAGGAAGTTCTTCAGCATGAGTGTGGTGAGAGACTGGCACAGGTTGCCCAGGGAGGTGGTGGAAGCCTCATCCCTGGAAGTTTTGAAGTCCAGGCTGGATGTGGATCGACTGAGCAAGTCGATCTAGTGTGAGGTGTCCCTGTCCATGGCAGGGGAGTTGGAGCTATATGGTCCTTGAGGTCCCTTCCAGCCCTGATAGTTCTGTGATTCTGTGAAATCAGTGCTAAGTCTCCTGACTAACAGCAAGGAACGGTTAAGAATTCCAAGCACATACCAAACACACACCACTGCTGGATGTTTTCTTTTCCAACCAATGCTGATGGACAACTCAGTACCAGAGGTGTCTTTCACCACCTTCCCAATCAAAACTCTCCTCTCCTGCTGACAAGAAGGCAGAGCTGGCAAGTCAGCCAAAGGGGATAGAGGCAGCCTGGGCACACACTCCCACAGCAGACACGCCGCAGGCTCCCTTGCCAAAGGGCAACAAGAGCTACAAAATTCAACATCAAAACCTGGAAAGAATGTAGCATTTCCATTTCTTCTCTACCTGTCAGGGATTACATAAACCTTGTTTGCAGATCCCAGCTCATCTCTCCGTGGGTGGAGTCCTCCCAACAAGCCGTCACACATATTCTGGAATAACTCAGCACTTACCTCAGAGCTCACCCTTGAACAGTAATAACTCCAGCTCTAATGAGCTGCTTATGTGAAGTTGCTTTCAAAGGCTGTCAAGGCAAATCTCAAATCCTCCACTCTCTTAACATGCCCTGAACTAGCACAGGCAATGTCAAGTGAAGTCCACCCAAAGGTAGTTTGTACCTTATCAATCCAAGCCAGTGCTGGCTGGCCCTGGTTTCAGAGGAACATTGCAAGGCTGTGCAACATCTCTGCTCCTGAGAGATTTGTCAGGGCAGGGCTCTTTGGCTTCTCAAGCTCAATAGGCCATAACAGCCTTGACAGGACAAGACTTTATCTCAGATTTCTTCCACAGGCTTAAGACCCTCTTAGGGAAAGCCAATGACTGATTAGCTCAGAGGTCTTCTTATTCCTGATTCCTAATACTTTGACAGACTCAGAATGTTGGGGACTGGAAGGCACCTCCAGAGATTGTCCACTCCAACCCCACTGCCAGAGCAGGAGCACTCAGGGCAGCTCACATAGGGACACATCCAGGTGGGTTTGGAAGTCTCCAGAGGAGACTCCACAGACTCTCTGAGCAGCCTGCTCCAGGCATTCAGCACCCTCACAGTGACAAAGTTTTCCCTTCTGCTCCCATGGGACCTCTTCTACTCCAGCTGGCACCTGTTGGCCCTTTTCCTGTCCTTGGACACCCCTGAGCAGACTCTGGCTGCATCCTCCTCATGCTGCCCTGCACATTTTTAGCAGCAGCAATGAGGGCAGCCCTCAGGCTCCTCTGCTCCAAGCTCCAAGCCCCAGCTCCCTCAGCCTGGCCTCACAGGAGATGTTCCACTGCCTGCAGCAGCTTGGTTGCTCTGGGCTGGGCTCTCTCAAGCAGTTCCCTGAGGTCCTTCTTGAGCTGAGGGGCTCAGAACTGGACACAATATTGCAGATGTGGCCTCAGCAGGCCAGAACAGAGGGCCAGGAGAATCTCTCTGGGCCTATGCACCACAGCCCTTCTAATGCACCCCAGGATGCCATTGGCTTCTTGGCCACAAGTGCCCACTGCTGGCTCGTGGGCATCCTGTTGTCCACCAGGACCCCCGAGTTGCTTTCCCTACAGCTGCTGTCCCACAAACCTTTTACATACTTGAACACTCAACTGCAGTGACTTCTGCCTGGAGAAAACAAAGTCAAATGACAATAGCCTGACACAGTGCCAGAGAGAGAGCAATACCGGTGGTAGCCTCCTGAGGTACATTTCTGGATTCCTTTGATCATCTCCTGGTGAGTAATGGTAAACTCACTCCCTGGGTACAGAAGTGTAGCCATGACAGCAGCTTTGGAGTGAGTATGGATCACTGCACCTGCCCCTAAAAACACAGCAAGAAACAAAAAAGCACCTTGAGGATTAATTTGAAAATGTGTTCATCAAGGAAATGTCATGGACAGACCTAACTCATTTCATAGCATCATGGAGTGGCTCAGCCTGAATGGCACCTCAGAGATCACCTGCTCCAGCAGACGCCTCTCAACTAGACTCAACTGCTCAAGGCCTCCCCCAGCCTGGCCTTCAACCCCCAGGCAAGAGGCAGCCTCCCTGGGCAGCCTGTTCCAGAGTCTCACCACCCTCCTACTGAAGAACTTTCCTCAGCTCCAGTCTAACCCTGCTCTGCCTCAGCTTCAAACCATTCCCCCTTGTCCTGTCTCTAGACACCCTTAGGGAAAGTCCCTCTGCAGTCTTCCTGGAGGATCCCTTCAGCTGGAAGACAGCTCTGAAGTCCTCCTGGAGCCTTCTCCTCTCCATGCTGAAGACCCCCAGCTCCCTCAGCCTGTCCCTGTAACAGAGGTGCTCCAGCCCTTGGATCATTTTTGTGGCCTCCTCTGGACTCACTCCAACATCTCTGCATCCTTCTAATGAAGTCATTCCCTGTGCCAGGGAAGGTTTAGGTTGGACATTAGGAAGAAAATTCTTTCCTGAGAGACTGGTGAGGGGTTGGAACAGGCTGCCCAGGGAGCTGGTGCAGTCACCAGCCCTAGAGGTGTTCAAGAAGCTGTAGGTGTGGTGCTTCAGGACATGGTTTAGGGGTAATGGTAGCTGGGCTAGAGTTGGGCTCAATGGTCTCAAAAGACCTTTTCCAGCCTTAATGATTCTATGGTTCACTGCTGGAGCCGCCTACAAAAACAAGGAGGTGAACGAGACTCAGGGGAGGTTTCCAGGGCTGACCCTTTGCACACCCATAAACCAGTAAAGCCATGTTTGTGTGATAGGAGCTCCTGTGTCTGGGGGCTGTGCTGTTGAATAGGAAGCTGTGCAGGGGCTGTTGCAGGCACTGCTGAACTACAGGCTCTGGCTCTGCACCTCTCATGCTGTAGGCGTTCATGAAGAGCGGTGTGCACTGGCTCTTCTTCAGCTTCTTGTGCACGGGGGGACCGCTGATGTCCTGTCCACTCATGTCACACACAAACATGTCTTCTGGCTGTAAGGAGAGAGTCACCTGTGAGGGCCTGAAGAATTGTGTTTCACAGCATCACAGAATGCTAGTAGTTGGAAGGAGCTTCCAGAGATCATCCAGTCCAACCCCCCTGCCACAGCAGGTCATCCAAGGCAGGGCATACAGGAACACATCCAGGTAGGTTTGGAAAGTCTCCAGAGAAGGAGACTCCACAACCACCCTGGGCAGCCTGCTCCAGGCCTCCAGCACCCTCACAGCAGAGGAGTTTCTCCTCATGTTGAGATGGAGCTTCCCAGGTGCAAGTTTGTGTCCACTGCCCTTTGCCCTATCACTGGGTACCACCAAACAGAGCCTGGCCCCTTCTTCCTGACACCCACCCTGCAGATATTTGCCTTCTTCCTGAGGGACTGTGAGCAACTCCTGAGGTGCCTTTATGGAACACACCTCTGCCCTGTGGAGCTGAGGGCTCATCCCAAGTTCAGTCATGTGCAGCCATGGTGTGCTTACAGCACCCTGGGGACATCAGCAGTCCCTGGGGTTTAGCTGACAGAGACAAATCTTGTTGCTAATGCAGCTGAAAATGGCAGAGGTGACCCTGACTCCACCTGCTGATCCTCCCTGGGGTTGTGATCCCCCTCCCCACAGTGCTCCCTGTGGCTGATGCTGATCTTCAGGTCTAGAGCTGGGTCTGCTCAGCCTGGAGAAGAAAAGGCTCTGGGAAAGTTGTCCAGCATGTGACAAAGTTTTAGCAAAGCATGCAGTACCAGTGGGGATGGCTGGAAGAAGCTGGATTTAGATTAGGCAGCAGGAAGAAATTCTTGCCTGTGATGAGGGTGGTGAGGCACTGGAACAGGTTGCCCAGGTAAGTTGTGGAGACTCCAAGCCTGAAAGTGTTCAAAGCCAAGCTGGATGGGGCCTTAAGCAAACTGTTGTAGTAGAGGGTTCCTACCCACGGCAGGGGGATTTAGAACTGGATGATCTTTAAGGTCCTTTCCAACCCACCCCATTCTATGATGAATCCCTCCTCCACTTATATTTTGGAGGTTTCTTGGAAAGGGAGGTCACCTTTTTCCAGGGAGAACCCACCAGATTACTGATAATATCAAGACCATGATTTGTAATCACTCAAACAAAACCAAGTAAGAGCTGAGTGTGGTGCCACAGTGACTTGAAGCCACAGCCAGACAGCTTTAAAGCCAGTCAAGCTTGGTAAAGGACAAAGCTGGACTTCAGTCAGGTTCAAATCTAACAGCCTGCTGTGCCAGAGCAAAGAAACCATTGAGAATCATCCAGAGCAGGCACTGAAGCATCTTGGTTTGCTGTGGAAGTGTAGTGCTAGGCAAACTCCTCTGCTGTTTCAAGAAGGCAGCCTACAGCAGAACAAGCAGCTGACTCGTCCCAAAGAGAAATGAAACCCTAAGCAGAAGTGCCTGGATCCATCCCAGGCTGAGCTCCCAGGCAGAACTACAGCTGGACATACCTGTATCCTTTCCTTCTGGACCCCTGAGGGAGCAATGTAGATTTCATTCCTGAGGAAAATTAGAGGGAAAATGCAGAGGGTTAGACTGGAGCTGAGGAAGAAGTTCTTCAGTGGGAGGGTGCTGAGACTCTGGAACAGGCTGCCCACGGAGGCTGTGGATGCCTACTTCCTGGGGATGTTGAAAGCCAGGCTGGATGAGGTCTTGAGCAGCTGAGTCTAGTTGAGAGGTGTCCCTGACTGTGGCAGGAGGTTGGAGTGGATGATCTGTGAGATCCCTTCCAGCCTGAGCCACTCTATGGTTCAAAGAGACACAGCCTTACTTCTCCTACAAAGAACAGCACTCAGCCTCCCCCCTGCAAAAATCCCCAATTCCCAGAATGCCAAAGGAAAACAGAACACGAGAAACTGCAGCAGACATTGATCTCTGAGAGAAGATGTGACAAAACTTGCAGTTGAGAATCTCCAGAGCACTACAATCACATAAACTATCTGTGCTGTTCTGCAGTGCAAGGGTTCTCGGGGTTTACCTGTGCAGTGTAGAGGTTTAATGCATTTATATATCTATTTTTGTTGAGAAAAGGACAACACTGAAGCCAATGCAACCAAAGGACTGAAATTCAAGTAGAAAAGCATCTTCTTCAGGTAAATCTTGACAGGTTTACATGAACAAAGCCTTCAAAAATGGCTTTAAATGAAAACTATTTTAAGGCATTTTCTGAAATATTTTCAGTAATAGCAAAAATAGCAAAAAAAAAAACAAAACAAAACCAATACCCAACCCCAGATCATCTCAGTCAATTGTAAACCACTCCTCAGTGCCAGCAGGAGCAGACCAAATCCAGGAGCACAGAGACATCTAGTGAACAATGAATCCAGTTACAGACACGGAGACAAAAGGATCATCCAGTCCAACCCCCCTGCCAGAGCAGGGTCACCCAGGGCAGGTCACAAAGGAACATATCCAGGTGGGTTTGCAAAGTCTCCAGAGAAGGAGACTACACAGAACAGAACTGTCTGCTCTTGGGTTCCGTCTTGTACCTGTCATTTCCTGTCCTGTCACTGGGCACCACCAGAGTCTGGCACCTCCAGCTTGACCCTCACCTCTCAGATACTTATAGATATTGATCAGATCCCCTCTCAGCCTTCTCTTCTCCAGATTGAGCAGCCCCCAGGGCTTTCAAGTCTCTCTACACAGCAATGTTCCAGTCCCCCAGTCATCATAGTAGGTCTCTTCTGCATTCTCTTCAGCAGATCCTTTCTTGCCTGCAAACTGTCAAGGGTGGGACTCCTCTGCACTACAGACAGCATCTGAAAGCTTGGTGCCTGGTGGAAGGCCCTCTAAATCCCATCCTCAGTGAACTGAACCAGGAAGAATACACTCTGCCTTCAAGACAGCTTTATTTATCTAAACTGAAGACAGGAAATGGACAGGTCAGCAGCTGTCTCTCCACTGGACCACTGCAGTGATTAACTCAGACCAGCTCCCTCCCTTCTGCAGCTTACTTTTGGGGTACTGTTCATTCCCCCCTGACCTTCTTGCTTATTCCTTACTTTCTAACTCTTTTCACAGCACTGCCTTCTCCCACCCCTATCACAGCCACCCTGTTCTAACCACAGCCACCCTGTCTCTACCCACCACTTTATTTCTTTTCCACCTTTACTTACCCATATTTTAAGCTGATTCCTCCACCAGTTCCTGTTACCCAGCCTAAGCCATAAAACAGTCTGCAAAGCTCTGGAATGAGATTCCTTGGATGTAACTTGTCCTAGAAAAAAAAATAAAGAAAGAAATTAAAACCCCTCCAGAGCATCACAGACCTGAGTTTCGGTTCTGCAGCAGGGTTTAGAGGAGCAGCACTTCCACAGTGCAGTGTGGCAGTCTGGTCTGTGCTCACCCACCCCAGTTACACACTGCCTGCATGTTTGCACAACCCCTTTGCACTCTGCAGGTTCCAGTCACAGCCTGAGATGAACAAAGAACACTCCCCAGTAAAATGCAGATTGGATTGCCCTTCACAGGGAAGCTCTCATGTCCAAGTTATTCAGATGCAGTGGCCCACAGGTGAGATTAAGATGAGTGGCTCACAGCAGTGAGATTAAGTCTCAAAAAAAAAAGAGAAATGGACCTAACACTGACACATTTGCAGCAGTTAGAAGCTTTAATAGTTTTTAAGTGACAAGTCATCTGTGGCCCTGCTGCTCAGCATAGTCACTGATGCCCAGGAAAGAACCTTTCCAAGAGACTGCAAGGCTAAAGTGGAATGCTCAGTGACCCTGGATGGTCTGAAGTTAAGACCATAGGACATAAGCTGAGTGGTACTAGGACTTCCTTAAGACTGTCTCCTGGCCCTTAGAATGCCAGCAAGCAGAGGTTTCGTGTAGTGCAGCAGACAGAACCCTGGCAACCTTTTGCAGCTGCCAGAGGGCTGCATACCACAGGAAAAGGCTTCCACTTGGTGCTGGACTTGCAGAACCAGGCGTGGAGGTGCAGTGGCAGGAACACGGGAGAACGAAGCAGGAAGAGTGGCAGTGTGGCAGGAGGCAGTGAAGATGAAGCAACGGAGAAGGAAGACATCCTGGAGCGAGTTTGACCGGGTTTGGAACCTACTTTAGAAGCTCCGTTGGCAGTCTGTTCAACTGTCCCTGGTTACAAATATCTTCTTCATGTCTAACCTAAGCCTTGTTTGCTGAAACTTAAACTTTTTTTTTTTACCAAAGAGTTACGGACACAAGGAAGACATTCTTCTCGTTCACCACATTTCACATAGTAAGACAACTCCATCTGCTCTTCTCCAGGGCTCCAGCACCCCCACAGCAAACAAGTATCTCCTCATGTCTAAGTGAAACCATCTGTGTTCCACTTTGCGCCCAACTGCCCCTTGTTCTGCCACTGGGTGCAACTGAAAAGAATCCAGCCCCATCCTCTTGACCTATCGATCAGCACTGATCAGGCTGCTCTTCTCCAGGCTAAACAGTCCCAGGACCCTCAGCCTTTCCGCATCAAGGAGATGCTGCAGCCCCTTCAGCATCTTTGCAGCCTCCACTGGACTCTATCCAGTAGTTCCCTGCCTCTCTTGAACTGGGGAGCCCACAATTGGACCCAGTACTCCAGATGTGGTCTCACCAGGGCAGAGGAGCAGGAGAACGCCCCTCGACCTGCTGGCCACACTCCTCTGGTCGCACCCCAGGGCACACTGCTGGAGTTCCCAACCAGCACTCCTTTTCCGCAGAGCCGCTGTCCAGCAGGTCAGCCGCTAGCCCGTAGGGGTGCAGGGAGCTATTCCTCCCCACGGGCGGGACTCCAGCCTTGCCCTTCCGAGCGCACCCAGGCTGAGGGGCAGGTGCGCCGTGCCAAGCCTCCTCACCTGCGCGCTGCCGCCGTCGTCGGCTGCCGCCATGGCGCCGGGGTCCTGCCGCGGGGCTTCTTTCTGGCACGGCGCAGGTGCGCGCCTGCTGCCTGCCTGTGCCCGGCGGAGGACACCGACCCCAACGATGCTCTGGGCGGGCGGCGGTATGGCGAGGGTGGGATGGAGAGACCTGCTACCGCCCCTCAGGTCGGAAAAGCAAGAGAGGGACAGTAGCTGGAAGGGAAACGTGAGCGTCCCTCGGGAACGGTCGAACAATTGAGTAGGTCTGGGGCGCGAATGTGTTTGTGGTGGACGTTTGCTTGTATCGGCGGGGAGAGAAGCGGTCAACGCCGAGCGGACGGACAACCCTGAAGCCACGGCTTGGTGCAAGGGGAGGGCTTGTCGCTGCTCCAGGGGCAGGCGGGTGGCAGCGCCTTGTTTTCTGCTCAGGCAGTGAGCGAGGCAGCCTCGGAGCAGGGTGGGCAGGGAAGCGCCGGCAGGAAAGATGGCGGCTTCCCTGTGGTGGAGCTGCGGCGCCAAGGGGGTGGTGAGGCTGCTGCTCGCCCGGCGGCCGGCTCTGGGCGCCGCCGCCACTTTCCCCGCTCCAGGAGGCCGGCGGTGCCTGCACGGGAGCCCAGAGCTGCTGGGTGAGTGGCGAGCTGGATCCTGCGCTCCTGCTGCGGGGCGGGCGCGGGGGTCGGTGTGCGCCGTGACAGGGAGGTGCGAGCGCCTGTCAGCTGGGTGCCCGGGGCCGCAGCGCCGCTGTCGCCCGGCGGGACAAACCGAGCAGCGGTGCTTGCTTGGGAAGGGGCGAGAGGCTCTGCGGTGGGTTAGGTTAGCAGGCTGCGGTGTGGTTTGGTCTCGGGAGGTAACTGCAGGCACATCGGGGAGAGGATTCGGGAAGAGTCAGGAGGGTTCCTGAACGCCTGGAAAATGTGGTGACCGAGGGGACAACGGGAGGAGCTGGACTCTAGGCAGGAGGCCACACTGGTGAGCGGTTCGGCCTTCCCATAGGTCCATATCCGTTTTGGTATGGGTATGGACCAAAAGAAAAGTATTTTCTAAGCGTGAGCGTAATTACTGCCAGTTTCTGGGGTTGCTTTGACCCAGTGTTTGGCAATCCCAGCGTTTGCTGTCCTTGTCCTGCAAGTTGCAAGTGGAGGAGGGCATGGAAGCTGTATTCTGTGTCTGCGTTTCGCTGTTGGGGTAGTGTTTGGATTTTGGAGGGGTTTTTGTTTTGCTTTGGTTAGGGGAAAGGATTAAAATAGAATGAGCCTTAGAATCATAGAACCCCAGAAAACATTTAGTTGGAAGAGACCTCCAAGTTCCTCCAGTGTCCAGCCTTCGTCCCCCGCAATGAAAGGTCACCACCAAACCCTGTCAGGGCTCAAGGTCTGTCAATTTCTGTTTGTTTTCTTTAGTCTTCTTGTTGATGCCTGCTTGGAGTAAATCTTCTAGCTCTCCACTTGGCTGTAGAGTCTGGCTTAGGAAGTTAAGAGGTTGCTCTCTGGTGGGGCACGTTAAAGCACCCCTCTGTAGTTAACTGCAGGCTCTGTGGTGTGACCACGCTGTAGCTGTTTGTGTATCGAAGGAGGTCAGAAAGGGGCAATGACCTGCACAGGTTTGAGTACAAAATTGGCTGTCAGTGGAATTCTGGGGTTATAGTTACTGGGACATCACAGAGGTGTAGTCATCTGCTCCTAAAGGTGGGCTGTTTAATACACAGCCCAAATGTGCATTGCATGTCCTCATGGAGGAGGAAGGAGGCAGGAATGCTGTGCCCAGCTCCGACTCAGTTCTTCAGATGTATCCCCAAGAACAAATGCTCTTGGGTGCACAGAGAAGTTCCTTTAAGATAGCAGCTGCTGCTATGTGAAGGGGATGTAAGTCTTTCCCCCTTTCTTCCTTTGTTCAGATGTTTCATAGAATCCTAGAACGGGTTGGATTGGAAGAGACCTTAAAATCTCATCCAGTTCCTACCCTGTGCTGTGGGCAGGGACACCTCCTGCTAGCTCAGGTCGTTCAAGGCCTCATCCAACCTGGCCTTGAACACATTCAGGGAAGGAGCATCTACAACCTCCTTGGGCAACCTGCTCCAGTGTCTCCCCACCCTCACTCTAAAGAATTTCTTCTTCCTCTCCAGTCTCAATCTTCCCTCTCCTAGCTCAAAGCCACTATCCCTCATCCTTTCACTCCCAGCCTTTGTCAAAAGTCCCTCCCCAGCTCTCCTGGAGCTCCTTCAGCTACTGGAAGGCTGCTCTGAGGTCTCCCTGGAGCCTTCTCCAAGCTGAACAGCCCCAACTCTCAGCCTGTCTCCGTAGGGGAGGTTCTCCAGCCCTCTGATCACCTTCACAATCTCCTCTGGGCCTGCTCCAGCAGCTCCATGTCCTTAGCCGAGGCCCAAGCAACTGACCTGTAATTACACAGCTACTCCTGACAGCAGTGAAATGAATGGGTGGTGTCTGGGGTTCAGGTTTCATGTGTTCATGGCTCTCACTTCCATAATGCCAACGAGTTCCCTTTGGGGGTCTTGTGTGAGCTGCCATCACTTTTCACTTAGCCATAATGAAAGAGCAACCTCCTGGAGTGCTGGTAAGGACTGCCTGGGCAGTGCAACCATCCCACAGGAGTGCAAGGACTCCTTTTCTTAGCACTTCCATGTAACTTCTTAGCACTTCCATGTAACAATTATTGGATGAAGAGAATCAGTGAATTTAAGATTTCCCTTTTTGTTGATTTCTAGAGCCACATTTAAGGCTGGGTTTTGGATGTGTGTGCTCACTCACTGAAAACCCACTGAAATACTCTGAAAGGAGGCCATGGCTGTAACTATGTTCTTGTGTATCTGCTCCTGAATAAGGCTCTAAGCTGTAGCACTGCTGCAGCTCTGTGACCACGATGTCCTCATGCATGAGCACTACATGGATAGGTGAGGAAGGGGTAGGTTGATGAGCTGAAAGGGTGAGAGGGGGGGTGGAGGAAGTGGAGCTGAAGTGCAGCTCTTTGCTTTGCAGGAGCACTTGGACTGTAGTTCTGCAGCTGCTTTAGCTCAAGTTCTATGCCAGTTCCCACTGTCCACTTCAGATCCTGATGTGTTCATGCTGCTGCACAAGGAGCCAGGTCAGGAAGCTAAGCTGACTGCAGTTGTGTCTGGTTTGGGGTTCAGCTTCACTTGCAGCAGGATGCCTTCCCAAGGCTGCACAGCTGGGCAGCAGCACAGCTCTCAGCTCTGCAGCTGCTGTGAATAGAAGTGTGAACAGGGCTGCTTGCAGCACGAAGTGATACACGTGGAACAAAAGGCATCTTCCCTGAATTGGCCCTGGAGAACTCCCAATTCCAAAGCAATATTGCAAATCGTATCGAGCCTCAGGACGTTGGTAGAAGTCAGGCTCTCCTCCTAAGGAAGATCTTCCACTGCCTTCAGCATCCTTGTGGCTCTGTGTTGGACTCTCTCAAGCAGTTCCCTGACTGAGGGGCCCAGAGCTGCACACAATACTCCAGACATGGCTGCAGAGCAGAGGGGTCATGAGAACTCTCTGGACCTAGTAACCACAGCCCTCTTCCTTTCAGGGAGCTGTAGAGAACAATGAGGTGTCCACTCAGCCTCCTCTTCTCCAGACTAAACACCTCCAGCTCTCTCAGCTGTTCTTCCCCATCCCTGTTCTCCAGACCCTTCCCCAGCTTTGTTGCCCTTCTCTGGACCTGCTCCAGCCCCTCCATGTCTTTCTTGGAGCGAGGGGCCCAAAACTGAAGGCAGTACTCAAGGTGTGATCTCTAAGTGCCGAGTACAGGGCTTGTGTGTAAGCTTGAAAAAGAGCCTCCTAACGCATCTTCCGTGTAACTGTCAGCCTCCTGCCTTCCACTTCCACTTCCCTTCAGCTGTAAACTGAGACAGTAATCATTCTGGAAAAGTATTTGGCCTGAGGACCCCTGTGCTTCTTTTCCAGGTGTACCTGGCATTAAGGTTCTCATGCCTGCACTTTCTCCTACAATGGAAGAAGGAAACATTGTGAAATGGTTAAAAAAGGAAGGTAAGGAACTGTTTTCTATGTCTGAACTTGTTGCAGTTCCTCAGCTGTATATTCTGTGCCTCTAAGAATTACTTCTGGTTGTACTTTGGTCTTTTGAAGCAAAATATTTGGTCTGTTGGTGCTGTCATCATCTTGTCGTGTCCTTGGCCACCCCTGACCAGAGCCTGGCTGTGTCCTCCCCACGCTGCTCTGCACATGTTTAGCAGCAGCAATGAGGGCAGCCCTCAGGCTCCTCTGCTCCAAGCTCCAAGTTCCAGCTCCCTCAGCCTGTACTCACAGGAGATGTTCCACTGCCTGCAGCAGTTTGGTGGCTCTGGGCTGGGCTCTCTCAAGCAGTTCCCTGAGGTCCTTCTTGAGCTGAGGGGCTCAGAACTGGACACAATATTGCAGATGTAGCCTCAGCAGGGCAGAATAGAGGGGCAGGAGAACCTCTCTGTGCCTATTCACCACAACCCTTCTAATGCACCCCAGGATGCCCTTGGTCTTATTTGCCACAGGTGGCCATTGCTGGCCCATGGGCATCCTTTTGTCCACCAGGACCCCCGAGTTGCTTTCCCTAAAGCTGTTCTCCAACAATTAATCCTATTTTTGAAAGCTTTTCTTTCTGCTGTTGAAGGAGGTGAGGGTGTTTTTAATTCCCAGTGTTGTCCTCCTGATCAGCGGCTTTGGCAGGTTGAGATCCTCTGAGGCCTCTGTGTCATTGTTTTGCCCTCCATTACCTGAAGGGTTCTTCCAGGAAGGCTGCAGAGGGACTTTCCCTGACGGTGTCCAGAGACAGGACAAGGGAGAATGGTCTGAAGTTGAGGCAGAGCAGGGTCAGACTGGAGCTGAGAAAGAAGTTCTTCAGCAGGAGGGTGCTGAGACTCTGGAACAGGCTTCCCAAGAAGGCTGTGGCTGCCTCCTGCGTAAAGGTGTCGAAGGCCAGGCTGGATGAGGCCTTGAGCAGCTAAGTCTAGTAGAGAGGTGTCCCTGCCTGTGGCAGGAGGTTGAAGTGGATAAGCTGTGAGGTCCCTTCCAGCCTGAGCCGTTCCATCATTGTATGTGATGTTGTCTCCAGTGCACAACCACCAGAGGTCAGCAGGATGCTGCTTTTGAGATTTTTTTCCTGCTCTTTGTGTCAGTATGAAATGTTTTGACTTCAGGGTTCCCCAGGATGAACAGATGAGTGCAGGACTGCAGAAGGAGAAATGCTGATTCTAGCTGACAGCTTTTCCATTTCCTTCTCCATTCAGTTTCTTACTGATTCCTCTGGGCGATGAAGCCATTCTCCTAATAACTGTGCTTCAGAACCCCTCTCTACTGGGTGTGGGTTTCACTTTGATGAAAGCTGATAGACTGACAGCCCAGGAGACCAAAAGCACAGCTTCACAGGTGGCATCAGGCTGGATGAGACCCTCAAAGGTCATCCTGTCCAGCCACCCTGCATTCATCAGAGGCACCTCCACTAGATCAGGCTGCCCAGGGTCACATCAAGCCTTTTCTTGAACGTCTTCAGAGGCAGGGCTTTGAGCACCATCTCTGCTGAGCCTGTTCCAGTATTTCACCACACACAAACCATTGCCCCTCTCCCTGAAGGCCCTTCTAAACAATCCCTCCCCAGCCTTCCTGTAGGACCCTTCAGATACTGAAATGCATCTCTGAGGTCTCTCTGGAGCTGGTTACTTGGGAGAAGAGATCAACATTAGCCTTGCTCCAATCTCCTTTCCGGGAGCAGTAGGAAGCAGTGAGCTCTCTCCCCGGACTGAACACCCTCAGCTGCTTCAGCTGCTCCTTGTACAACATCCTCCAACCCCCTCAGCAGCCTCACAGCTCTTTGGACACCCTGGAGCACCTCAGTGTCTTCCCATCATGTGGCACCTAGAACTGAACCCAGTGCTCAAGCTGTGGCCTCACCAGAGCTGAGTACAGGGGCGCCATGACTGCCCTGCTCCGTCTGGCCACATTGATCTCGACCCAGGCCAGAATGCTGGTGGCCTTCCTGGCCACCTGGGCACGCTGCTGCCTCATCTTCTGACAGCTCTTGACTAACACCCTCAGATCCCTTTCCACCAGGCTGCTTTCCAGGCACTCTGCCCCAAGCCTGGAGCCTTCATGGGGTGGTTGTGACCTGAGTGCAGGAGCCGGCCTCTGGCCTTGTTAAAGCTCAGGCCACTGACCTCAGCCCATGGGCTGAACCTGTGCAGTCTGTGCTTGGAAATGAAAGATGCAATGCAGTCTGTACCAATGAGGGGGGCCACTGGCTGTAGAGAGGCTGAGGTGTGTCAGGTGGCTCAGTATCTACCTTCCATGGCTCAGCAGCTGTGCAGGGCAGGCTGAAGTGTCCTATGTTGTGTTTTGCAGGAGAGGCAGTGAGCGTTGGGGACGTGCTGTGCGAGATTGAGACGGACAAAGCAGTGATCACCATGGAGTCGAGTGATGATGGGGTGCTGGCCAAGATACTGGTAGGGCTTCTGCCTCTCTGCCTTCAGACTCGCATGCAGCACACTGACTAAGGTGCCTTTAGGCAGCTGGGTCTGCTCAGCTCAGACTAGAGTGTTTGCTTGTATTCCTGGTGACAAGTCACTGCCGGCTCCTCTGAGCGGTACCTGGCTCTAAGTGTGGTTAATGGACTTTGAGCTCACCTGATTGAGGTGGTGTTGCACCTTAGGAATGAGACCTGTGCAGTGTCACACTTTGTGGCGTAGCTTAGGATCACAGAACCACTAAGGTTGGAAAAGACCTTCAAGATGGTCAAGTCCAGCCATAACCCAACTACCATGACCACTAAAACATGTCCTGAAGCATCACCTGCTCAGCTTCTTGAACACCTCCAGGCCTGTTGACTCCACCACCTCCCTGGGCAGCCTAGTTCAACCCTTCACCACTCTCTCAGGGAAGTTTTCCTGATGCCCAGCTAAAACCTTCCCTAGCACAACTTCAACCCTTAAGATCTGCTTGCAGAGGTCCTGTGCTGTTCTTTCCATGCCCTACTCTAACAAGACAAGGCAAATTCTGCCTCTTGTCCCTCTGCCTCTTTCTAACAGTTTAGAGGCAGGTTTTTTGTGTGTCAGTGCCTGGGTGTTCATTCTCAGCAGGATCTACCAGTGTGGGGCTACCGCTCTGAGGTCTTCTCTTGCTGCTTCTCTGTAAAAGTTAATGTTTCTGAAAACTCAGAGGTCATGCTACAAAAGTTCTGCTGTCCATCGAGGGTGTATAACGGGGAATATATTTTAGAGTTCTTTGTAAGACCAAGTGCAAGGTCCTACATCTGGGCTGGGGCAATCCCAGGCACCAGTACAGGCTGAGCAGTGCCGGGATTGGGAGCAGCCCTGAAGAAAAGGACTTGGGGCTGCTGCTGGATGAGAAGCTCCACATGAGCCAGCAGTGTGCACTTGCAGACCAGAGAGCCAAGCAGAGCCTGGGCTGCATCCAGAGCAGTGTGGGCAGCAGAGTGAGGAAGGGGATTCCTCTGCACCACTCTGCTGAGACCACACCTGGAGCACTGTGTCCAGTTGTGGAGCCCCTGGGACAGGAAACGTCTGGAGGTGCTGGAAGGTGTCCAGAGAAGGGCCACAAGGATGTTCAGAGGGCTGAAACTGCTCTGCTTTGGGGACAGGCTGAGAGGGTTGAGGTTGTTCAGTCTGGAGAAGAGAAGGTTTCAAGAAGACCTTCTTGTGGCCTTCCAGTATCTGAAGGGGACTGCAAGAAAGCTGGGGAGGGACTTTTTAGGGTGTCAGGTAGGACTGAGGGGATGGTCCAAGCTACAGGATAAGAGATTTAGGTGGAATGTTTGGAAAAAGTTCTTAACCATGAGTGTGGTCAGAGACTGGCACAGGTTGCCCAGGGAAGTGGTGGAAGCCTCTTCCTGGAGGTGTCCCTGCCCATGTGAGGGGGGGTGGAACTGGATGATCCTTGAGGTCCCTTCCAGCCCTGACAATTCTGTGATTCTGTGAGCTTTAGGGAGAGGAATGATTCACAGATGGCATCAGGTTGGAAAGGACCTTCAAAAGTCATCCTGTCCAACCCCCCCTTAGCTGTGAGGGTGCTGGGGGACACTGCCATGTGTGTTTGCAGGAGGTTTTTGGTAGTCTGTGACCTGTTTGCTCTGAGTTCTGAAGGCTGCCTATAAGATGTGTGAGGTTTGAGGGGCACTGGGTGGTACTCTGCACCCTGTTTTCGATTTCAGTCATGAGGCAGCTGCTAACAGAACCCAGAGGGCTGTCTTGGTGAGCTGTCACCATCGTGTCTGGAATGTCCAGCTCTGCCATTGGCAGTCCTTATCTGGCCAGCACAGTGTCTCACTTGGTGTCCTCTTTGCCTTCGTGCAGCTGCAAGAAGGAAGCAAAAATGTACGCCTGGGCTCACTGATTGCTCTGCTGGTGGAGGAAGGACAGGACTGGAAGCAAGTTGAAATACCAGCTGATGCTGGGGATCCATCTTCTCTGGCTCCACCAGCACCTCATCTTCCCTCGTCTCCTTCAGTTTCTGCCTCTCCTAAACTGGAGCAGCAGCCTGGAAAGCTGCAGTAAGTTTGCCTGTTTGTTTTGAGGTGCAACTCTTACCTCAGTTAGTGAAGCTGAAGCAAGAGCAATCCTTTGTCCCTGCTTATCTGTTGTCAGGCTGTTGTGCACTGAGCTGCTCTGCAGATCAGTGAGGTAACAAAGCTTGCCTGGCTTTTGCTTGTGAGCCCAATAAATCAGCCTGCACCATGAAGCCTTATGGGAAACCCCTCTGTGGCTGTGCTTTTGTTCCAGCAGACAGCTGCTTTGTGAAGGAGATGAGGCTGGGCTTAGGAAGAAGGGTTCATTTGCACTGGCTGCTAATGCCCTGACTGCTCTCTTTGCTTATTGCTTGGGTTCTATTTATTTAGGGTAGGAAGGCAACAAATAAAAACCTCAAACCCTTCCCAGGCTCTTGCATATTTGATAATAGAAAAAGCTTCTTCTTACTTCCATAACTGTGCAGTGCAAACAACTCTAAAGTCTAGCTTAGGTCCCTTTTCTTAGTTTTGGTTTTATCTGTTAGGTTAACTCTAATCAGTGCAGACATCTCAAATTAGCCCCAGAGTGTTGGTCTTATATGAGCAATCTGTTGGTCACTGGACTGTGTGGTAGGGTGCACCCTCTGGAGGTCTCACTGCTCCTTTGGAGTCAGTTGTGCCCACCCAAAGGTGGTGGCTGCTAAAGAAAAGGATAGGAAGCTACCCTAGGCAACACGTGGGATGGCTGTCTTGGCGGGGTTGTGGTGGTTTCCTGTGTTGAGGTGTGGTTTGGTGGAATTCATTTGATGGGGGTTTGTACACAGGACACTGGGGAGACCTCAGAGCAGCCTTCCAGTACCCAAAGGGGCTCCAGGAGAGCTGGGGAGGGACTTTTGACAAGGGCTGGGAGTGAAAGGTCGAGGGACAATGGCTTTGAGCTGAGAGGAGAGATTGAGACTGGAGAGGAGGAAGAAATTCTTTAGAGTGAGGGTGGGGAGACACTGGCACAGGTTGCCCGAGAAGGTTGTGGGTGCTCCTTCCCTTGAGATGTTCAAGGCCAGGCTGGATGAAGCCTTGAGCAACCTGGGCTGGTGGGAGGTGTCCCTGCCCATGGCAGGGGGTAGGAATTGGATGGTCTTCAAGTTCCCTTCCAACACATTCTGTGAATTGTATGAATGAAAGCCTGGTAAAGGGGCGTAGCCTAAGCTCAGTGTTAGGATCAAAGCCTCTGAGCAAAGCTCTGTAGAGCATAGCTGTGTGTTTTTTCTCTGTGCCTATCATAGAATCAACCAGGTTGGAAGAGACCTCCAAGATCATTCAGTCCAACCTAGCACCCAGCCCTGTCCAGTCAACTAGACCATGGCACTAAGTGCCTCAGCCAGGCTTTGCTTGAACACCCCCAGGGGCGGCGACTCCACCACCTCCCTGGGCAGCCCATTCCAATGGCAATCACTCTCTCTGCCAACAACTTCCTCCTAACATCCAGCCTATACTTCCCCTGCCACAACTTACTGCTTCAAGAGTTTCTTTTTCTCCTCATCTCTTTAGGATTCGCCTAAGTCCTGCAGCTCGCAACATTCTGGAGACACATGGGCTGGATGCAAGCAATCTGGAACCTTCTGGGCCTCGAGGCATCTTCACCAAAGAGTATGGAGACATTTCAGTAAAGCTGCCACCTCCACTTGCCCTCTCTTTCCCTTGAGAGCTGGAGCAATCTTCCTGAGCTTGGGAAGTCCATTTGTTTTGAGAGCCAGCTGTTTGTTCCATTTTTGTTCCGGGAGGGGGTGGAAATGACTTAGTTCAATTTACCAAAGCTGTTGAGAAGATACAGAGAATAGGTTAGGAAATGTTGTAAGAGAAGCAAACAAACGGACCCAAACAGCAGCAAACTTTTTATCTGTCCCACCTGCGATGGTGCTGCTGTTGCACTTCCTGCAGCTGAGCCTGCAGTAAGGTAGGGATGGTTAACCACCACCATCAATCTCAAGAGCTTTGCTAGTCAGAGATGTCTTTAGAGCCAAAATGAAATCTAAGTGCCCACTTCTCTGCACCTCCTTTCAGATATTTTGCTTCTTTCCCTGAGGTTCAGGTAAAGCCTGGCAGAGTTTAACTTGTGCTGCTTTTTCAGGAGCCTGGGGAGAGCAGTGAGGTGTAGTGGTAAGAAATCCAGGGGCTTGTTTTCCTCTCATCTCTGGGGGGTTTTGCCCCATCTTTGGTTTCAAAAATGTTTGTTTGCAAACCCGTGGGATGCTCTGATCAGCCTGGTAGTAGTTTACTTCAGTGATTACTTAGTGGTTTCACTCCAGCCTTGGAGTGAGGAACTGCTGTGCACATTGGGGTAGGAATCTTTACAGCTCTTTTTTTCCTACAGTGTGTGGCTAAGTGGAGATGAAATAAGAGATGCAATATCCAATGGAACATCAAATGATCAGCTGTAATTTTGTCTTAATTATGGAAGTGCAGTGGTAATTTGTGGTATGCTACTAGGCTGTGGCAGGTGGAAGCCCTCTAGGACTCAGAGCTAACTAATTAGCCTTGCCTGGCTGTCAGGGAGATGCAGCAAAACATTTTCTGTAGCTATGAGAATTAAATAACTAAAGCCTCATTTTTCCAAACTCCTTCCTTCCATGCAAAGGTCTGGCTGGAAAATGTTCTGGTAAGAGCTGGGCTGGAGACTTGCAACCCTTCTTTTGAAATGGTGTTGATCTCTCAGATGCCAGCAGGCTCTGCTCCTGTGTTCAGCTTGAAATGAAGTGTTTGCAGGGTTTTGTAGGAAGCTGCTATAGATAAAGGAAAGAGTGTGGCCAGCAGGTCTATGGAGGTTCTCCTGCCCCTCTGCTCTGACCTCTTGGGACCATACCTGGAATACTGTTGTCCAGTTCTGGCTTCCCCAGTTCCAGAGAGACAGGGACCCACTGGAGGGAGTCCAACACAGGCTATAGGGATGACTGTGGGGCTTGAGCATGTCTCCTGTAGAGAGAGACTGAGAGCCTGGGGCTGTTTAGTCTGGAGAGGAGAAGTCTGAGAGGGGATCTGATCGATATCTATAAATATCTGAGGGGTAGGGGTCAGGATAATATATTTGGTGGTGCCCAGTGACAGGACAAGGAACAGCAGGTACAGCAGGAACCCAGGAGGTTCCACCTCAGCACAATGAGTCACTTCTGTGTGGTGAGGGTGCTGGAGCCCTGGAGCAAGCTGCCCAGAGAGATTGTGGAGACTGCAGACCCACCTGGATGTGTTGCTGTGTGACCTGCCCTGTGTGACGCTGCTCTGGCAGGGGAGTTGAACTCCATAATCTGTGGAGGTTCCATTCCAACCTCTGTGCCAATGTGTGACCCTAAGTGGAAATAATGTTAAAGCATGTTCTTAGCTTTAGAACATGTCAGAAGTTCTCAAAGCTGCATCTGATGAGCAGATGGTGTGGCTTAGGACTGCCAAGTTAAAACTCTGCAGGAACTTTTGGGAGCTTCTAATATGTTAAGTGGGAAGGTTGCATGAAGTCATGCAGTTACCTCCTTTTGTTTCAGGTTGCAGGGCTGGGAGATGATTTTCCTTCAGTGGAATCCAGCTTGTCCCCCAGTGCGATGGTTGTGTTAAATAGGAAACGCTTCCTTTGGGAACAAATCCTGGCTAAGATGTTAGTTTGGGAAAGACAGCAATGAGAGATTCACACCCTGAGCTCAGGCTGATTGTAATGTGATTTGCTGAACTGTGTATTGAAGCCAGAAAGAAATTGAAGCAAGTCACCAATCAGTAACAGACGCTGGACGGAACAAAGCTTTCCAGCTGTGGGGGCTGGCTCCTGGAGTACTGCTGACTCTCACTCCAGAAGGGCCTCTGGCTCCATCAGATAGCTTTGCTGTTGAGTATTTCTGGCTCATGTCTTGGAGCCCTCCTATGGCTGTAAGCCTGATTTTTTACATTTAATTTCCTCCTCCAGTTTCTGTAATAAACCTTTGCATACATAAACCTTTGTGTTCAGGCTGCAGTGATGCCTTCCTGAAGTGATATTACCTGGGGTGTGTGGTATAGACTTTTGTGTTCACCTCTGGAGCACAGGACAAGGGGGGAATGGTTTGAAGATGAGGGAAAGCAGGGATAGACTTAGGAAGGAGTTCTTCAGTATAAGGGTGGTGAGACTGGAACAGGCTGCCCGGGGAAGCTGTGGAAGCTTCCTCTCTCAAAGTGTTGAAGGCCAGGTTGCATGAAGCCTTGAGCAACTGAGTCTAGTTGAGAGGTGTCCCTGCCCATGGTGGGGAGGTTGGAGTGGATGAACCGTGAGGTCCCTTCCAAGCTGAGCCATTGTATGATACAGAAAGGAGCTCTCTGACTGGTACAGCTTCTCTAGCAAGTGCTCGGTTGGGGTGCAGTTACAGCTGCAATCCAGAGGGTGTCCTCTAGCTTACTGTTCTGGCAGGTGGCGGTGGTGGTGGCAGTGCGATTGTTTGTGTTTAGCTTGCTAGGTGCTGATCCTTGCACGCTGCTTTACAAATGCAGCTGGAAGGGATGTGGTGTAGCTTCCAGAAGGGAACCCACTGATGTCACACTGTGCCCACAAGAGGGACCTGTGGTGGTGGCAGCTGTATAAAGCCCTTGGAAGATGCTTCTGCAGTAGATGAGGCTCAAGCACAGGTTAGATGTTGCTCAGTTTTGGGCTTTGGTTCTTCAGCCTGGTACTGTCTTTCTGATAGCTTATGAAGCAGGGGCTTGGCTTCTGTGTTTGTCAGAAAGGTGCAGGGAACTCAGTGATCAATGTGCCAATTGTCTGTGAGCCCTGATTAATCACATCAGCTGCTGGTGGTGGCAAACAGAGCAGGTGGAACAGCTTTCACCTGAGACTTTCTAGCCCAAATAAGTGCACTCTGACTACACAGTGCCTCACAAGTTACCTTTTCCACTCACCTTTAGTGGTGGTGAATGTTGTGCTTCTCTAACTAGCATTTTCTGCCACTGCATAACTCCAGGCCCTTTGATTCACAGAATCTAATTGGAGTTGCCTAAAGATACCACAAAAGACATTGACATTGCTGTCAGTTAGCAACGCTCACCCAGGCATTGGTTTGACAACAGAGATGGAAGAGCACAGGACTGGCAAAGGACCTGGAGCAACCTTCTTTGGGCAGCTGGGAGATCGTTTCTTTGTCTGCATTTCACTGTCTTTTAATTACCAGGGATGCTCTCAAACTTCTGCAGAAGCAGAAGGGCAAACCCACTGAACTGAAACCTGAGCCTTCCCCAGCACCTCCCCAGCCTACTGCAGTGCCTTCTGCTGTGCAAGCAACAGCTGTGACTTCTGCTTACCCGAGGCCAGCGATTCCACCGGTTTCCACACCAGGAGAACCTGCTGCACCGGTAATGCTTCTGTTAAGTCCTCAGCATTGCTACAGTTAAGCGTTGCCATGGCAGGGGCTTGGAACCAGAAGGTCTTTAGGGTCCCTTCCAACCCAAGGCATTCTGTGAATCTGTGAGATTGCCAGAAGTGGGTAGATGAAGGAAACCAAGGGCACCCAGTCTGCAAGCTCACTGTTTAGTTCAGCTGGCAAGCTTTTTGGTCTGAGTGGTTCTAAAGCAGTGGAGCTGCAGAGCCCTAGAAGTGATGCTCTGCACGCTGGTGTGTGTATGGGGGCTGTTCAGTCTGGAGCAGAGAAGGCTGAGAGGGATCTGTTCAATGTCTATCTGAGGGGTGGGGGCCAAGGTGAAGGTGCCAGGCTCTCTTTGGTGGTGCCCAGTGCTAGGAGAAGGACAAGTACAAGCTGGAACCCAGGAGGTTCTACCTTAACATGAAGAGACACTTCTGTATGGTGAGGATACTGGCGGCCTGGAGCAGGCTGCCCAGAGAGGTTGTGGAGTCTCCTTCTCCAAACCCACATGGATGTGTTGCTGTGTGGCCTGCACTGGGTGACCCTGCTCTGGCATTCTGTGGTTGTCATGAGGAAGGCCTCTGCTGTCATTTCCCTAGAACCAAGCCTGCTGTGCTGAACACAGGCCAGTGAAGCAGTGCTGGTATGCTCTGGCCCAGGGTCCAAAGGCCTTTTCCAAGCAGTTCATGCTAGGATGAGCTAGCTGTGTGCTGCCAGCCTGTATTTACTCTGCACAACCTGCTGTGTTCATCCAAGTGGGACAGAGCAGAGCACTCCTTGGGCTTGCCCATCCTGATTGTAGCAGTGGGTTCTTGGTTTCTGGGCATATTTGAATTGAGCAGGAGTCACTGCTGAGAACCTGTCAGTGCTGAGCCCTTTTTCAGCTGGGGGACACCTTTGCTTTGCTGCTGTTTCCTCTGCAGTCTGTGGTTCTTTCAGGGCACCTTCACTGAAATCCCAGCCAGCAACATCCGGAGAGTTATAGCCAAGAGGCTGACAGAGTCCAAGACAACCATCCCCCATGCCTATGCTGCTGCTGACTGTGACATTGGTGCTATTTTGAGGTTGAGACAAGAGCTGGCCAAAGGTTAGTGCTGAAACTGGCTGGCTGTGACCTGTGCTCCTGATGCTTCTCTGCCTTACACCAGCTTGCCCAGGAGAATTTTTTTGTATAGGCACTGTACAAAACTCTTTTGTTGGAGTTCTCTGATAGTGGACTCCAGCTGTAGTTCCCTCTGGTCACTGAATGGGACAACTTGCCAAGATAGAACTGTAATGGACAGCTGCCTGAAATGAGCCAGCCTGTGCCCAAGTGGCCAGAAAGTCCATCCTGGCCTGGATAGGGAACAGTGTGGCCATCAGGATCAGGGAAGGGATGGTCCCCCTGTACTGGGCACTGGTGAGTCCTGGGTTCAGTTTTGGGCCCCCACACCAAGAAGGGCATTGAGGGGCTGGAGCAGGTCCAGAGAAGGGCAGCAAAGCTGGTAAAGGGTCTGGAGAACAGGGCTGGGGAGGGGCAGCTGAGAGAGCTGGGAGTTTTTAATCTGGAGAAGAGAAGGCTGAGTAGAGACCTCATTGCTCTCTGCAGCTCACTGGAAGGAGGTTGCAGTGAGGTGGGGTCGGTCTCCTCTCCCTAGTCACAAGTGATAGGAGGAGAGGAGAGGGCCTAAAATTGTGCCAGGGGAAGTTTAGGTTGGATGTTAGAAGAAATTTTTTCTCTGATAGGGTTCTCAAAGCCTGGCACAGGCTGCCCAAGGAGGTGGTTGAATCCCTATCCCTGGAGGTGTGGCAGAGAGGCAGAGATGTGATGCTGAGGGTCATGGGTTAGCGCTACCCTGGGTAGAATTAGAGAATGGTTGGACTGGATGATCCAAAAAGTCTTTTCCAACCCAACCCATTCTTTGGTTCTACTGTCTCTAGGTTGCCATTTCCAGAGGCATTTCCAAAAGTATGTGTACACCAGAAACTAGACTCAAAAATGCAGAGGCTTTGGTTCTCCCTCTGTTCAGCTGCCAGCAGTGTGGCTTCTTGTCTTGTGAGGATGGTGCAGTTAATATCTTACCTCTTCAGGGTGATTTTGCAGCAGCTGTGACTTGATTCTACACCACAAATGCTTCTAGGTTTGCTATTTAGTTAGTACTTGTGGGCTCCTAAACCATGGGGAAAAAACCCAAACCAAACAGCAGAGCAAATCCAGCAGGTGTTCCTATCCCAAATTTCTCTTGAGCTTTTGGGAAAAGGAAGCAAAGATGATGCTGCCCAGGATTTCTTTGGCTCACCTCAGGAAGATCCAGATCTCTACAGGTGATTGTATTTGATTATGGCTTCATAAGAAGGACACAGAGTTGCTGGAGGGAGTCCAAGGGAGAGCCACAAAGATGATTCAAGGGCTGGAGCATCTCTGCTGTAAGAACAGGCTGAGGAAGCTGGGGGTGTTCAGCCTGCAGAAGAGAAGGCTCCAGGGGGACCTCAGTGCTGCCTGCCAACAGCTGAAGGGATCCTGCAGGAAGGCTGCAGAGGGACTTTTCCCGAGAGTGTCTAGAGACAGGACAAGGGGGAATGGTTTGAAGCTGAGCCAGAGCAGGGCTAGATTAGAGCTGAGGAAGAAGTTCTTCAGTAGAAGGATGCTGAGACTCTGGAACAGGCTGCCCAGGGAGGCTGCGGCTGCCTCCTGCCTGGGGGTGTTGAAGGCCAGGATGAGTCCTTGAGCAGCTGAGTCTAGTTGAGAGGTGTCCCTGCTCATGGTGGAGAGGTTGGAGGAGATGAACTGTGATGTCCCTTCCAACCTGAGTCATTCTGTGACCCTGATACTGCCTTTTGTGTGTGTTGCTTTGCTTTGAACATAGCAACTCCATCCCTGGCTTTGCAGCCTGCCTGAGAGCAGATTGTCAGCCTGCTTTAAGGACTGGCAATGCTTTCACCTTGCTAATTCTTACATTCAGAGGGCCTCAAAGGCCACTAGAAAACAGGCTGCTTCTGCTGACTAGCTGCATGCAAGCTCATCTCTGTGCTTGTTGCAGTTAACATGTCCCACTCCATCACCAGGAGCAGCCTGCACTGTTGTCTCTGTGTCTTTAGATCTTGCAGTGGGCAGTACCTCTGTGAAACCTAAAAACGTATCTGCTGCTTTTCATAAGCTGGAGTCTGCAGCTTTCCTGACCTTCTAGTAGTATCTAGCAAACTGTCTCTGCTCAGGAGACTTCTCCTTGGTAATATTCCTAAAGCAGAGAGGTTTCCTTGCTGTGTGGTTGTAGTTTGAAGCAGAGTTGTTGCTGGCAGGGAAGCATTTCTGCCAGAGCACTGCAATCCTGTGCTTACACAAGTCCTGATCAGCCCCTGAGCACTGATTCTCTTCTTCTGTCTTTTGCAGATGACATTAAAGTGTCTGTCAATGATTTTATTATCAAGGCAACTGCAGTTACTCTGAAGGTAAGTGAAGAATTGACTTGAAAGGTACCTGTTTGACTGTGAAGTGCCAGAGACAAGGGCAGCATTTCAGGGGGCTGTGTGGAGATAGGGATGTGAGCACTGCAGAGCTTTGTCACTCACTGTCAGGGGCTGTGGGAGCTCTCCAGGTGAAATTCTCTGCGCTGTCTGTGTTGTGGACTGTGGAATGTGAACCTCTTAGTAAAGGTCCACTTCTGCAAGTAACAGCTGCAGCTAACAGGGACCTCCCCTTTGGTCTCTCAGCCTCCCTTCCTGTCAAATAATGCCTTCTTTCAAACAAAGCAGCTTTCACACCAGCCTTCTGGATTGCCACAGATGTGTTCCGATGGCCCGTTCAGTGACCTCACCTTGGAATCAGTTGGAGGACAGATGGTCTGAGGGTCCTTTCCAAGGCAGTGCATTCAGCAGTCTTAGCTCAGTGCTGGGAATTGTCATCATTCCCCTGTCAATATACAGGTTAAAGAGCTGCAATGCCTCCTGAAGTTAACACCTTATATTTCATTAGGCTCTGCTCGTTCCATGCCAGACCTCAGAAGCTTGGCAGCCTCCATAAGCTGTTTGGATGTTCTCTGGGCAGAGCTGCAGGCCTTGCCTTCCAGTTGGTGTAAATTGCTCTGCTCAGAAGATTCCCTAGGCCACTTAACCTTTTTGAGATGAAAGGTTTTTAGAGAGCCTTCTTTAAGGTGAACTTCGTAAGGCTTTGGAATTATCTCCTTAGTCCAGAGTGCCTCACGTAGAATAACTTGGGAAATAGAATATGGAATTAGTTTTATTTCACAGAGTGGTAAGGGTTGGAAGACATCTCCAGAGATTATGGAGTACAACCTCCCTGCCAGAGCAGGTCACACAGAAACACACTGAGGTGGGTTTTGAAGGTCTGCAGAGAAAGAAACTCCGCAGCCTCTCTGGGCAGCCTGCTGCAGGCATCCAGCACCCTCACCGTACAGAAGTGTCTCCTCGTGTCCAGGTGGCACCTCCTGGGTTCCTACTTGTACCTATTGCTCCTTGTCCTGCCGCTGGGCACCACCAAACAGAGCCTGGCTCCTTCATCCTGGCACCCACCCCTCAGGTATTTACAGACATGGATCAGGTTCCCTCTCAACCTTCTCTCCAGACTAAACAGCCCCAAGGCTCTCAGTCTCTCTCCACTGGGCAGATGTTCCAGTCCCCCACCCAGACATTTGGACAGAAAATAGACAAGTGTCTGGTAGCTTTGTAAGGAAGTGCTGAAAGAAGTTCTGGGTATTGCAGAAGAAACTTCCCAGAAGGCTAATGGCAGCCTGGGCTGCATCCAAAGCAGCATGGCCAGAAATGGAGAGAGAGAGGATCCTGCCCCTCTGCTCTGCTCTGCTCTGCTCTGCTGAGACCTCACCTGCAGGGCTGGGGCCAGCTCTGGAGCTCTCAACACAGGGCATGGGCCTGATGGAGAAAGTCCAGAGGAGGCCACAAAGATGAGCAGGGGACTGGAGCAGTTCTGCTAAGAGGACAGGCTGAGAGAGCTGCGGGTGTTCAGCCTGGGGAAAAAAAGGCTCCAGGCAGACCTGTGGGCAGCCTGCCAGGACCTGAAGGGGCTACAAGAAGGCTGCAGAGGGACTGTCTGCAGAGGCCTGCAGGGACAGGACGAGGGCAGTGGTTTGAAATGAGAGCAGAGCAGATTGAGATTGGATGTGAGGAACAAATGCTGCACCAGAAGGGTGCTGGGCCAGGTTTCCAAGGGAGAGAGTTGAGGCCTCACCCTATGATTTTACAGGCTTTTGTTAATTTTCTTCCAGCACCACCACAGCCCTTTTTGCCTGCCCTGCTGTTTCCTTTTCCCAGACTGTACCTTGCAAAGCAAGCTTGAATAAGAGCAGTACAGGCTGATCAAGGGCATCTGCTCACTGCCTGTCTCAGTGAGCTCCTTTCATTTTCTCCTGCTCATGGCAGTCCTGCTGACAGCTGCACTCTGTTCTTCTGCCTTCATTTACAGGCAGCAATCTGTGAGGCGCTAATTAACGTGGGGAATGCCTGCACATAGCTGTGTGTCTGAGAAGGTTGTCATTGCCAATTGACTGCACTGCTGCTCTTTTCACAGCTGTCTTTTGTTTGCTCTCTTTCTTCTAGCAAATGCCAGATGTGAATGTTACCTGGGATGGAGAAGCCTGCAGGCAGCTGCAGTCCATTGACATATCCATTGCTGTGGCAACAGAGCGAGGTCTCATTACCCCCATCATAAAAGATGTTGCTGCCAAGGGGATAAAGGAGATTGCTGCCTCTGCAAAGGTAGGGCTGAAGTGCACAGGAGGCTGAGCAGTGCAGTAGCTGCATGGTTTGTGCAGCAGAGAATGCTGTGACCTCGATACGCAGGAGTAACAAAGGCAGTTTCCAAGTGGATTTGCAGCAGTTCCCAGCATTTCTTCAGCTTCACAATTAAGAAGCTGAAAATTAAGAAGGATGTTGGAACTCTGTTCAGAAGGATTTCAGTCCAGCTGGTCACCAGTGCTGTTCACCAGGGCTTGGTACTGGTGCCTATTCTATTTCGTATCTTCATTAGTGATTGGGAGGAGGGCATCGAGGGCGCTGTCAGCAAGTCTGCACCACGCTGAGCTGAGCAGCAGTGTTCATCTGCTGGAGGGTGGGAAGGCTCTGCAGAGACATCTGGACAGGTGCAGTCCATGAGCAACTCCTTGACGGCTCCAGGCTTGGGGCAGAGTGGCTGCAAACTGCCTGGTGGCAAAGGCCCCGGAGGTGCTGATGGAGGGGTGGCTGAGCACGAGCCACACTGCTCTACGTGCAGCCCAGCTGCATGGGGGCACTGCTGGCTCACGGGGAGCTTCTCACCAACCAGCACCCCCAAGACTCTTTCTTCAGTCAGTGCTTGACAGGATATCCACAGAACACACACAGAAAATCCCTTCAGAGCACAATGGCAGTACCTGAAAGCAGGTCCAGAGGAGGCCACGGAGATGATCAGAGGGCTGGAGAACTTCCTCTGTGGGGACAGGCTGGCAGAGTAGGGACTGTTCAGCTTGGAGAAGAGAAGGCTTCAGGGAGACTTTAGAGAAGCCTTCCAGTACCTGAAGGGGCTCCAGGAGAGCTGGGGAGGGACTTCTGACAAGGACTGGAAGTCACAGGACAAGGGACAATGTCCTTGATTTGGGAGAGGGGAGACTGAGTCTGGAGAGTGGAAGAAATTCTTTAGAGTCAGAGTGGTGAGACACTGGCACAGGTTGCCCAAGTAGGTTGTGGATGTCTCCTCCCTGGAGGTGCTCAAGGCCAGGCTGGATGAGGCCTTGAGCAACTTGGGCTAGTTGGAGGTGTCCCTGCTCATGGCAAGGAGTGGGAACTGGATGAGCTTTAAGGTCCCGTCCAGCCCAGCCCATGCTGTGAATCCATGGCTTTTAATGACTGTATGTAAATGAATTTGTCTGTTACCACACTTCCTTTTCTCTCTCCTGTTTTTTCTTAGGCTCTAGCAAAGAAAGCAAGAGATGGAAAACTGTTACCAGAAGAATACCAGGGAGGATCTTTCAGGTAATACTCTCTGGCATTTGATCCTTGCAGTGTGGGTTAAGAACTGTTTCAGTCTCAGCTGTTCTGCACTGTCGTAATGCTTTACCTTGGAAAATCCTGCTCCATTTACAGTGAAATTCTAGGTTGACTGTCTGGTATCTGGGGAAAATGGTGGTGGACAACAGGATGTCTGAGCCAGCAATGTGCCCTTGTGGCCAAGACGGCCAAAGGCATTCTGAGGTGGATTAGAAGGGCTGTGGTGAGTAGCCCAGAGAGATTCTTCTGTCGCTCCACTCTGCTATTCTGAGGCCCCATCTGCAATATTTTGTCCAGTTCTGGGCCCCTCAGTTCAAGAAGGACCTCAGAAAACTGCTTGAGAAAGCCCAGTCCAGAGCCACCAAGCTGCTGCAGGCAGTGGAACATCTCCTGTGAGGCCAGGCTGAGGGAGCTGGGGCTTGGAGCTTGGAGCAGAGGAGCCTGAGGGCTGCCCTCATTGCTGCTGCTAAAGATGTGCAGGGCAGTGCGAGGAGGACACAAGCAGGCTCTGGTCAGGGATGGCCAAAGACAGGATGAAGGGCACTGGGTGCCAGCTGGATCAGAGGAGGTGCCAGGGGAACAGGAGGGAAAACTTTGTCATTGGGAGGGTGCTGGAGGGCTGGAGGAGGCTACCCAGAGAGGTTGTGGAGTCTCCTTCTCTGGGGACATTCAGAGTCCACCTGGATGTGTTCCTGTGTGCCCTGCCCTGGGTGCTCCTCTGGTAGGGGAGCTGGACTGGATGATCTCCAGAGGTCCCTTCCAGCCCCTAACACCCTTGTGAGTCTGGAATTCTCGTAGTATATGTTTGTTTCAGCTGAGTCTGGTGTACAATTCACATTTTCCATGCTGAGACTGATCAGACTCTTACTTTTTCACCTTAGTTTTTCCCAGCTGCAGAGAAATGCTGGAGCTCAGTGTATAATTTATTCTGTAGCCTTTGCTGATAGGTTAATACCCTGAACAGAATTGCTTGGCAGAGGCATTGCAGGAGGCAACAATGTCCAGTTTGATTTCATTTTGCTCTTGGGAGCAGTATCTCCAGATGGGCACAGTGGGCCAGCAGCAAGCAACATTTCTGTTGAAACAGACTGCAGCTGAACTGAGTTTTAGTCAGTTTTATAAAGGTAATTCTGAATGGCTTTTGTGTGTTCTGGAGCAGATAATGTGTGCTGAGAGTGACAGCCCAGAACTGCTGCAGAAATGTCACTGCAGTGAGTATCCATGTGCCAGGGTTACAACTGGAGTATGTCTGCTGCTGCAGGAGTGGTCCAGAAAGCTGTAAGCTTCTCAGCAGAAAAAACCTAATGGAGTAGAATTGCAGAATGGACTGAGAGGGACCTCCAAAGCTCATCCAGTCCAACCCCCCTGCACTCAGCAGGGACATCCTTCACCGAAACAGGTTGTCCTGTTGAGCCTCACCTTGAAGATCTCCAGAGATGGGCCCCAACCACTTCCCTGGGCAACCTGTTGCTGTGTCCCAGCACCCTCCTGGTGCAGAACTTGTTCTTCACATCCCATCTCAATCTGCTCTGCTCTCATTTCAAACCAGTGCCCTCATCCTGTCCCTGCAGGCCTTTTTACTCCCCTTCAGGTCCTGGCAGGCTGCACTCAGGTCTGCCTGGAGCCTTTTTTTCCCCAGGATTAACTCCCCCAACTCTCTCAGCCTGTCCTCCTAGCAGAGTTGCTTCAGCCCCCTGATCATCTTTGTGGCCTCCTCTGGACCCTCTCCATCAGGTCCATGTCCTTCCTGTGTTGAGAGCTCCAGAGCTGGCCCCAGCCCTGCAGATGAAGTCTCAGCAGAGCAAAAGGGCAGGATCCCTTCTCTCTGTCTCTGGCCACACCACTTTGGATGCAGCCCAGCAGCTGTAGGAGAAATGAGTTGATGTTGGTCAGCTTTCTCTCTAGGCCACCTCAGAGAGCCCAAGCCTTTCCTGGTGTACTCTGTGTGGTTAAACAGAAATGTTTAAGGGAGAGAGGCATCGTCAGGCTTCCCGTGCCTGAGGGATCTCTGTATTGCTTGGGTCAATCTGAAAGCTGTGTGGCTTGCAGCAGAGCCAGGCATAGTTTATCTAGGGATGTCCTACTCTCTGCTTGCTGTGTGCAGTCCAGGGTATCTTGCTGGAAAGAAATAGCACTTGTCAAAAGGTATCTTGGGTGTAATTGCAGAAGTTCTAAAGCTCTGAGCCTTGAACAGGCCCAGCTGGAGTCCACTTGGGATCTCTTTTGAAGTTGATGGGTTTGGCCCTGAGGAAGGGCTGGGTCACCTTAGTCACTGATTTGCTTGTCGTAGAAGATGTGTCATTTTTGGCCCTACTGGCAACTCTTTTCTCTTCCATTTAGCATCTCCAACCTGGGCATGTTTGGCATCAATGGTTTCACTGCGGTCATAAACCCACCCCAGGCCTGCATCCTGGCTGTGGGCCGAGCCAGAGCGGAGCTGAGGATCGTGGAGGATGAAGAAGGGAACGAGACCCTCCAGCAGCATCAGCTGATGACAGTGACTCTTTCCAGCGACGGTCGGGTGGTAGATGATGAACTGGCTTCCAAGTTTCTGGAGACCCTAAAGGCCAACCTGGAGAATCCAATGCGCCTCGCCCTGTGCTAGGCTGGGCGCTGAGCCAGCTTCCCTGGCCTGCGGAGCAGAAATCAGTGTTACGGCCTTCGGATGGGTGTTCTGTAGGGAGGTGTAAGTAGCTCCTGGGAGAAGGGCTGCTCAAGTCCTTTATTTATTGAATTGATGTAGAAAGTGAGGAGCTGTCGTGCTGAGAGTGTCTGGCACTGATCCAGGTTCTGTACTGTAAAGCCTTGAAGCTAGCACGCTGCGGTTCCCTAAGCGCCTGGTGCTGCTGGCACCTCGGGTGGCACAGAGGAATCTGTTTGCTCTGGGAAAGAACATTCAGGACAACTTGATGCAATTTAAAGGGAAATCCTAGAAGAGTTTGTGCTGGGTGGGCCTTGTAGAAGTCATCCAGTCCAACCCCCCTGCAGTCAGCAGGGGCGACTTCAGCTAGAGCAGGTAGCTCAGAGCCCTGTCCAACCTGACCTGGCATGATTCCAGGGATGGGGCATCTGCCACATCTCTTGAGCAACCTGAGCCAGTGTCTTGCCACCCTCAGCATAAAAAAAATAAATGTTTCCTTCTCTCCAGGCTGAATCTTCCTCCTTTAGTTTCAAACCATTCTTCCCTTGCCTTGTCACAACAGGCCCTGCTCAAAAGTCAGTCCTTGGCTTTTTTAGAGGCCCCTTTATGTTCTGAAATGTCACAGTAAGGTCTCCCAAGAGCCCTCTCTTCTCCAGGCTGCTAACTCCAATTCCCAGCCTGCCTTCAGAGCAGAGCTGTTCCAGCCTTCTGATCATCTATGTGTTCACCCCTGAAACTGTCCTCACAGTCACAGGTCCATGTCTGTCTTGCACTGAGGACTGCAGAGCTACCTGCTGTGTTCCAGTGGGGTCTCTCCTGTGCTGAGAGAAGAGATGCTTTGTTGAAGGACTAAATCTCCAGCTTCTAGAGGGGGGAAACTAAGCCAAGTGCTGCCAGGAGTCCTGGGCAGAGCCAAGGTAATGCATTAGCTAAACCATATTGCTGCAGTAGAGAGCTTTTGAGTTTTCAGAACCTTCTCTGGCAGATTGTGCCATCCAAATTTGACCCAATTAAGATTTAGAAGATCTTGACAGGTATTTCAATGGCTTCCTGCATAAGAGCAGAGGGGGAGGAAACACAACTAAACAAAGAATAAAATCTGTGGTTTAATTGAATTTACAACAGAGATTTAACTGTGCTTTATCTTAGCCTTTACTATAAGGTCCAAGGTGTCTGTGGAGACAAAAGGGGAAAAGACATGACAGAAAGTCTGGCATACTGAATTGGACCACAGATGAAGCAATGTCTCAAGAGTGTTGAAGTCACCTGGAGGAACCCAAAGCTTGCTCCAGATAACTGGAGCTCGTGGGCACCTTTGTAAACTGCAGCTGTAGTTTTGTCCTGCTGTCTGAAGACAACTGTGTTGCCTACTGCCTTGCAGAGGGTGAAGAACCTCAGAGCTGCCTTCCAGTGCCTGAAGGGATCCTGCAGGAAGGCTGCAGACCTGAGAGTGTCTAGAGACAGAACTAGGGAGTGGTTTGAAGCTGAGGCACAGCAGGGTTAGACTGGAGATGAGGAAGAACTTCTTCAGTAGGAGGGTGCTGAGACTCGAACAGGGAGGCTGTGGCTGCCTCCTGCCTGGGGGTGTTGAAGGCCAGGTTGGATGAGACCTTGAGCAGCTGAGTCTAGTTAAGAGATGTCCCTGCCCATGGTGGGGAGGTTGGAGGAGATGAGCTGTGATGTGCCTTCCAACCTGAGCCATGCTCTGATTATCTGCAAAGCTCCACCTGCGCTGGCCAAGCAGACCTGCAGGCTGCTTTGAGATCTGACCCTCTGTAGGTGATGCTCATGTAGTGGTTGCTGCCCAGCATTCATATGCCATGGCCTGGAGATGGCCAGAGCTGAGGGCTGCACGGCTGCCATGTTCAGCCACAGGCCGCTGTGCTGCCACAGTGTCAGGGTGCTCCACATTGCTGCTGGAGCCACTGGAAGGTGCTGTTGGCTGTAAGAACAGGGCCTTGCCTGTGTCTCACTCCTGGGGTGCCACTATCACTGCTCCTCCTCACCAGGCTGTTGAAGACATCAGCTTCTGCAACTCTTGACCTATGCAGATCCCCGAGGCTCATGCAGGCTTTAATTCCAGTTTCTTTACACCTGTCTCTCTGCTTGCCAGCTTGGTTTGGTTGAAAGATGGGTAGAGGTGATCTGCAAGTCGGTTGCAAGCCATGGTAAGAGATCTCTGGAATTCAAGTGTGATTGTGTCTCATCTCCTTTGTTCAGGGTACTCAAATCATTTGGCAGCACAGAATCACAGAACGGCAGGGGATGGAAGGCACCTCCAGAGGTGATCCAGTTGAACCCCTCTGCCAGAGCAGGATCACCCAGGGTAGGCCAAACAGCAACACATCTAGGTAGGTTTGCAAAGTCTCCAGACTCTCTGGGCAGCCTGCTCCAGGCCTCCAGCACCCTCACCATACGGAAGTGTCTCCTCATGTTAAGGTGGCACCTCCTGGGTTCCAGCTTGTACCTGTTGTTCCTTGACATGTCACTGGGCACCACCAAACAGAGCCTGGCACCTTCATCCTGACTCACAGCCCTCAGGTATTGATAGACATTGATCAGATCCATCTCATCCTTCTCTTCTCCAGGCTCAACAGCCCAGGGCTCTCAGTCTCTTCACAGCAGAGATGTTCCAGTCCCTTCAACATCCTCGTAGCTCTCTGTTGGACTCTATAGCAGCTCCCTGTGTGCCTTGGACTGGGGTGCCCAGAACTCACTGAGTCATTGCTCAGCAGTAACACCTCAGATACTGATGCCATCCTTAGTGGTGGGTTTGCTTGGAACAAGCCCTGGTGGTGCTGTTCTCAATCATTTCAGTCAATGAAGAGGGCCATAAAGACAATCCAAGGGCTGGAGCACCTCTGCTGTGAGGACAGGCTGGGAGAGCTGGGGGTGTTCAGCCTTCAGAAGAGAAGGCTCCAGGGGGACCTCAGAGCTGCCTTTCAATAGCTGAAGGGATCTTACAAGAAGGCTGCAGAGGGACTTTTCTGAGGGTATCTGGAGACAGAACAAAGGGGAATGGTTTGAATCTGAGGCAGAGCAGGGTTAGACTGAAGCTGAGGAAGAAGTTCTTCAGTAGGAGGATGCTGAGGCTCTGGAACAGGCTTCCCAGGGAGGGTGTGGCTACCTCCTTCCTGGGAGCATTGAAGGCGAGGCTGGATGAGACCTTGAGCAGCTGAGTCTAGTTGAGAGGTGTCCCTGCCCATGGTGGGGAGGTTGGAGCAGATGAGCTCTGAGGTTCCTTCCAACCCTTGTGCAGGATGAACAACCCCGGTTTGCTCAGCCTGTCCTTGTAGCAGAGGTCCTCCAGAACCTTGGATCATCCTTGTGGCCTCCTCTGGACTCTGCTAAAAAAGCAGTGAAGGTAAATTCTGTTCACCTGGAGATGAGCAGTTGCAGTTTACCAGTCCCACCCATGCTGCTGCAAACACCTGAAACTGAACTGACCTAGCAGCAGTCTCTTGTGTTAAATACTGGTGAGATCTGAGCTGAATGAGGTCTTTTGGCCACAGACTACATTTGGACAATCGCAGAAAGGCATCTTTGTTTTGGCAGACTCTCCCTGCCGTGCAGGGTAGAAAAGATGGAAGAAACTTGAAGGAGAAATGTCCTCTCACTGTACATGAGCATCTTTCTTCAGGTGTTGTGTTGGTTAGCAAGGAATGATCCTTGCATGGAATTCATTTAAGCAAGCTCCAAAGGCAGTAATACTTCAAAACCTGAGAATTTTGTTTGTCAGAAAGGGAATTTTACTTCTTAGACCTCCTTTTACATCACAGGATGTATCAGGTTGGAAGAGACCTCCAAGCTCATCCAGTCCAACCCTCCACCCAGCACTGAAGGGTCAACACTAAACCATGTCCCTAAGCACACTGCTTGAACATCTCCAGGGTGGGAGTTCCAGCACTGCCCTGGGCAGACCATTCCAATGTCTGAGAACCATTTCTAGGAAGAAATATTTCCTAGCATCCAGCCTGAACCTGCCCTGAGACAACCTGCAACCATTTCCTCTGCTCCTCTCCCTTGACACCAAGGAGCAGAGGCTGCCCCCTCCTCGCTCCTCCCTGCAGGGAGCTGTAGAGGGCAAGGAGGTCTCCCTCAGCCTCCTCTTCTCCAGTCTCAACACCCCCAGCTCCCTCAGCCCCTCCTTACAGCCCAGCTGCTCCAGGACCTTCTCCCACCTCACTGCCCTCCTCTGGACAGGCTCCAGCACATCAGTGTCCTTCCTGCAGTGAGGGACCCAGAGCTGAACACAGCACTCGAAGTGTGGCCTCCTCAGTGCTGAGTATAGGAGGATGATCCCCTCCTGTCCCTGCTGCCCACCCTGTTTCTGACCCAAGCCAGGATGCCATTGGCTTTCTTGCCCACCTGGGCACTGCTGGCTCATAGTCAATTTACAGCCAACCACTACCCCCAGGTCCCTCTCCAGGCTGCAGCCTTCCAAGGATACATCCCCAGGTCTGTAGCTCCCCGTGGGGCTGTGTGCATCCTTTGTAGATATGTGCCAGTGTGTGCTGTGCTGAGCTGGGCTGGGAAAGGGAACCTGCTGCTCTTACAAACACGTTTGTTAAAGCCTTTCACATTCAGGCTACAGGATGAAAAGAGAGGCAGGTTTCTGAACTGCCCTACTGGGACTTCCAGACCTCTGCTTCAAGGTGTGTGTGTCAGTGTCTGTGTACAGGTACAACACGGAGGGAGGCCTGGGAGAAAACTCCCCTGATTGCATTTGAAGGAAGTAATTGCAACATGGCCTGTGTTGCTCAAACACAGGTGCTGAGACACTTGGAATGAGAGCTAGGAGCAAATACTCTTGGCTAAGAGCTACCCTGGAGAAGCTGTGAAGCAATTGGTGTGAGAATGCAGCTTTCCCTCGCCTGTGCCTCATCACAGAGGTTTGGGATGTGGAAAGATTTGTCCTGTGTGAGAATTGCACAGCCAGCCCTCCTGGAGAGGGTTTGAACCTTGCTCTGTGTCAAAGAGGCAATCAGCTCACCAAGGGAAGCCTACAGCTGCTGCACAATTAATGTGGCTTAAAACCAGGGAGAGCTATTCTAGGAACCACTGCTTTAGGCACAGCCCAGGCCATGGTTTGGTTTGCTTTGCATTTCTCTGACCCTGAATCCTGTTCAGATTTTCATCTGTTTAGGGTGGTGATTACCTGTGGATGTGCCCTGTGCCTAGCTCAGTGGGGTGCGTTTGTACCTCTGGATGAGGTCTCCAGCAGCCTAGTCTAGCTTAGAGGGGTCCCTGACAGCAGCAGGAGGTCAGAGATGATCATGGAATTACAGAATGGTCTGGGTCAGAAGGGACCCCCAAAGCTTATCCAGTCCAACCTCCCTGCAGTCAGCAGAGACGTCCTCCACTAGAGCAGGTTGTCCAGAGCCCTGTCCAGCCTCACCTTGAACACCTACAGGTGTGGGGTGTCAACCACCTCCCTGGGCAACCCTCCTGGTGCAGAACTTGTTCCTCACATCCAATCTCAATCTGCTATGCTCTTTCCTCATACCACTGACCTTGCCCTGTCCCTGTAGGCCTTTGCAAACAGTCCCTCTGTAGTCTGCTTGTAGCCCCTCTGGGTCCTGGCAGGCTGCTCTTAGGTCTGCCTGGAGCCTTCTCTTCTCCAGGCTGCACAGCCCTAGCTCCTTCAGCCTGTCCTCCTAGCAGAGCTGCTCCAAGCCCCTGATCATCTCCATGGCCTCCTCTGGAGCCTCTCTATCCTGTCCTTCCTGTACCTGGCTATGCCTGAGGTCCCTTCCAAGCTAGGCCATTTGATGGTTGTATGAGGTAGTCATGGAGGGTAATTACCAATTACCTTTCTATTTGGGAAACAGGCAGCCAGCAAAGCCACAGCAAATGCCATCTTAGCCCCCACCAGAGAACCCTCCAGCCTGACAGCACAGCCATGCTGCTGGCTGCTCCTTGTTCCCCCGAGGGAAGGGTTTGCACAACTACAGAGAGATTAGCACATCAAACCAGTAATGCTGTAAATAACTCAGTGGCAAGAGATTGCACACCTCAAGACTCTCTGGCTGTGTATGTTGGGGTTTTGTGCAGTGTCCAGGGTCATTAAAGGCAGAAAATTGTAGTTTAGCCTTGTTAAGTGGCAATTCTTGCCATCCCAGCCACAAGTTGTAATTGCAGGCTCTAGAATGTGATTGTCTAACACTTGCCTGGGCTAAGAGCTGGGCATAAAGAGCGTTGGGGAATGGAGTTCAATCCAGCTGGTATCTGGTCACCAGGGGTGTTCTGCAGGGCTCAGTGCTGAGGCAAGTTGTGTTCAATATCTTCATCAACAATCTGGAGGAGGGCAGCAAGGCAGCCTCAGGCAGTTTGCAGACAACACCAAGCTGGGTGGCAGTGCTGATCTGCTGGAGGGTAGGATGAGGACTTTCCCTAGCAGATGGCTTTCCAACAGCTAAGGCTGTGGCTGCCTGGGGGTGTCCAAGGCCAGCCTGGATAAGGCCTTGAGCAGCTGAGTCTAGTTGAGAGGTGTCCCTGCCCGTGGCAGGAGGTTGGAGGAGATGAGCTGTGAGGTCCCTTCCAGCCACTCCCTGATTCTCTGTTGATGCCAATGCTGAATGCCACCAGCCCATCTAACTTGACTGTCAGGTGTCAGAAATGATTCCTGCCCTGGTGCACTTGGTGCAGAACTGTTTGCTGTGCACTTGTATGCTCACCAGGAGAACACTGCCTTAGTGGCTTAATTTCAGAGAGTCAAATCTGCTGATATCCAGCACCTGGAGAACAGATTCTTTTATGAAACTGCTGTTGCTCCTTAGCTGGAGGCAAAAAGGTGTTTTGGCTTTCCACAGAGGACAGTTTCAGGGTTCTGAGCAGCAGGGTGGGTGCTCAAGAAGGGAAGGTTTTCCCTGCGGTATCTAAATACACATTGTTGTCATCCCTGAGGTGGCATGATCCAGCTCCAGCACAGCATCCATCATTCTGTTTGGAGCTTTGGAAAGAGTTGTGGCTTTCCATGCTCCCTTCCCACAGTGTATTGTTTAGCATGAACCTTGCCAGAATGTAAGCAGGCAGATTTCAGAGCAGCTTCTGCATCAGGCCAGGTCAGGTCACGTTACTGTACAGCAGCTCTGTTTTCAGAAATGCATCAAAGGGTATGGAGGACTGACTGGAGCTGCCTGCACTAGGGACAAAAGGCAGAATGACACAGGAGAAAGTGAACTGCTGGTACCAAATGGCTAAAAAATCCACACACAAACTTCCTGTGCTACCATCTGACAGCCAGAGGGATGCAGAGAAGGGTGACAGGGACCTGAGCCATTTTCAGCTCAGTGCGGTCAGATACAAGACAGAGAAATGGGTTGGGCTGAAAGGACCTCCAAAGGGCACCCAGTCCGACCCCTCTGCACTCAGCAGGTTGCTCACAGCCTTGGTCAGCCTCACTTTGAACCTCTCCAGGCATGGGGCCTCAAGCACCTCCCTGGGCAACTTGTTGCAGTGTTCCAGCACCCTCCTGGTGCAGAACTTGTTCCTCACATCCAATCTCAATCTGCTCTGCTCTCATCTCAAACCATTGCTCTTGTCCTGTCCCTGCAGGCCTTTGCAAACAGTCCCTCTGCAGCCTTCTTGTAGCCCCTTCAGGTCTTGTCAGGCTGCTCTTAGGTCTTCCTGGAGCCTTCTCTTCTGCAGGCTGAGAGTTGCAGGATGGAAACCAATCATCAGGGAATTCTCAGGCTTGATGCTTCTTAACTGGGAAACAATAAATTCCTTCATTTAAATATCTTAAAAACGTCTCCCCCAGCTCTGGAAAACCGAGTCAGGCAAGGCTGAAGGCTCGCAGACCACTGCTGTCTTTAGGTGTAGTCTGCTGTGCTGCCTCTTCTGGACACATTCCTGTGGCGTGAGTGGAGTGTTACCAAGTAGGTGATGCAAACTCAACGTCACAGCTGGCAGAGGCAGCCAAATGAATCACTTCTTGGCCGTTCGTTCCACTCTGACGGGATCCCCACAGGCAGCTGATGAGGAATAAGGAGCCTCAGCTCCCTGGATTGCCTTGGGTTTGCCTGCTAAGGGCAACTCCTGCTGCAGCCAGCGGGAAGGAGCCTTCTGGGCCTTTTGTAATGACATGATTCAGGAGACAGTGACACGGAGACTTGCTGGCTTTCCAGCTCTCACTCTTCTCTAGGACACTGTATTTTTATGGACACCACTCTCTGCTCACTCTCAGGCCAAGGGAGATGAACCAAAGGTGTGCACAAAGCGGAGGAGAAGCTGCAGCAGCACCATGAGCTGTTCCATGCCTGATGCTGCACTGCAAGTGTGTCAATGTTAAAAATACCAGCAGAGAGCTGCTAATTAACACAGGCAAACTTGTTTGGGCAACAGCAGCTTTGGACAGAAGGGGTTCACTGAGTCCAGCTCTCTTCAGTCTTGTTCCCTCTGTACTCCAGCTGCATGTGAAAGACACAGCTGCAATTTGTTTCCTGCCCTTACTCACTTTGCACCATGCCTGTTCTCTCCAGAGATGTTTGCCTGCACATCATCACCTAGGATTCTGTTTTTTTTCCAGTGATGGATTCCTTTTGGCCAGTGTTTGGACACAGAGCAATAGAAAGAGCAAAGTAAGAGTAACATCACCCTGGGTTTTGTTCTTAGAGGGGTACCATACATTTCAACCGTGCTGGTGCAAGCTGGAAACAAAAACCACAAAGAAGATGTTCAAGCCCTCAAGAACCTGAGGAGGGAAAAAAAAGCATAGGGTGCCAAAATGTCTCTGCCTCTGTCTTTGCATTTCTGCAAAGCAAACTTCATTTTAAAGCATTCTGCAGCAGGCCAAGAGCAGTTAGGATGGAGGGAATGCTCCTTTTGTTTCATGCTTTCTCAGCTTTCCCTTCGGTGCATCATGAACTCACCATGGGATATTGTTTTAGCTGCAAAATTGTTGCAGGAGCAGGAAGAAACAAGCAATAATAACAGCACGTTACAAAATAAGGTACTGTTGGAACAAGAAAAGCCAGAAAGCAACCTGCCTGTGGCTTACTACCTGGGTGAGAGAAAGAGCTCCGGGGGTGAGTGGGAAGAGGAGCCTTACACGATGGAAATGTAGTAATGGCCACCCGGGAATGAGAACCTCTTAACTAATAGGCAGCAAAGTTTTGGGGTGCAGATGACTAACAGGGGACCTAATTTCATTCTCTGCATCTTGCCTGTGGCTCTGAGAAGGGTTCTCCACTGGCTTTGCCCATCTGCCCTGCATTTGGCTTTAGGGTTCACTCAGCTGAGCATGGTGCTGACCACCATCCTGCTGAAGCCGTGCCTGTGAACATCCCTTTGCATTTGAGAGCAGCAGCCAGAATTCTGCTCAGACTCCAAGCCACTGTCTTCTTCCTTGAGCCCTCACATATATTCACCTCAAATAAGCAGCCATCAAAAGAGTATAAATTCAATCAGCTGCCGTATTGCAGTGACAGAAAATTAGCCTGCAGTTAGAGTCCATTGGTACCAGTGGCCTAATGGCTCCATTGGTGATGGCTGCTAAATAAATAGCAAATGCTGCCCACTAGAAGTACCCACAAAATAAACACAGAGTAGAGGTTGCTCACCTAGCTAGTGCTAAATGCTGGCAGGGCAAAAGGAAATGGATGTGTTTTGAATATCATGTGGTAGGTTTCAAGCTGAGATGTAAATTGCACAGCACAGCCAAAGCCAAACAGCACCAGGAGATTTTGTTTCATGCCAGTCAGAGGATTACAGCAAAATCACACAACCAGAGAATTGTTTTTTGGGATGGCAGAGACCTCTAAGATCACACAGTCCAACCATCAGCCTGACACTACCATGGCCATTAAACCACATCCCAGAGTGCCATGGCCCCAGGTTTTCTGAACACTCCAGGGATGGGGCCTCCACCACCTCCCTGGCAGCCCCCCAGGGGCTCTCATGGCATTTTGGAGCATGGTTTAGTGGCCATGGTGGTGTTGGGTTGAGAGGTGGGCTCAGAGGGCTTTTCTAGCTGAAATGGTTTGATGATCCTACATCTGAACCACATGGATCTTTGCTAACTCATCTTTTGAGTGGGTTGATGTATGAGTTGCTCTGCCTTTAGTGGGTGTTAATTCAGGGGAAAGCACTCCAAACACCCACACAGGCAAGATTTCCCCAGTCTGGAGTCATTCCCCATTCTCAGTTTTAGAGAAGGCTGCTTACAATCTGGTGTAGTAACTACTGGTTGGACCTGCACTCAGGTGAAGTGAGCGTGTTAGTAGCAGAATGTAGTCTGCCTTAGATTCTCTCTTAGCCCATGCAATCGTCAGCTTCAGTCTCCATGGGAGTCTTTGAGATTAAGCTTAATCAGGGCATTCCCCAATTGATATAAGAGGCTGGAAATGGGAGATGTTCACTCTGGGACAGGAGTGGAAAACGTCCTGCGGTGAGCTCCAGGAGTTTTTTCCCCTTTGGCAAGGATTTCCTCGTATTTGAGCATTACAGGAGGAATAGGATTTACATTTTAAAGAGCCTAGAAATGAGCTTTCAAAAGCTGTGGCTGAGGTATTAAAGCTGCATTTTAGTTTGAGGGATCTCTGCTGCTCTGCTCAGCAGTGAAACTGGTCTGTGGAGGAGAAAGTCACAGCAGACTTTCTTAGGCTTGCTTAGAGGTCGTTGAGTGCAGGCAGAGCAGGTTCAGTCCCTTAGCAAGAGTGCATACTGTGCTCAGGAGGGAGGAGAGAAGAGATTTGCTGGTGGGAGCTGCTCCAAGGTGTGACGGCGATGTTCACTCAGTTGTATCTTGCCAGCACTGAGTTTCTAGAAGCTTCACACAGCCAGTTGGGCTGGGACAGGTTACTTTGCTCAGAGGTGAGCTTGTACATAACTAGGAGATTCTAGGGGTAGGAAGGGGTTGGGGTAGTGGAGTTTTGCTCCCTCCTTACCCTGGGACATCAGTGACTTTGTTCACCTCCACAGCTTCACGCTCTCTGTGTCCCGTGTGTCTGGCTTCTCACGGAGCCGCTGTCTTTAAGCTGGCCAGAGACAGCGCCGAGTGCTCCACTAAACAGCCAGAGCAAGTGCTTTGAAATGAAGCAGGAAAGGGAAAAGGCTGGCGGCTCCCTAGGCACACGGCGTGCAGAGAGCGGGGTGGCAGGCCACAGGCAGGCAGCACGGAGCAGCGGGCAGCAGAGGAAGGTCTGGCTGCGCTCCCCTGGCCTTGCCTTCTTCTCACAGCAGGTTGCAATGCCTTCTGACCTGGGTGGTCACATGCTGTCTCCTCTCCTCACCATCTCAGGGCCTCAGACTCAGTGCAGGACACGGTGCTCGCTGATGGCATCTCTCCAGCGCGTGCCTCACTGTTTTGTGTGTGGCACCCAGGGGCTGGCAGTCTGCTGACTGTGCCGGTTTGAGGCTAATCGGAATATTAACACATTCCCACAACAAAACCCCTCCAGCTTCCCACCCTGCAGGGATTCCACGCAGAGCTCTTGAAGGATTTTTATTGTCCTCCGTCACATTCACAGGCAGACACAGACCAAATCTGCTTTCACATCCATGAAGAAAAGTTGGACTTGTTTGAAAGGGAGAAAGTTGACGAGGCTACCTTTGGGTTTTCACAGCTGAGTGTCACACACTTCACAGTGAGCAGGTCAGCATCTGCCCTTGCAGGCCTGGGTGCACAGGGGCTGCCTGACAGCCACTGCTGTGATGGATCGGGAAACTCTTCCCCCCCAGCTAAACTTTACCAGAGCAGCTCAGATGGCTTGGAAGTAAGATAAAGCTGTGTTTAACAGCAAAGCTAAGTGTACAGGCATACATACAAAATGCATTTACATGTATTGACAACTGCATACAATTATGTACAATTTAGAAATAACACAGGAATCCAATCCTCACCCCCTACCCCTACCCAAAGGAAAGCCCAGAAGGGGCCAACACCACCTCCGTCTCTCTCCCCAGAGAGAGAACCAGCAAGGCTCAGATGTTATCACCAAAAAGTTAGCACACGCTGTGGAGGAGTCAGAGAGGTGAAGGAACAGGTCTAGGCTGGATGTTAGGAGGAAGTTCTTCACAGAGAGGGTGATTTGCCATTGGAATGGGCTGCCCAGGGAGGTGGTGGAGTCACCGTCCCTGGAGGTGTTCAAGAGAAGACTGGATGAGGCACTTAGTGCCATGGTCTGGTTGACTGGATAGGGCTGGGTGCTAGGTTGGACTGGATGAGCTTGGAGGTCTTTTCCAACCTGGCTGATTCTATGATTCTAACAGTGACAGAGCCAGAGCCCAAGAGCCAAGAAAGCAAAATTGTTTACATACATTGCCATTTTACCCCTCTCAGCAAACCAATGTAGACTTTATCATTCTTCTCTTTTCACAAACCATATCCTGCTCATTCACTCTATATTCAAAAGAACGTCCAGAAAGTTCCTCTCTCCTGTTTATAATTTAGAAGCAAAGCAGAGCATTGGCTCTTAAACTGCTACAGAGAGGGACAAAGAGACAGCTTTTAAAGCTCTCCCTCCTCCATTGTCTCTGAAAAGGAGAATTAACTGCAGCCTGCTTTCTGTGACTGAGGAGCCTGGAGTTCCTCCCCTGCAAAACAGCACTGCAGCTGAAGGCTACTGCAAGGCCTCTCTTTCTGAGCCCAGTGGCTTTTGTCAGTGGCTGCTGAAAGCAATGTTCTCACAAGAGTGATGAAGTTTTGTCCCTTTCTGCAGATAACAAATCACCTTTGCAACCTTTGCCCATTTCAAGGCCCCAAAAAGAAAAAATAACAAGCAGACCCAAGAACAAGCCCCAGTTTCTGAAGCCCTACACTGGTACAAGTTACTGTGCTGTGGTCTCTCTCTTCTGTTTTGTGGTTACTGTTCACAGGATTTTAGGGATTGGAAGAGATCCAAGGAGATCATCAAGTCCAAACCCCTGCCAGAGCAGGACCACACAATCTAGCACAGATCACAGAGGAATGCATCCGGACAGACCTTGAAAGGCTCCAGAGAAGAGGACTCCCCAACCTCTCTAGGGAGCCTGTGCTAGTGCTCTGGGACCCCTACAGTAGAGAAGTTCCCCCTTGTGTTGAGGTGGAACCTCTTTTGCTACAACTTACACCCATTGCTCTTTGTCCTATCCCAGGGAGCAGGTGAGCAGAGCCTGTCCCCTGCCTCCTGACCCTCAGCCCTCAGGTGTTTATAAACATTTATCAAATCCCCTCTCAGTCTTCTTTTCTCCAGACTAAGCAGCCCCAGGTCCCTCAGCCTCTCCTCATAAGCCATGCCCTCCAGTCCCCTCATCATCCTTGTAGCTCTCCACTGGAACCTCTCCAGCAGATCCCTGTCCCTCTTCAACTGGGGAGCCCAAAACTGAACGCAGTTTGTGATCCAGCTCCTGTAGCAAGGCATCAGTTTGTGATTCACTGCACAGAGACCTTGTAGAAATAGGTGTTTGCCCATCTCCCAAAGGTGCACTACCTAGAAAGAGACAAACCAAGACTAAAGCCAGGAAAAACAATCAAGCAGTGGTTTACTCAGCAGTGAGAGAATTACAGTTCTGTGACTTCATCCAGTGATGAGGTCAGAAATCAAGAAGCTGGAAAAAGCATCAGTGTTGGTTTTAGATAATGAATGTTCAGTCGAGGGCTCACACAAACAGCTGTTGAGAAACTGCAAACATTCTAGAGCAAGGCACTGGCAGCAAAGTAATCATGGTCTGGAAAGAATGGCTTGGGAGAAGGAAGTGAAATGATAACTCAGGGGGAATCCTGATAACAGCCTGCAAAAGCTGCATGCCACAGGTGGAGCGAATCTGCTGCGATGTAAAGGAAGTGCTGCTGGGATCAATAAGCTGAAAACCATGGAAAAGCACAGCTGTGAGGCTCCAGAACATTTTAAAGCATGCTTAATCCCCAGGACTGTACAACAGACTACAGAACACAGTGCAGGAAGGGTGCTCTGCGCTGGAGCTGGGTAAGCTGCTGTGGGGTCTCACCCTGCCAGCTTGCCTCTGCCGCTGCTTGCCTGCCAGCAATGCCAGTGCTCCAGTGCTGCTCTGCTGGCCTTTGCACTGCTGGCTAGCAGCTCTACTGTGGCACAACACCTGCAGAAGTACAGGCCTAATGGGTGCCTTCCTTCCAATCACCTTCTATGCAGTGAGCTGGGGAAACCTCTGCAATGCCAATGAGTCCTGTGAGTTTTAAACTATGAGACAAGGAAAGCAGGTGGGAGGAAACCTGCATGGATTCAAGCCTTAGTGATTTGCTCACCAAGAGTGTAAATCTGGTGAGGGTACAGCAAAACCCAAAGGCATGTCCTCGAAGAGCAGGAAGACAGCAAAGGGAGGAATGCAGATGAGCAGTGCAGGTACTGAAGGAACCTCTGCCTCATCCCAGACTGGGTATGGTCAGTGGCAAGCCAAATGTTTGTACACGAACACCGAAGCCTGGTAACACATCAGAGGAAGCTGAGATGGCAGAGGAAATGAAACTAGACGGGGTGGGGACAAGAGGAACGTGGGGGGAGAAGAATCAGGTCTGGCCTGTAGGTACTGAGAGGTATGGCATGCACAAACCCACCATGTGGTGAGCTGTTGTTCAGGCATACATCCAATACCACACACTCATCCTGTGGACCTCATATTCAGGCTGAAGCTGAGGGACCGTGAGAGTAAGCTCTCCCATGGCCAGCATCTGAGCAGGGCTCTCTCCATTTTGCCTTCCATCTCTATGTGTTTATGAGAAGTTCCAGAGAGATTCCAGAGAATTTCAAGTCTGGTTCCTGTCTGCCACTGAATGTGGTCTGGGACTTCCCCAGTGCCTGTCCCTGTCATCAGTGGTGCCAGAGATGTAACTGCATCTGAGGCTTGGACTGGATGTTGAGTTTGTGTCCCTATTTCATTATTATTGTTTTCATTAAAGCTCTTTAAACTCCATCAGTCTCTCTCCCTTGTTCCCCTTCCCTTTAGGAAAGGAGAAGGGTTAACAGAGTGCATATAGAGGCTGGCTCAGCCCTAAGACTTGGCAAATGAACAAGGGAAGAGCTCTGGATGTTGTCCATCTGGACTTCTGTAAAGCCTTTGACCTGGTCACCCACAACATCCTCCTGGAGGCATGGATTTGATGGATAGACCATTCGTTGCTTGTGGCATCGGTTGGTCAGTCACATCAAGAGGGTAGTGGGCAGTGGCTTGATGTCCAGATGGAGATGTGTGACAAGCAGTGTCCCTCAGGGGTCTGTGCTGGGACCAGTGCCATTTAGCGTATTCATCAATGACAGGGTGATTGAGTGCACCCTCAGCAAGTCTGCAGGCAACACTGAAGGACACTGAGGGTCTGGAGCAGGTCTCTGGAGCAGAGAAGGGCAACAAAGCTAAGGAAGGGTGTAAAGAAGAAGTGCTACGAGGAGCAGCTGAGGGAATTGGGGTTGTCTGGAGAAAAGGAGGCTGAGGGGAGCCCTTCTGGCTCTCTACAGCTCTTTGAAAGGAGCCTGGAGCCAGGTGGGGGTTAGTCCTTTCTCCCACGCAGCAAGTGACAGGAAGAGAGGAAACAGCCTCCAGTGGTACCTGTGGCTCCTGGACAACTGCTGGCCTGCTTGTCTGAGGAGTGGCACAGGTGTAAGGCTGAGAAAAGGGAGTCTGAAAGAGCAAGCAAAAAGTGCCAGTCTCAGAGAGTAACTGTGTGTCGCTCTATCCCCATGCTGTTCCTCACCTCCTTCTCCTCTCATCTTCCAGCTGCAGACACTCCTTTATTGCTGCAAGAGCTCAGGGTGTTGCACCTTGTGGCCACCAAGCACAGCATGCAGAGCTGATGAACTGGGTGACTTCTACCCCAACACAGCTCTGCTGAGTACTTCAGGCATGCACAAATTCTACTCTGGGCACTTCCCTCCACAGACCAAAGTCTCCATCACCTCCCTGACCAGTACCATTCTGCCCTAGTGTAAGTATGTCCATGATCAGTTGGAGCCAGGGAGCCAGCTTCAGAGGCTGAGTCAGTGACCCATCTGGAGAGGCCAGGCCTGGCTGGGATTTTGATGTGCAAACGATGCACACAACGATGCAGCATCTAGAAAATACTGACAGTGGCTTCTGTTCATTTGTGGCCCTGCAGGTCACTGAAGGAGAAGAGTGGGGGGGAGAGTCCGTGGTGCGTCACATGTGCCTTGGAGGCCTCCTGGCCAGCAGGTGCTCCGTGGGACAGCAACGTGCCTGTGTGGCCAGCAGGGCTAGGGAGGTTCTGCTGCCTCTCTGCTCTGCCCTGCTGAGACCACACCTGGAATGCTGTGTCCAGTTCTGAGCTCCCCAGTTCCAGAGAGACAGGGACTTACTGGAGAGAGCCACAAGGATGAGTGGGGGACTGGAATGTCTCTGCTGTGAAGAAAGACTGAGAGCCCTGGGACTATTTGGTCTGGAGAGGAGAAGGCTGAGAGGAGATCTGACCAATGTCTGTAAATATCTGAGGGGTGAGTGACAGGATGAAGGTGTCAGGCTCTGTTTGGTGGTGCCCAGTGACAGGATGAGGAACGACAGGTACAAGAACCCAGGAGGTGTCACCTCAACATGAGGAGACACTTCTGTATGAGGAGGGTGCTGGAGCCCTGGAGCAGGTTGCCCAGAGAAGTTGTGGAGTCTCCTTCTCCACTCTCCACTCTCCACTCTGGAGAGTTTCCAAACCCACCTGGATGTGTTCCTGTGTGACCTGCCCTGGGTGACCTTGCTCTGGCAGGGGGGTTGGACTGGATGATCTCTGGATATCTCTCCTAACCACTGCCATTCTGTGACTCTGTGTTTACCTGGGCACTACTCTGCCAGAAAGGAGATGTGTTTTACAAGTCACAGCTGGGGTTGGCTGTGGTGGTGCTGGGTAGGGGAGGGAGTTGTTTGACAGAAAATGAGCAAGGAGCGGACCTGCATGGTGCTGGTACCTGCAATGTGGGAAAACAAACCACAAGGAAAACTCTCCTGGGGTTGTGAGGAGGGCAGGCAAGCAAGAGGGAGAGCAGAGCAGTGCTGGTGCACACCTGCTCTGCCCGGGCACTGGGTGTCTTCTGGTATGGGCACAGACTGTTCCCACTCACTGCTGATGCCCTCAGCTCAGTGTTCAAACCCCAAGGCAGTCAAAAAATAAAAAGAGGAAGGAGCCTCCCTGTCACAAGGCATGGCAGGGCTGCAGAAGCACAGCTGGGACATCTCCCGCAAGAACTGCTGCAGTTTCTCCTTTCGACCGCTCCGTAACCACTGTGAATTGTCACAAGAAGGATGCAAACCCTGACAGCCCTCAGGCTTCACTGCGGTGGATTTCATACAGCAGGAGGACTAAAATGCCCTGCTTGGACAGAGCAAAGCTGTGCAGGAAGGCCAAGGGGGTTTCAGGTCAATGTTGGCAGTTTCCTGGCAAAGCTGGAGATCCTTCACAAAACACAACCATTTAGGAGGCTTTGAATGATAACTTCCAGTCACTGACCAGAACTTTTGGCTACTTGGGCAGGGCTCAGCTGACTGGAAGTTAGCAAATGTGAAGCCCATGTACAAGAAGGCTGTGCTTAGTTTTGGGGGCCTCACTACAAGAAAGACATTGAGGTGCTCAGAAGGGCAATGAAGTTGGTGAAGGGTCTGGAGGACAGGTCTTCTGGGGAGTGACTGAGGGATCTGGGGTTGTTTAGCTGGAGGAAAGGAGGCTGAGGGGAGACCTTCTAGCTCCCTACAACTCTCTAAGAGGAGGTTGTAGCAAGGTGGATGTTCTCTTCTCCCTAGTAAGAAATAATAGGGTGAGAAGAATGGGCTCAAGTTGAACCAGAGGAGGTTTAGATTGTGTATTAGAAGAATTTCTGCAGGGAAAGGTGACTGAATCACCATCCCTGGAGGTGTTCAAAAGATCATAGAATCATAGAATCAACCAGGTTGGAAGAGACCTCCAAGACCATCCGGTTGTTTAGCCTGGAGAAGAGGAGGCTCAGGGGTGACCTCATTGCTGTCTACAACTACCCAAAGGGAGGTTGTAGCCAGGTGGGGTTGGTCTCTTCTGCCAGGCAACCAGCAACAGAACAAGGGGACACAGCCTCAAGTTGTGCCAGGGGAGGTCTAGGCTGGATGTTAGGAGGAAGTTGTTGGCAGAGAGAGTGATTGGCATTGGAATGGGCTGCCCAGGGAGGTGGTGGAGTTGCCGTCCCTGGAGGTGTTGAAGCAAAGCCTGGATGAGGCACTTAGTGCCACAGTCTAGTGATGCACCTATGTGTCAGAACTAGGTAACAGTGGGGCTTGATGATCTTAAAGGTCTTTTCCAAGCAAAGTGATTCTATGATTCTGTGACAGGATCAGGGGACCCGCAGGCTGTCAGTCTGACCTTACTGCCAGGGAAGGTCCTGGAGCAAATCATCTTCAGTGCTACCACACCCCACATGCAGTAGGACAGCCAAGTGATGAGGCCCAGTCAACATGTGTTTATGAAAGGCAGGTCCTCCTTGACTGGACTGATCTCCTTCTGTGACAGGGGGTCCCACTGAGGGAAAGGCTGTGAATGTTGTCTGTCTGGACTTTAGGAAAGCCTTTGATGCTGTCACTCACAGCATCCCCCTGGAGAAACTGGTTGCTCACGGCTTGGATGGAGACACTCTCAGCTGGGTTAAGAACTGGCCGGTGGCTGAGCCCAAAGAGTTGTTGGAGCTGGTGCATTTAAGAGTCTTTTTAAACCTAGAGAGTTCCATGACTCTGGGACTGTCCACATCTAACCCGTCCATTTCTGCTGAGGGACCTTTCCCATGGGAAGCATGCACACAGCTAGCTGCAGTGATGTCGTTCTCCAGAAGGCCCACATGTAACGCCCAGAAAGTGCTTTTTCACAGGCAGCTTTGCTTCGGTGGGTACAAAGCACTCCTTGGCAGTATGCCCTGCAGCACTGGGGACTGAATGAACCTGAGTGGAAGAAGTCAAGGTAGCAGTTTGAGCAGTAACAAGAAAGAGCCCTTCCATTTTTTACTCTCTGGTTACCAGTCTGGTAAGCAGCCTGGCGGCAGGACCAAACAATGATGCTGCAGAGGTGTGGCAACAAACCCAGGAGTGAGAAATGGAGAGCTTACAGATGTGTGCCTCTGCTCCTTTCAGATGCTTCTGAGTGGAGCGAGGACATTTGCCAGCCTACTCATTTTGCATTACTCTTCATGAAGAGTTTCAGTTCCCCTTCTGGAACAGCTCCTCAGCTCCGCTGCTTTTAATGCTTCCTGCACGTTGGTTTCATTGAGAGGAAGCAGTTGGACTGCAGTGAGTGAGAGGGCTGCAAAAATAAGTGAAACATTCTTCTGGTGAGCATTCAAGTTCCCTCAGAGGGAATTCCAGGAGGGTTATGTTTGGAAACAGTGCCTAAGCTCTTTGCATGCATCTGCATAGCAGGAGGGTTGGGTCACTCCTACAGCTGCTGCACTGAGACAAGGGTATTGGCTGCTGGGTTTGCTTTAAGAGTGACTGCTTTAGTTCTCTGCAGTACAAGCAAAAACTTGTGGTTTAAAATCACCCTTCAGCCACTTTCCTCAGTCAGGGAGAAGAGCTGATGAAAGTTTCTACTCTAGATTTTTTGGTGGAACTAACCCACATCCTTTCTGCCTTAGTTATGCCACACGGGCCTGTTCCAAACCTTGCCTTGGTTAGATTCTGGTGATGGATTCTGTCTGTACCTTTGGGCTGTCCCATGGACACCACCTGCTCTTCAGGACATCTGACCTAAGACAACCAGGAACAATCCTTGTCTGGACTTGTCTGGGACTTCATATCCTACAAGCCTTGGCACTTCCAGTCCTTTCAGAAACCTGGTTGGGGTTAGAAGGGACCTCTTGAGACCACCTTATGCATCCCTCTTGCTCAAGGAAGGTCAGCTAGCACAGGTTGTCCAGCTGGAATCTGAAGACCCCTCTGTCTGACCTACCATTGAGCCTGAAGCACTTAAAGATTTCTAAAGGCACTTCAGGTGACCATTGATGCTTCCTTAGCAAGCAGGGCTGAGCTGTGAGCATTTCTCCCTAGTCTAAGGGCTGTGCTGAGCAGTTATTGCGTGCTGACAATTCAGCCCTCAGCTTTGTCTGAGTGGGTGTTTGGACAGAAGGGAAAATTCTTTTTGATTAAGGCAGCTGTGTCAGAGAAGATCTGATCTGCTGCCAGAACATGACAGTGTGATCTTTGCCAGGATAGCTACGCTTTAAATAGCTTATTTTAGGTCTCTAGAGCAGTTTCTAGTTGCAGAACTGCAGCAGTGTAGCCATTAAAATCTGCCTAATGTGGGGCAGTGTAAGACTGAGGCTAAACCAGTTTGTGGTTAGAGAATCATAGAATCACAGCATGGCTTGGGTTGGGAGGGACCTCAGAGCTCATCTCCTCCAGCCTCCTGCCCTGGGCAGGGACATCTCTCAACCGATTCAGCTGCTCAAGGCCTCACCCAGCCTGGCCTTCAACACCCCCAGGCAGGAGGCAGCCACAGCCTCCCTGGGCAGCCTGTTCCAGTCTCAGCACTCTCCTACTGAAGAACTTCTTCCTCAGCTCCAGCCCAACCCTGCTCTTCCTCAGCTTCAAACCATTCCCCCTTGTCCTGTCTCTAGGAAAAATCCTAGAGAATCTCTAGGAAAAATCCCTCTGCAGCCTTCCTGCAGGATCCCTTCAGCTATTGGAAGGTCTCCCTGGAGCCTTTTCTTCTGCAGGCTGAACACCCCCAGCTCCCTCAGCCTGTCCTCACAGCAGAGCTGCTGCAGCTCTTGGCTCATCTTTATGGCCTCCTCTGGACTCTCCAGCAGCTCTGTGTCCTTCTGCTGGGAACACCAGACCTGGAGGCAGGATTGGAGGTGAGGTCTCAGCAGCGCAGAGCCAAGGGGCAGAACTCCCTCTCTTGCCCTGCTGCCCACACTCCTCTGGCTGCAGCCCAGCACACAGCTGCCTTCTGGGCTGCATGAGGGCACTGCTGGCTCCTGGGGAGCTTCTCAGCACCCAGCACCACCAGGTCCCTTTCTTCAGAGCTGCTCCCAACCCACTGTGCACCCAGCCTGGATTTGTGCCTGGGCTTAGCCTGACCCAGCTGCAGGACCTTGCAGTGTGAATTGTTGCACTTCATGCAGTTGGCACTGACCCAGTTCTCCCAATGTTTTAGTAGTGCCAGTGTTACTCAGGAAATCTTCTGGGGATGCTCTCAGGAGCCTAATAAGCTGTACCAATTCTCATAAAATTGATTTTTTTTTTGATCCTTTTCTTCCAAACCCAAGAAATGTGAAAAAAAGAACACAAAAACTTGAGTCTTGGCATGGATTTGGAGTTGGGTATTGCTTCAAATTGCTGTTATTGTCTGATGGATAGGGAGTTCCATTTTCTTGTCTGTTCTAGGCATAGAGATTTCCCCAAGGCTTTTAGGTTTGCTGGGAACACAGCGGCACTAAAGGCTTTGGATTGCTCAAATATTACATCAGCAAGGTCTTGGAAATGTTAGAAGAGAGGACTTTATCTGGCATGGTGACTATTTTCTAGCTACTGAAAAAGAAAAGCAATTAACTTGATGATAAATGTCCACTTGAAACAAATGGTTGAATATTCAGCACATATGACAGTGTTGTTCATAGAAAGACACAACACCAGGTTCAAAGGGACCCCAAGGATCATCATGCCACTGGAATGGGCTGCCCAGGCAGGTGGTGGAGTCGCCCTCCCTAGAGGTGTTCAAGAAAAGGCTGCATGAGGCACTTAGTGCCATGGTCTAGTTGACTGGATAGGGCTGGGTGCTAGGTTGGACTGGATGAGCTTGGAGGTCTCTTCCAGCCTGCTAGATTCTATGATTCTACTTTCAAACTGATACCTCAATCCTTTTATAAAAGTCAAATAGAATCATTTCTAACCTTTTGCCAGTGGCTTTAGAGTGAAAGAATCTTCAGTGTCTTCCATGGGTACCCGCTGAGCTTTCTGAGACACGGCTGGGTCAGATCAGCTCTTCCTATGTCAGCTGCTGGGAAGGAGTTCTGACAGTAGCAGAAATACCATGAAAGCACAGAGAGGATCTGTAGGAGTCTGTTCAGCAAAGTTTGGGAACACAAAGGAGAACATGGAACAGCAGAGATTGTGCACCTAGGTGCAGCACGTGCGTGGCACCACGAGAAGGCTGCAGAGGGACTGTTTGCAAAGGCCTGCAGGGACAGGATGAGGGCAGTGGTTTGAAATGAGAGCAGAGCAGATTGGATGTGAGGAACAAGTTCTGCACCAGGTTGCCTAGGGAGGGAGTTGAGGCTCCATGCCTGGAGGCATTCAAGGTGAGGCTGGACAAGGCTGTGAGCAGCCTGCTCTAGTGGAGGATGTCCCTGCACTTAGCAGGGACTGGTTGGACTGGATGGCCTTTGGAGGTCCCTTCCAACCCATTCTGTGATCCTTTGACTGAGAGATTACAACAAAATCATTATCACATAGAAATGCTCCTAGAGGAGTCTGTTTCCTTGTCTTACTTGTTGTTTAATGCCTGTCTCTTTAATGAGTGGTAAAGCATCACTTAATTTCCAGTGAGTTTATGTAAAACAGAGTGTAGAAAAGGACTGCCAGAGAGGTCAGCTGCACACAGCAGCCTCCAGCTTGTGTTTTAGTGGAGCAGCCTGGGACACTTCACAGCTGTGGGCAGAAAGCAGTTGGCTAGGCAGGAAGGATCCCACGAAGAGCAAAAAGCAACGTGCATTGCTTTTTCCTAGCTGATCACTGGAGAGGAGTCTCTGGCCATGGCCTGATTTCTGTCTCAGAGCACACCTATGCCTGAACTATTCTTCTCCTCTCTGGAGTTTTGCTGCTGCTGGTTGGCTGGCTAATGGGATCTCCTAAACCAGGACTGGACATGGAGACATTTGTGTCCTGCTTCCTCCCTCCAAACGTAAACACCTCCATTGTGGACTGTCCTGTTCCAACCAGCAGAGTATTCCAGAGCAATTCAGCTGTTTCACTTCGAGTGTCTTGCTCAATCATTTGTTTTGCTTCCCAGGCAAGATCAGCACTTTCTCAGAAGTGAGTCCATAACTTTGTGTTATTAGGGCTGAAACATTAAGATTATCTTTTCCCTGGTGACTTGCACAGAAGCAAGGTCAAAATCTTGGTAGCTTTTTAGTCTGCTACTAATTGTTGCAATTGCTTCATGTACTCTTTGATGGTCCAAGTGGGAACGAGCTGAGATTTACACCCCATAATATGCTTGCTGCTTATTAAAACAGGAACCCCCTAATCCTGAAAATCCAGAGTGAAATGTATCAGCAAGAAGACCCTTCTGTGCTAGCCACAAAAGATGAAATATCTCCCTATTTTCCAAGACATATTCAGGGCTAAATTCAGGAGTCCTGGCACACTGCCTAGGATCCCAGAGGAGCCTCCAGTACTGGCTGGGGTCCGATCTGCTAGAGAGCAGTGAAGGGGAAAAGGACCTGAGGGTCCTAGTGGATGTGAGGGTGACAGAACTCTGGAACAGGCTGCCCAAGGTGATTGTGGAGTCTTCTTCTCTGGAGATACTCAACCCCACCTGGGTCACACCTCTTCAATTCAAGAGAGATGCTGAGATACTGGAACGTGTCCAGAGAAGGGTGACAAAGCTGGTGAGAGGCCTGGAAAACAGCCTTGTGAGGAGAGGCTGAGGGAGCTGGGGGTGTGCAGCCTGGAGAAGAGGAGGCTCAGGGCAGACCTCATTGCTGTCTACAACTACCTGAAGGGAGGCTGTAGCCAGGTGGGGGTGGATCTCTTCTGCCAGGCAACCAACAACAGAACAAGGGGACACAGTCTCAAGTTGTGCCAGGGGAGGTCTAGACTGGATGTTAGGAGGAAGTTGTTGGCAGAGAGAGTGATTGGCATTGGAATGGGCTGCCCAGGCAGGTGGTGGAGTCACCGTCCCTAGAGGTGTTCAAGCAAAGCCTGGATGAGGCACTTAGTGCCATGGTCTGGTTGACTGGATAGGGCTGGGTGCTAGGTTGGGCTGGATGATCTTGGAGGTCTCTTCCAACCTGGTTGATGGTGTGATTCTATGATTCAGGTAATGGCATGCAGGTGGTTGAAGTGGCTGTAGTGTCTGTGCAGACAGATGTCTTCTCTGATCCGCTGCCAACACTTGGTGTTATCCTTACTGCGAATGCAAACAAGCACAAGGCATGCAAAGCTCCTGTGAGCACTGCTCTGCAGCTCCACATCCTGTACTTCCCATTGGTGGTTTTTTGATTTGGGCACATCTGCAACGTGGCTTAAACATAGGAATAAGTCATTTTGTCCTGGCAAGGGAGAATGTTTTCAACAGGCTGAGTTCACAGAATTCACAGAGTGGTTTGCCTTGGAAGGGACCTTAATGCTCATCCAGTTCCAACACTGTGCCATGGGCAGGGACACTTCCCACTAGTCCAAGTTGTTTCAGCCTGGCCTTGAACACCTCCAGGGAGGGAACATCCACATCCTCCTTGGGCAACCTGTGCCAGTGTATCCCCACCCTCACTCTCAACATTTTTTCCCACATCTCCAGTCTCAGTCTCACTTCTCTCAGCTCTAAGCCATTGTCCCTTGTGCTGTCACTGCTAGCCCTTGTCAAAAGTCCCTTCCCAGCTCTCTTACAGCCCTCTTCAGGTACGGAAGGCTGCTTTATGATCATAGAATCATAGGATCATAGAATGGTTTAGGTTGGAAGGGACCTCAAGGATCATCCAGCTCCAACCCCCTGCCATAGGCAGGGACACCTCCCACTAGAGCAGGCTGCTCAAGGCCTCATCCAGCCTGGCCTTAAACGCCTCCAGGGAGGAAGCATCCACAACCTCCCTGGGCAACCCGTTCCAGTATCTTACCACCCTCACTGTAAAGAACTTCCTCCTAACATCCAGTCTAAATCTCCCCTCTGCCAGCTTAAACCCATTCCCCCTCATCCTAACATTACTAGACCGTGTAAATAGTCCCTCCCCAGCTTTCCTGTAGGCTCCCTTCAGATACTGGAAAGCCACTATAAGGTCTCCTCAAAGCCTCTTCTCCAGGCTGCAGAGCCCCAACTCTCTCAGCCTGTCCTCATAGCAGAGCTGCTGCAGCCCTCTGATCATCTTCGTGGCTCTCCTCTGGACCCGCTCCAGCAGTTCCATGTCCTTCTTGTGTTGGGGGCTCCAGAACTGCACACAGTACTCCAGGTGGGGTCTGAGGAGAGCAGAGTAAAGGGGGAGAATCCCCTACCTTGCCCTGCTGCCCACACTGGTCTTGATGCAGCCCAGCACTCGGTTGGCTGTCTGGGCTGCATGTGCACACTGCCGGCATCCTTGAAGCCTTCTTTTTTAACTTGTTTACAACTTCTTTTCCTTTTCCCCTTGACTGCAAAGCAAATTGCTCCCTCCCAGCCCCATCTCTTTGTTTCTGCAGCCTATCTGATACCACCTAGGCAAGCCAGGGTGTTCTCTACACCTCCCACAGTGCTGAACCTTCAGCTTCTGACTGGAGGGAGCTGTGCTAATGACTTCATTGTTATAATTACTTGTCTACGGTTCTGAGACATAGATCTTGGAGAGGGGCTGAGCACAGGAACCTCTCCTTCCATTCACAAGCTATCAGGAACTAAAGAAGAGCTCAACAGTTTGGTCAGATAACTCCACATTTCAAAGCACACTACAAGTTCCCTAAGGATAATTTAGGATTCCATAAAGCAGTTAAACCCCACATTAAATATGATAAAAGATGTGGTTTTTTTCATTCCCTAAACAGGTAGGTTTGAAATTTCTTCCCTTGATGTTCCCTGTAATAAACATTCACATATTTGTGACACATTTGTGTCCAGAGAAGGACAACGAAGCTGGCGAAAGGCCTGGAACACAAACCCTATNGAAGGTCTCTTCCAAGCTGGTTGATTCTCTGATTCTCTGATATTTCCTAGTTTGGTTTGGTTTAACAAAAAAAAAAAAAAAAGGAAGCTGATCCAGCAAAACATCAAAGGAATCTTGTTTAGATTCATCATTTCCTACCTTAGGTATCAGTCTTCCAGATCTTAGTAGTTAAAAGTGTGAGTTATGCAGGCAGAACTTAGATTAGAGAGTGTGGGGAGGAGGGGGAACCACAGCAAACATTTTGCCATTCCTCATATCCTAAGCAGCCAGCTGGAGGGATTTAAAGCAAGGCACAGTGCTAAGCCAACACAAGAGCAGCAGCTCAGATCCATTTGGCTCGGCCCTGAGTCGGAGAGGAAGGCTGCTGTAGAAGGCTCTCTCCATGGCGCTCAGCGGCCAGCCCACAGCAGAAGGGCTCCCACTCTGCACAAGGGGTCAGCTCCAGACACTAAGCAGCACCCAGCCAGAACCACTGACATCATTTCAGAGGAATGCACTTTTTAAGATGAGATCCAATAAAGTCCTTGAATGCCTAATGATTAGGTGTGGCCAGCCCTGTGCCTCCCCAGACAGCAGGCAGAACCTCACCCAGAGCTCCCCATAGGGTGGACAAGCCAAGTCAAGTATCTGAATGGGATCTGTGAAAGTATTTCCAAGAGCTATGGCAGGAAACGTGGAGGGGAGTAGGTCTGTTTCTGAAATCTCACCTTCCTCTGAGCTTTAGGCAGCTTTCTCAGGCTACTAAGGAAATGTTTCCATTCACACAGCATCGCAGCTCTGAATAGCTGCTGCAATTGAGAGATTGAAGCTGGGCGTGATTAGGAGTCAACGCCTTGAGAATCCAAAGAGCAGAGCACCTGTGCAGAAATACAGAGGCAGATTCAAACCAAGCATCTCTTGAATGCCACTTAGGTGCTTTTCTACAATCTGCTTGCGTAGCTGAGACCTTTCTTTACCATAAGAGTATGCTAAGGATTTCTGCATTCTCTTGTGACACCCCACCTGGAGCACCGTGTCCAGTTCTGGAGACCCTGGCACAGGAAGGGCTCTGGAGGTGCTGGAAGGTGTCCAGGGAAGGACCACGAGGATGATCAGAGGGCTGGAGCTGCTTGGCTATGAGGACAGGCTGAGAGACTTGAGGCTGTTCAGTTTGGAGAGGAGAAGGCTCTGAGGAGAACTTCTTGTGGCCTTCCAGTGTCTGAAGTGGGCTACAAGAAAGCTGAGGAGGGACTTGTTAGGGTAGGGGTAGTGATAGGACTGGGGGGGTGGAGAAAAACTGGAAGTGGGTAGATTCAAATTGGATGTTGGGAAGAAGATCTTCAGCAGTGGTGACACGCTGGAACTGGTTGCCCAGGGAGGTGGTGGAAGCCTCATCCCTGGATGTTGTTAAGGCCAGGCTGGATGTATCTCTGGGCAAGCTGATCTAGTGTGAGGTGTCCCTGCCCATGGCAGGGGACTTGGAACTGGATGATCCTTGAGGTCCCTTCTAAACCTGACAATTCTGTGATTCTCCGAGGTTTAAAATAAATTGTAACTAAAAAACCCCAAAACAACCAAAACCAAAGCAACCAAAACAAAAAAATACCCCAAACCCCACAAGCAAGCCCCAAACAACCCAACCCAACCACTGCCAACAGAAAACACCACCAAGCCCCCCCCACCAGTGTACCAAACTGTGTAACTCTGTTTCCTTTTAATTAAGTTCTGCAGCTTCCCATCTGATGTGCAGCTTCTTGCCTACAATAGAGAGAGCTGATTGCCAAAGTCTTGGCATGGTTATTTCTGCCTTTCCCTGAGCTCATCGTGTAACCACACGCAGAGGAAAGAGATGATTGGGCCAAGGTGGATATGTCAAGAGAAACGTGTTTGTTCATTTGGAAACTGCAGTTTATTTCTAAACCCCACAGCTGGCTTCTGATTCCCTTGCAGAAGCTTTTTGAAATGAATGGAACAGCTGTGTTTGATGCTGTAGTGGAAAACAAAAGACAGAAAGAAGTGAATTTCTGCTTCTGCAGAAGGGGTGTGAGTAGGTGGCGGTTACGTGCAGATGATTAGTGCTTGAGATGATGTGGCTTTAATTGCTGGGTGGAATGAGCTCTCTGCTTCTATCAGGGCTTATGCCTCCTTTCTCAGGTTATTGTCTGACTTGATAGAATCACAGAATGGTCTGGGTTGGAGGGGAACACTGAAAGTCATCCAGTCCAAGCCCCCTGCAGTCAGCAGGGACATCCTCCTCTACAGCAGGTTGCCCACAGCCCTGTCAAACCTCACCCTGAATACTGTACTCTTCCCCAGCCTGACAACAGCTGGGCCCCTCAATTCAAGAGAGATGTTGAGGTGCTGGGACGTGTCCAGAGAAGGGCAATGAAGCTGGTGAAGGGCCTGGAACACAAACCCTACAAGGAGAGGCTGAGGGAACTGGGGGTGTGCAGCCTGGAGAAGAGGAGGCTCAGGGCAGACCTCATTGCAGCCATCCAGAGAGACCTGGACAGACTGAGAGCTGGGCACAGAGGAACCAGATGGAGTTCAACAAGGACAGCTGCAGAGTCCTGCATCTGGGGAGGAACAGCAAACTGCACCAGTACAGGCTGGGAGGTGATCTGCTGGAGAGCAGTCCTGTGGAGAGGGACCTGGGGGTCCTGGTGGCTAACAAGTTACCCATGGCACAGCAATGTGCTCTTGTGGCCAAGAAGGCCAATGGGATCCTGGGGTGTATTAGGAAGAGTGTGTCCAGCAGATCAAGGGAGGTTCTCCTCCCCCTCTACTCTGCTCTGCTGAGACCTCATCTTGAATACTGTGTTCAGTTTTGGTCTCCCCAGTTTAAGAGTGACAGGGATCTGCTGGAGAGGGTCCAGTGNTCCTCTGTGATCTGTGTCAGATTGTTATTGTCCTGCTCTGGCAGGGGTTTGGACTCGATGCTCTCCTTGGGTCCCTTCCAACCCCTGATATCCTGTGAGCCTGTGAACTACCTGAAGGGAGGCTGTAGCCAGTCTCTTCTGCCAGGCACCCAGTGACAGAACAAGAGGACACAGCCTCAAGCTGCAGCAGAGCAGGTTCAGGCTGGACATTAGGAAGAAGTTCTTCACAGAGAGAGTGATTGGCATTGGAATGGGCTGCCTGGGGAGATGGTGAAGTGCCCATCCCTGGAGGTGTTTAAAAGGAGGCTGGATGAGGCACTTGGTGCCAGGGTTTAGTTAATTAGCAGGTGATAGGTTGGACTTGATAATCCTAGAGGTCTTTTCCAACCTGGTTAATTCTGTGGTTCTCTGACTCTGATCCTAACTCTCCTGAAGTCAGGCTGGACATCTGGATTCAGATGTCACCCTTGCTGTAGACTGACCCATAGCTCAGCTCAGATATGAGCCCTCTGAGCTAATGCTCATCTCTCAACAGGCTGAAAGGGTCCAAGCTGTTAGCAATCCTGTTGGGTTGGGTGTCGTGGTTTGGGAGGCTCCAGGTTCTTCCAGGTTCCCTGAGAAAACTACAGAGGCCAAGATCCAGCCCCAGGGGATGAACTGGGCAGCCCCAGAGATTGTAATTTTGTTATTCAATCCCACAAATCCTGCAAACACTTTAAAAGTAAGCAGCAAGGCCACTTTTCTCCCTGCCTTTCCAGCTCTCCAGAGGGATCCTTATCTGGGTGACCAGGTAACTATGGAGGAGCACACTGTGGGTTGCAGCCTCCAAGGCCACAGGCCACAGTGAATTTTGGCCTCCTGGGGGGCTAACTGGGAGATGATAGGGGGCGGTAGGAAATGAGCACTGGGGTTTTGGTGGTGCTGGTTTGGCTGGGGGGAAGGGTTTGGGGGAATTCTCATGTATCCTGTATCTGGTTTAGTGCTAAGGATTCACCTATGCTGTATCTTCTCCTGCACATCCTTTCTGTGTTTTCTTCTCCAATTCAGTGATTTATTACTTTACTCTTCTTCTAAGGAAAAAGGGCAGTAAAGTAAGGTGATCTCAGTCTGTCATGCTTTTAAACAAAACTGGGCCCCCCAGTTTAGAAGGGACATTGAGATGCTTGAGCATGTCCAGAGAAGGGTGACGAGGCTGGTGAGAGGCCTTGAGCACAGCCCTACGAGGAGAGGCTGAGGGAGCTGGGGGTGTTTAGCCTGGAGAAGAGGAGGCTCAGGGCAGACCTTATTGCTGTCTACAACTACCTGAGGGGTGGTTGTGGCCAGGAGGAGGTTGCTCTCTTCTCTCAGGCAGCCAGCACCAGAACGAGAGGACACAGCCTCAGGCTGCGCCGGGGGAAGTTTAGGCTCGAGGTGAGGAGAAAGTTCTTCACTGAGAGAGTCATTGGACACTGGAATGGGCTGCCCAGGGAGGTGGTGGAGTCGCCGTCCCTGGAGCTGTTCAAGGCAAGGTTGGACGTGGCACTTGGTGCCATGGTCTAGCCTTGATCTCTGTGGTAAAGGGTTGGACTTGATGATCTGTGAGGTCTCTTCCAACCCTGATGATACTGTGATACTACTACTATGATACTATGATAAAAACTATGACACTGGGGGGAAAGATTCTTTCCACACCCACATGGAGAAGTGTGATGGTTTGAGTCTTCCCCACCCCCCACACACACTTTGGAAATCACCCAGACTAGACTCAGCCAGCTCTGGAAATTGAAAGAAGCTTCTATTTACAGCTGGCACAATAGACAAGCAGATATTTACAGTGTATACAGTTATAGACAGAAATAGACAAGGTAAAAGGTAATACAGACACACAACAGCCCTCCCAGAAACCTGAGCCCCCAGGAGGGGCTCTCAACCACCCCTTCACCTTCCCCCTACCCCTCTCAACCTTACCCCAGTCCCAAGGAAGAATGGAGGCTTGGGCAGGGGCTTAGGAAGCAAAGTGGATTAGCCACAGACATGGCAGAGAGGGGTGAGGTCAGAGATGCAGCTCAGAGCTCCCCAGCAGCAGAAGTGAGTGCCTTATCTATGTTTTGATTCTTCTTCTTGTATCTCTCAGTAAGCCAATGAGTGAGGTAGACATCAGCCTTGTTTTCCTCCCGCAGCCTACAATCTAGTTCTTCTCACCAAAACCTTCTAGCTAGGCTCAAACTAGCACAAAAAGCTAACTCCATTTCAGAGCTTTTACATCCAGGGTGAGGGGCCAGAAAAGAATTCACAGAGAGAGCATCGAAGTGTGTCTCATGATCCTTGCGTAGCTTCATTCTAGAACTGCTCAGCAGTGGGGAAGGTTCAGCTGGGGCCAAAGCTTCTGATGAATTTAATCCCTAATTAAAGAACAGCTGAGGTTGGTGTTGCTGAGTTGCCCCCTGTGCCCATCTCATTCCCTTTTGCCCTAGAAAGGAAAAGGAACCACCATCATGTTAACCCTGCTGGAACTTCCCTCTTTCCCCCCAGCTCTCTGTGTCTTGTCTTGTGGCTTATGAGGGTATTTCAGTGCTGCATGGCTGAAAGCCTGGACGTGGCTGAGCATTGCAGCGGGCCCTGAAGGATGTATCTGAGTACGTTTCAGTTGAGATCACTGCTCTGTAGAGTTAGTATGTTTGGTGACAAAGAGCACACCTCCTGACAGACTTTGTACTTGATCCTTACTCTAACACCATCTTTCTAGGAGAAGGACATTATACATTTCGTGTTTCTGAGCTGCAGCTCAGAAACTGTTCACCAACTGCACGAAACTCATGCCAGCTAGAAAAGGAGTTTAGCCCAGTCCCATTCTCCAGGTTTCAAATCCTGTGTCCTTTAAAATTGTTGGGGCTTTTTTTCCCTATGATTTCTTTACTTCTGTACCACTCACAAGAATTAATGAAACAAGTCAGAGCTGCACAGTTGCGATTGCCAAGTCTCCTCAGCACTGCCTACCCTTCTCAAAGGTGACCACTACTTGGCCAAGAGATCCAATGGCATCCTGGCCTGGATCAGGAACAGAGTGGCCAGTAGGACAAGGGAGGTTATTCTTCCCTTGTATTCAACACTGGTTAGGCCACACCTTGAGTGCTGTGTCCAGTTCTGGGCTCCTCAATTCAAGAGAGATGTTGAGGTGCTGGAATGTGTCCAGAGAAGGGCAACGAAGCTGGTGAGGGGCCTGGAACACAAACCCTATGAGGAGAGGCTGAGGGAGCTGGGGGTGTGCAGCCTGGAGAAGAGGAGGCTCAGGGCAGACCTCATTGCTGTCTACAACTACCTGAAGGGAGGCTGTAGCCAGGTGGGGTTGGTCTCTTCTCCCANGGCTCAGTGTGGAAAACACCAAAGAGTGTCAGGTATGGCAGTGAGAGTGTACTTAGAGGTTCCCTGTGTGTGCCTTTGGGAGAGCTCTTTTTATACAGGTCTGTTTCTTCGCTGTGCCTATGGCATCTGTTCTCAGTTCGGTCAGGCAGCAGAGCCTACATTTCTTCTTGCATCTGTTAAAAAGCAATTGCTGCGTCCATGAGGCAGTGGAAATGAGGCTGGGAGGTTCTAACTGCACTGCACAGCCCAGGTTGTGCTGCTGTCTTTCCATGGCAAAGGCACTGGGTGAGTAGTGTAGGAAGTGTAGTTGGTGTTTCTCTTGGAGGACATAGTAAGAGGCCATTAAACATGAGTGTCATAAATTGATAATCAGACAATTCCTCACCTTTTTCACCAGGTAATTTGCTATCTACTGATGACCATCAGGAATGACAAAATGCCTCCTCGAGGAATGTAACATCTGGCAGGAGATGGTCAAGAACACAGATAGGTTAAAATTGCCAAGTTCTTTCCCATGAAGGCACTAACCTGTGTGCCAAGGAAAGAAGCAAGCTCCTGAGCTGCTCCTGCAAGCCGTGTGACTAAAAGCAGCCTTTGTCTGCAGCAAACCCTCCGAGGAGTGGCAAATGCCCCCACGGTGTGATTCATTTCTAGTGCTGGTTTCACTGACTGTTCAGATGTCTCAAGTATAGCACTTGAGATGTGAGCTCCTCTGAAGTGACTCAGAGGCTCACAGTTCAGAAGGTCCAGTCATCTCCTCCATCACTCAGCGAGGGTGAGCATGTGCTCAGGAGCCCTTCCCCTGCAGGAGCAGATGCTGTTGTAACAGGACTTTCCTATTGTTCAGCTTAGTTATTTTCCTGTCTGAATTTTATCACTTACTCCACTTGAGTCTCGGGAGACATTTTTCCTAGTTCTGCTTGGCAAAGAACTTCTTCTTTGGCAAGGCTGAAATCTGTAACTGAAGAGGCTATTGCTTCAGCCTAAAGCCAGAGCAGCTAAGTCACAAATCCTGGAAAGCTTTGCAAAGAGGAAAATGAGGAGGGGTGGGGTAAGCACAGGCTGCCCCCGACTGCAGAGGGAGGTGTCCCTTTCTCAGCTGAAAGGCCACAAGCAGTGTTAGTGATGACCTGAGGCTAACTCTGCAGTGCCTGTGTTCTTTCGGCAAGCACACCTCAGGGGGCTTAGGAGCACTGCTTCAGCATGCAGTAGAGGTGGGTGAAGAGCTGCGCCCAGCTGGTACTTCCCTATGGCGGAAGGCCAAGGCTCACCAAGGAAGGGGTTTCTGGAAGCTGTAGGTTGCTACCAGAAGGCAGCTGGTCCTGGCCAGTTAGGTGTATCTGTGAGGCTACTTAGCTCCTGTGCAATGCCATACCACTGTGGCTCTGTTTTCAGCTCTGAGCAGCCTCTGCTGCCAGCAGAATAGAGCTTCCTTTGCTGTGCAGCTGTGCAAATCCATGCTAAACTGCCTGCTCCCTCAGGGTGGGAGAGGACCTCAGTTCTCCTACAAAAGCCTCAGACAAAGCCATCCAGGTTCTCTCTCTGGCCTGGCATTTCCCTAACTGTCTAAGCAAAACGGAGCAACTTCAGCGTGATGCTTGGGAGGCAGCCAGCTCTAGGGGACCAAACTGGCCTCTGCCTAGCACACACTCTTGGGAGGGTTGCTGTGGTCATAGCAGGCAAAGAGCTTTAATCCCCATCTGCCACAGCCCAGGCAAACCCCAGTACAGTCCAGTTCTCTGAGCTGCCTCTCTCCTAGGTGTTTGTTGGGCCTGGTAGTCTCAGCTGCTTTCTAATTCCAGGAATCACAGTTTGAATAATCAGAACTGTGGCCCATAAGTGTAGTTAGGGTAAAAATGGTATTTCTGTTCTCTGGAAGCCTCATGCTTAGCAACATTGTGCAAAGGCTCTGCTGTGTCCTCTCCATGATGCACATGCATCATGGGAGGAAATGAGTAACCTCCTGGGAGATGCAATCTAAGCCTCCTTAGACGTTTAGTAAGAGTTCCTGGCTGCATGTGACTGGCAGCCCAAGGGGTATTTTTACCTTTGTGTTTCTCCATTCTCTGTGCACACTTCCATTAGCTCTCTAGTGGGCTGAGCATGCTGGAGCTGCTAAATCTCAACAAAGCCTGGGCTGTGTGAGCTGGGTATCAGGCATCTGTTTGTAGAGAAATGTGTGATTAAGGAGAGAGGAAAAACTAGCTGGGCTGGGACTGAAGAACTGAGTTTGCATACGGGAGGGACAAGCTAAGAAAGAATCCTTAAATAGTTGAGATAAGCTTTAGCATCCTTACAGCTCTATCTGAAGCAGCCTGCTGAACATCCACAGCCTTTCTGTCTATCTCACATCTCTGCCCCCCGAGATATGCCTCAGCCCCCCCCTCACTCGGGCAGTGACACGTTCGTAGGGGTTGATGTGCGTGTGGGCTGGCGAACACCAAACAGGGACACTTCTCCTGGGCCAGAGGGAGAAGCTTTGCAGGAGTGCACCCAACACGTCCCACGTGGCTCCCAGGCTCTGGGAGCTGTCCAGAACGACTCCTTTTCCTCTGGTGTTGGCTTGCAGCTTCTGCTTGCTTGATAGTGGTGTGCAGAGCTCGTTACAGCCCCAGAGCTAGCACCAGACCAACAGGAGACTTTGCTCTTCCTGCTGCTACCTCTGCTTCTCCTACTCATTCCCCTGGGGAAGAATTGTTGGGCACAAGAAGCAAAGTGAGCAGAGTACAAATCCCAGTGAAATAAATCTGTGTTATGAACAGTTTTATCTTAAGGGAAGGAGAGAGACTCCCAGGTACAGGGGACAGGAGATCACCTGCAGGCTCCACTGATGGTTCTCGGGTCCCTTTGTCTGTCACCACCTTTGCTCCCCTATCTTTGAAATCTCACATGACTCACAGAGAGAGAGTTTCTTGTCAGTTCAGTGCAAGCTGGCTGAGACTTCGACACCTCAAGGAGTCTTAATAGCTTTCCAGATCTGACTTGTCCAAAATGCTGTTCAGACATGACCTGCTTAATCCTCCCAACGTTTCACTAAAGTATTTAGCATATATAAGTAGTGTTTCAGAGGTGAACAAGTAACTCATAACACTTTAGTTATTGCCAGCTGAACATTACTGCAAATGGCTTTGAGCTGGAAGGGGGCAGATTGAGACTGGAGAGGAGGAAGGAATTCTTTAGAGTGAGGGTGGGGAGACACTGGAACAGGCTGCAGATGTCCCCTCCTTGGAAGTGCTCAAGGCCAGGTTGGATGAGGCTTTGAGCAACCTGGGCTGGTGGGAGGTGTCCCTGCCCATGGCAGGGGGTTGACACTGGATGGTCTTTAAGGTCCTTCCCAAGCCAACCCATTCTGTGAATGTATGAATCTATGATTACAATTATGTGACTGTTTCCAGATCCTTATTCAGAAGAACCTGGCAAAACTCTGAACAAATGCTTTCTTTCTCATTCAACCAGAAATGATTGAAAAATTGGCATACTGGAACAAAAAAAAACCACCAAGTCTGGGGTTGGTCAGCAACGGCGATCATATGATTCTGTGTCATGCCATGATGAGTGTGCTTACAGAAATCACCAGCCTACAGCAAATGTTGTCATTTACAGCTGCATGAAATATTGATTTATTTAGGGCTTTCCCCCCCCCTGCATAAGATTTCTGTCTGGCTAAAACCTCTTGCTGCTAGATCCTGTCACCTCAAACACCCCTCAAAAGGAAACCCAAAAGGAGTGCAATCAAATGCAAGCACATCCTCAAAATCCTCCTGAAAGGAGGCTGTAGCAAAGTGGGGTTGGTCTCTTCTCCCAGGCAACCAGCGACAGAACAAGAGGAACCAGCCTCAAGCAGTGCCAGGACAGGGTTCAAGCTGGACTTTAGGAAGAAGCTCATCATAGCAAGAGTGATTGGCATTGGAATGGGCTGCCCAGGGAGGTGGTGGAGTCACCATTCCTGAAGGTCTTTAAAAGGAGACTGGATGAGGCACTTGCTGCCAGGGTTTAGTTGAGTACATGCTGTTGGGTGATAGGTTGGACTGGATGATCTTGGATGTCTTTTCCAAGCTGATTAATTTTGTGGTCCTGTAACATTTAAGGCAAGGTTGTTGGTTTTTTTTTCCTTAACTTCACTCAGTTATTGCCCCTCAGTACTGTTAAAGAAAAGGCAAAGCAAATGCACCACAGCTTTTGGTCAGTGGAAAACAGAGGTGCACAAAGAAGGCTGTGTTACACTTGGTATGTAGTGAAAGTGGTAATCCTGGACATGTAGCTGAGGTCTCCCCAGCTCTGTGATAATCTCCCCAGGTAGTGTTCATTTCTCATTTCTGAACTGTTCCTTAAGCCAAGTTGTGTGGCTGTGTGGTGTGGTGAGACAATTCCCAGGTCTGAGACAAACACCCTGTGCTGCAATAGTGTTCAGCTCCTCCCCCACCTAGTTCTCTACCAGCAGCTCAGCAGCATGGAAATGCACAAACCCCAGATTCTGTCTCACTGATTGTAAGCAATCTGAGCCTCTGCCTCATCCTCGCACACAACCTCTGCCTGCAGACAAACTCAGGATTACCTTTTTCTGTTGATGACTACAGAGAAAGCAATTTCACTCAAAAACCTATTTGCACAGATTGGCTTGGGTTTGAAGGGACCTCCAAAGGTCATCCACTCCAACCCCCCTGCACTCAGCAGGGACATCCTCCACCAGAGCAGCTTGCTCACAGCCTTATCCAGCCTCACCTTGAATGTCTCCAGGCATGAGGCCTCAACGCCCTCCCTGGGCAACCTGTTGCATGCAGAACTTGACCCTCACATCCAATCTCAATCTGCTCTGTTCTCATTGTCCCTTGCCCTGTCCCTGCAGGCCTTTGCAAACAGTCCCTCTGCAGCCTTCTTGTAAGCCCTTTCAGGTCCTGGCAGGCTGCTCTTAGGTCTGCCTGGAGCCTTCTCCATGCTGTGTTCATTGACATTATCACATAAATGATGTAGAGTTTAGAAATGAAAAATGCTTTTCTAACTGCCACTTCTACATCCTTTGTGTGCACTCCAAGGGGCACACCGGGGAGGTTTCCTGCCTCCTGCATTCTCCACCTGGTGTGGCACTTCTCTAGACTGCCCATTTTCCAGCTGTGCCCAGAGACACAGCTGTCCTGCCTTTGTCTGGGTATGCCCTGGTGGTAAGGACCACATTTTAGTAAACAAGCTGCTGGTGCTGTGCAGGGAGGAGCTGAGTTCATCCATTCCTGACTACATTTAACCTGCAGAAGGAACAGGGGTGGGGGAAGCCATAGCTGCTGCTGCTGTCTGTGCATCCAGGCAGGCCAGAGGATGCCAGTCCTGTAGCACTGCATTGCCTAGAGCTATATGAGAGGGGCAGGTGGCTTGGTGTGCATTTCCCCAGCCAGCTGAGCAGTCCAAACCCAAACCCTACTCTGCCTCCCACCCTCCTTACCCCAGTCATCATCTGCTGGGCACACACACACCTGCGCCTTCCTTCCCCCCCAGGAGCCAGGCTGCACCCAGCTATTATCTTTGGCTCTGAAAATAAACATACCTATTATGGGCTAAAATTAGGATACTCTTCCTTCCCTTCTACCTGTCACAGGGGTCATAAATGGAGTTAGAGGGAGACTGCTGCAGCTCAGTAGGTTTCTGTTTATATCCAAAGTCTGATTTTAGTGCTGGTGGCAGCTGGAGAAGGCAGGCTTGGTTACTCATCCCCACGCTGCTATCTTTAGGGTATAGCCTAATTGTGGCTGTGTTACATGTGGCTATGGCAAAACTGGCACAAACATACCTGGTATGAAGAGAAATTGTTCCATGAGTGAATCCAGCTGAACTTTGGGGGTTACTTTATTTTAAATAGGAAAATGTTTCATCAGTGGCTGTAAGCAAGGTGAAATCCTTCCTCTCTGATTGTGAACACAAAGGGAGAAGGCACAGCACAACATGCAGAGCTACTATAATACAGATACTGGGACTGAACCAAACACTGTTCATAGGTGAATTGTTTAGGTTGGAAGGGGATTGACTTAAAATGCCTCAAAATTGGTAGAAAACTTCCCTTGGCCTTGAAGGGCTCTGCTCAGGTCCATATTAGGCTTAGGAACCCCTCAGGGTTTGTTTGTAGGTAGAGAGAACAGTTTGCTTTATGCAAGCATCAAGGGTTCCCTGAGTGCTGTGAGTGCCTACATGTTGCAAAGCTCCCCTGCTCTTCTGCAGCTTTAAGGGCTTGGTGCAATGATCCCAACCTGCTGTGCAGAAGGGAGTGTGGAGGAGAAAGGGTTGGGGGCTAAGAAAAAAGAAGTGAGGGCAGGTGGGAGAAAAAGTCGAGATGTAAAATCTGAAGGAAGAGCGTGAAAAGAGAGGGAAGAAGAGCAAAGGAGATGAGCAGGAGCACATTCTGCAGGTGGCCTGGTGTAATTTACCAACTGCAAAGGGGAAAAAAAGGGAAGTGGAAATGAGTAATGCCTGGCACTGGGATGGCAGCTCCCACTCTGAGGTAGCAGGTCCAAGGTTCTTGGTGTGTGCTGAGAGGACTGTCAGGAGGAGAGAGGGACAGAGACAGGCTGAAACCACCTTCAGGGCAAGCGTAGTGGCCTTATCTCCCGAGTCCTCCCCAGCTTCCCCCAGCAGGCAGCCCTCTCCCCAGCTTGTCTGTCCCTAGTGCACACAGTGTGCCTCTGCTGGGTGCAGCAGTGTGGAAGTGGCGAATGGGGGCTGGTACTGGGATGTCCTCCCCCTGCTCTCCTGACCCTTGCAGTCTACGAAAAGCCTGGATGAGGCACTTAGTGCCATGGTCCAGTTGACTGGCTAGGGCTGGGTGCTAGGTTGGACTGGATGAGCTTGGAGGTCTCTTCCAACCTGGTTGATTCTATTCTATTCAGCTGAGGGTGGATGGTGCTAGGAAGAGGAAAACATAAGGGGTCGCAGGGGCTGCCACTGGAGAAACCTTGCTGCAAAGGCTCTCTGGTGGCCTGCTTGAGCCCTTCTCTCTGTTCAGGTTCTCACCTGTGCTGGGTTACTGAGTTGTTTAGGGATCTGGGGCAAACCAGTAAAACAGGCTGGTGAATCCAGGCAGTAGGTGCCAATCTGGGTTGCTGCCTTTTTCAGGAGTAAACAACTGGGAGTCATTGTTCATCTCCCTAACTCTCTGCAGGACACAGGCTGTAAATTACATCTAGCAACAAAAGGTTGATGGGAGGAGAACCGGGTGCCCAACTTTCCAAGGGAGTGCTTTGCCCTCCAGCCAAAAGAGTAGCTTTTCTGGCTTAAACCTGCACTTCTTCTGCCCTCCCACCAGCACTGGAGGAGTTTCAACCCTTTCCATTACTAAATCTGGTTTCAGGGTTGATCACGGAAATGAAATCTGATCTGAAATGCAGGAAACAAGATTGCAGTCTAGGGAGACAGGAGGAAATCTTATTTTCAATACCACATCATATTGAGGCTACACTTAAATAGGTATAAAAGCCTCTCTCCTCCCCTGAACCTGACTTACACAGCCAGTCCCACAGACTAGCAGAATGTCCACTGCTGTGGCTTAATAAGGTTTGTGCTTTTTGTAGTCATCAAGACTCTGTTTTTTCAGTTCCCTATAACAAGCTTGAAATTGCCATCAAAATAGGTTCAGAGAAGGATGTTTTTAATTCTATTTAAAAGATGAATATTTCTGCTGATAATAGAACAAAAAAAAAATTCCTCTCCCCCCCCTTTATTTTTAAATTCTTCCTTCCAAATTTCAGCATTTCCATATTTTGATAGAAATAAAGTTCATTCTTCCTTCACTGCAGTTGGTTCCTTTTGATAGGTGCAACCAGTCTCCATTGGTGTCATACTTTTCATCACAGAATCATTCAGGTTGGGAAAGACCTTTGGGATCATCATGTCCAACCACTAACTCTGTTCTGTAAGGTTCACCCTAAACCATAGCCACAAGCACCACATCTAAATGACCTTCTAAACACAACCAGGGTTGGTGACTCCACCACCTCCCTGGGCAGCACATTTCAATCCCTGACCACTCTTGTTGGGAAAAAATTCTTCCTCATGTCCAGCCTAAACCTGCTCTGCTGCAGCTTGAGGCCATTCCCTCTTGTTCTGTCACTAATGACCTCTGGGAAGAGACCAGCAGCAACCTCTCCACAAGGTCCTTTCAGGTAACTGTAGAGAGCCATGAAGTCTGCTCTCAGCCTCCTCTGTTTCACACTAACCATCCCCAGCTCCTTCAGTCTCTCCTCATCAGATTTATTCTCCAGGTCCCTTCCCAGCTTCCTTGCCCTCCTCTGCGCTGGCTCCAGCGCCTCCACATCTCTCTTGTATTGAGGTGCCCAAAATTGAACACAACACTCCAGATGTGGCCAAATTGAGGTACATTCACTTTCTGATCTGTCCACATCATAAAATCCAGATAATTATAGATGTCAGGGAGTGGCTGTCCCACTGAATCCAGGGGAATTGTGGCCTTTGAGTTCAGCTAGGCCAGATTGTCATCCTTTGTGGGGATGCCCGCAGAAGCATCTCTTTGTTTCGCTGTAAGCTATGCGAGTTCCTTTTCTAGGGCTCCAACACATCTGCTCCCTAATAGGCCTTTTATCAGAATTAATTGGTGCTGGCTGCAGTTCACACAGGTGATAAAATCACAAGCCAGTGGTTGTGGTGTTCCTGTGCTGTATTGCACCAGCACAGATTCACTATCTGCTGTGTCAGGGGCTTGCCAGAAAAAGGATTTGTACCCTTCTTAGCTGTGTTGTTTCCTTCCCCTCTGACAGCTCAGTTCATTTGGTACCATTTATTATTTTTAGGTGTTTTTAGTGTCAGTAATTTAACTGCTTTGCTGCCAAAGGAGCAAGCAAGTTCTGCAAGCTCAAACATCTGCCTGTGTAATCTGTGTCCTTAACAATGATGTCCTGGGAAGACACCTGCAATGGGAAGAAATTAAAGCGATGCTGTGTTGCATCTCCTCAGCTGAAGATTGCCTTGAAGGTTTTTGTGTTCCTAAAGCAAAGAATCACAGAACGTTTGGGATTGTGAGCGGCCTCCAGAGACTGAGTCCAACCCCCACTACCAGAGCAGGGTCACTCAGGGCAGGTCATACAGGAACACATCCAGGTGGATTTGGAATGTCTCCAGAGGAGGAGACTCCACAACCTCTCTGGGCAACTGGCTCCAGGGCCCTGTCACCCCACGGTGACAAAGTTTTTCCTTATGCTTACTAAGATTCCTCCAAGATAAAGAAAATGTTTTCTTTTTTCTCACAAAGAAACTCCCCAGGCTGACAAAGAAATGTTTCCCAGAGCCTGCACATCCTCTTGAAATACATTTCCTGGGTAGCATCAGGCACTGCACCCAAGATACCTCTGTCTACTTCAGGCCACCATATTTAAGAGGAGAAATGCCATATTTGTGTGGGAAAGAAAGGAATATTTTTGTGTCAGTGCTGGAATGCAAGTCAGTGTCCTAGGCTGGTGTGGAAGTGGTCAGATGGCATGTGGAATGGACAAGTTTTGGTGCTACAAGTGTAGAGTCCAGGCATCATGTCTGCAGGTTGTCAGATGAATTGGCACTATGGTGAATTCTTTTTCTTGCAGGTACCTGTCTTGCCATTTTTCATTAGGTACTAACACATCCATGCACCTGGTCTAAAAGAATAGAATAGAATAGAATAGAATAGGATAGAATGGAATCAACCAGGTTGGAAGAGACCTCCAAGATCATCCAGTCCAACCTAGCACCCAGCCCTATCCAGTCAACTAGACCATAGCACTAAGTGCCTCATCCAGTCTCACATGCAGTGTCTAACTGCGCTGCCAAGTCCAGCTGAGAGGTGTCCCTGCCCCCCAGCAGGGAGGTTGGAGGAGATGAGCTCTGAGGTCCCTTCCAACCTAAGCTGTTCTAGGATGATTCTATGATTCTGACTCAATTTTGTAGGGCAACAAGTGAGAGTCTTCCCAAAGTGGAATGCCACCCATCCCTGCAAAACACACAGAGCAGTACTGAGAAGCCTAAGATGCATATCAAATAATCGTCAGGACTGAGAAAACAACTTCTTTGTAGTCTGAGGTCAGAAGAGCTAGCATTAGGAACTTCACACCACAAAGGAAGTCTGAATTTCCCTTCCTGGTGACATAACACTTGTGCCTCTGCAGCACTTGCCTGCATCCTTGAAGCAGACATTTTTCTCCAACCTGCCAAAGAACAACTACTTTCCATTTTTTCATACCATGTAATTGTGAATACAAGACATTAACAGAGAGGGATTTTATATTCACCAACAAAATCAGACCCCCAAACGCCTCTGTTTTAATGAAATATTCCATTTTTCTGTTCAGTGCATCAGGGTGAATCTTAAAAGTCATGTAGCAACTGAAGAAAAAGATCATAGAATGGTTTAGGTTGGAAAGAACCTCAAAGCTCATCCAATTCTAGTCCCCTGCCATAGGCAGGGACACCTCCCACTAGAACAGGTTGCTCAAGGCCTCATCCAAGTCAGCCTTGAACACCTCCAGGGAGGGAGCAGCCACAACCTCCCTGGGCAACCTGTGCCAGTGTCTCACCACCTTCACTGGAAAGAACTTCTTCCTAACATCCAGTCCAAATCTCCCCTCTGCCAGTTTAAACCCATTCCTTCTTGTCCTGTCATTACAAGACCTTGTCAATAGTCCCTTCCAAGCCTTCCTGTAGGCTCTCTTCAGATACTGGAAGACCACTCCAAGGTCTCCTCAAAGCCTTTGCTTCTCCAGGCTGAAGATACCCAACAGTCGTAGCCTGTCCTCACGATGAGTTTGATAAACTTGCATCAGCGTGTTAAGATTCATTCCTGTGTTTCAAGACCAGAATACCTGCAGCTCTAAATGCACACAAATTCACAGAGCTATTTCTTTCCACTAGCATGGCCAGTGAGGGGTCGAGGAGGCTGGGTTTGCCCATTTGTTTAGAAAGCAAAACACGGCATCTTTTAGCTGTAAACAGCGAAGTCACTACCTTCTTAATGAAAAAAAGGACCCCCCCTGGCTTTTGAGGAAAGGTTTTCACTTTAGCCTTGTCCCATCAGATATTGCAGACTCGAAGGAAAACCCTGTTGGAACCTGTAGCTAAAGCTGTGGCTAGTTGAGGGAAGGGGTAGCCAGCCATCTCCACAGCAAAAGGCCAAGCAAAGGCCAAGTCCTGAAAACCTCTTTGTGCAACGTTCCTGTGCCTCTGTCTGGAAAGCCAAGCCTGTGTTTTTCCACTGTTGGTGTCAACAGAGATTAAAAACTAATGAGAAAATTCTTTCAAGTGGAAAGACTGACAAATGTCATCTGATCTAGGACTATTCCTCTCACATTCGGTGAGCAAAACTGGACCTGGGGCACTGCTGGCTGCCAGTCATTGCCACACTTTGGTTGTCACAGGTGAGGTGAACTGGCTCTGGGGCATCCTGAGCAACCCTTGGCTCCACTGCACACACCCCACTGCTGCAGTTCTGTGGTGCATGGAGATAGCCCAGAAATCACAGACCTGCCTTTCACTCATCTGCAGAGACACTGAGATTCTCAGCAGGGCTTTCGGGTGCCAGCTGGACTCATGCTAAATCAGCCCGCAGTGAACGCATCTGCCTGGGGAGCTGGAGCCTCCTTTGAATGGCAAAGGCTGCCGTACCTTCTCAGCCTGTTTCTCTACTTTGGGAACTGGGCATGGCAGGAAGAATTCCTTCTCTCCCTCATACCATTAGCACAGTAAAGTAGCAGCCTTAGTCCTGGGTCTAGCTGCTGGCACTGGCAGCAGTTACCATGTTGGCTGGAGCAGCCCATGCAGAGAAGCCCAGGCTAGAAGTGTCAGGGGGAACTGAACTGCCTTGATTTACCTCCCACCTGAGGTCATCCCCCAGAGACACGGACAAACCTTTCGGACAGGTGTTTTGCTTGCTTTGAACTGGAGTGCAAACAGAGAAAAGAGTGAGGTGGCACAAAGCAAGCAAAATATGTTGGAGGGTGGAAGGCATCTAGGCAGTTGCAGAAGCTCTGCTGGGGTTCAGAAACTCTAGTGTTGTGTGTTCACCTGGTCTGCATCAGCGAGAAGATTTTTAAGCGCAGGAGGGGGAGCTTACAAGGAGCAGTGCCTGCCAAGCTAAGCCAGCAGAAGTTACAGCAGTTCTCCTGCCGCCGCAGCCAGTACAGCTCCCGACTGTAGTTGTGGCAGAGGAAGAGGCTCAGTGCTTCTTTAAAACTCGAGCGTAGCTGCTTAGTCAGTGCGAACTTCCCTCCCAACCCGCCCTTTCGCTGGGTAACTTTCGTTGCGATAGGGTGTGACTTCGGATGGAGCTCCCCCTCCCACTTATGTCATTACTTCAGTTCCTTTGAATCAGAATAAAAAGTGCAGCAGACGCCAGACTCATTGACTGCAGGCTCACCAGGCACCGGGGCTCTCCTTCCTTCTGCAGCTTGTGGGGATCTCTGGGTTTTACTGCAGAGCAGCTCCAGGAAAACAATGGCCAGCTTCTCCTTCTGGGCAACTTTGGGATTTTGCTTGCTGAAGCTTTGCCTGGCAGCAACAGGTACGGGTGTTTTATGAATTAAAACTTTCCTTGTGCTTGCTCATAACGCGATCTTGGGAGCAGTGAGCGCTCTGCTGCTACACAGCTAACAGCTGCCTTCGGAAAGCTTGATTGTTTTAAGAGTGATGGGAGATGCTTTAGCTCTGTAAGCTCAGCCCGTCTGGGCAGCCGTGGAAAGCTGTGTGTTGCTTGTAAGGGACAATTCCAGAGCTAGGAAAAAAGGGAACTGTGGATTATTGAAGTTTAAACTAAGAGCAGGAGTACATTATGGAACCTAGAACAGCTCTGGCAAAGCTCAGTTCAACATTGTGGCTCCTGTTGCACGTTTAGTTTGCTCTCCCAGCTCTGTTTCGGACAGAGGGGGTTGGAGGGGCTGAGGATGGAGGTGAAAACCTCCTTCCAGCATGCCTGAGTTTGCACGGGTGGAGCTAACAGCTAATACGTGCTGCATCTGCAGACAGCCTGGCCGAACAGGGGCACAGCTGAAGTGATTTGTGACTGAAGCATGGAGAGCCTTTGTGCCAGGCATGCTTCCTAGGGCTTCTTTGGGACTGAGTGATGAGGATTTGGTGCAAAGGGGCTTTAGAGGTGGCCCCGAAAATTCAGTTGTTTATTAATTAACTTTCTGTAGCTTGGTTATCTGCTTAGAATATTTGTGGTTTAAAATTAAACATTAATACACAGGGAGGGGGGTGGGGGTGGGATGAAAAATTCTATGTCCAAAATGGCCAAATGCCTTTGAAATGCTCCCTGGTGCGGGCTCAGCCCTGTCTGAGGGCCGTGGCCACGCTGTTAGCGCTGTGACAGCAGCTGCCCGCGGGCAGTCTGTGGTGAGGGAGGACAGGGAGGCTTCTCCGTGGTTTTTCTACTCCCGAGATCCTGTTGTGGAGGCCGTGGTGGCCCCGCAGCCGTGTGCGCGGTGCGCACCTCGTGTGTCCGGGCAGCAGCAGCCGTGGTGGCCCCGCAGCCGTGTGCGCGGTGCGCACCTCGTGTGTCCGGGCAGCAGCAGCCGTGGAGGCCCCGCAGCCGTGTGCGTGGGGCACACCTCGTGTGTCTGGGCAGCAGCAGCCGTGGAGGCCCCGCAGCCGTGTGCGTGGGGCACACCTCGTGTGTCCGGGCAGCAGCAGCCGTGTGCGCGGTGCGCACCTCGTGTGTCCGGGCAGCAGCCACTGCTGTACCGCTCGCAGTGAATGGGTGTGTCGCAGCCAGCAGTTGCCAGCGCATCAGTGCGAGCTGCAGCCCCTCTCGGCTTCTCAGCTGGCTGTGCCGTGGACCGAAACGCTCTTGCTAAGATCAGGTCTGTGGGTCAAGGCCGTAGAGACAGGGCAGGAGCATTGCAGGCCAGTGAAGCTTGTCTGAAATGCGTTCAAAAAGGCGGCTTGGTCAAAGTCTGTGTGCTGTAGCAGCGTTAGGACTCTTTGGTTACCACCTACTCAACCGGTTCCTCCTTTTATGAGCTGCCAGGAGCGTCCTGAAGAAGCAGGGTCTGGGGGTAAGGCACTTCTGCATTTACAGCAGAAACCCCTGCACCTAGTCTGCTGTACAGCTACAAGAAGCATGACAAGCTTCACAGGTACTCCAGAGGGAGGTTTCTCTGCTGGCTTAGGGAGCAATCAGACTATAGCTGGAATGCATTTGAGTTGCTGTGTCGTACGACTTTGTGTTCAAGAATGACTTCAGAGAGCCCTTGGCAGTGGCTTTAGTTTCTTTCTCTGAGCTTTGCTTTGTATCGTAGAGCAGTGGCCATTGCTGTTGGGGAGCACCTTGCTTGAGGACAGAATTCAGCAGATTGATTCCTTGAGTGCACAGTTCCACAGAAGCAGTGAGGACCTACAATTGCTTTTAATGTCACTGCTAAAGGAAGGATGAGATAAGGCAGCAGAAAAACTTATTCACCCTGCCCACTGTGCTGTCCTGTCACTGGCATGTGGGCAAGCCGTACTCATGCTGTCGACATGACTTTGGCTGCCTCAGGAGTCTGGATCCAGAAGGACATAGATCTTTGGTTAGTATTCATAGAATGACAGGAATGGTTTGGGTTGGAAGGGACCTCCAGAGGTCATCCACTCCAACCCCCCTGCACTCAGCAGGGACATCCTCCACTAGAACAGCTTGCTCACAGCCTTGGCCAGCCTCACCTTGAATAGCTCCCAGGATGTGTCTCAACTCCCTCTCCGGACAATCTATTGCAGTGTCCCAGCACCCTCCTGGTGCAGAACTTGTTCCTTACATCCAATCTCGATCTTTTCTGCCCTCATCTCAAACCATTGCCCTCATCCTGTCCCCGCAGGCCTTTGCAAACAGTCCCACTGCAGCCTTCTTATAGCCCATTCAGGTCCTGGCAGGTTGCTCTTAGGTCTGCCTGGAGCTTTCCCTCCTCCAGGCTGAACACCTCCAGCTCCCTCAGCCTGTCCTCCTAGCAGAGCTACTCCAGATCCCTGATTTCCTCCTGTCTAGCAGAGAAGAACCAGAAGCCTCCTTTTGCCACAAAGAATGGATGACAATTCCCCTGTGGGCATTTGTAAATGTAGCCCAAAAGTTTTCCTTGGTTGACACAAAGTGGATCCTAGATTTCTGACCCTCAAACTGGGAGAAGCTGGAACAGAAGTTGTAGTAAGGATGAAACAGAGAGAGAAGGAGTCCAGCAGTGGGAGGGAGGAGCTCAGCTGTTGGCAGTGAGGAGGGTGCCAGAGTCTCGGTACAAAGTAAGGCTCTGAGGCAGGGCTACTGCAGCTACCAGCCAGTCACAAAGGAAGGGACCTGCCTGCCTCTTGGCTTCTGTATCCACCGTGGAAATCTGTAAATAAAACAGCCTGAGGAAGCTCTCTGTACTAATTCATGTTCACTTAGTCCCGTCAGCGTGCGCTGTCCTCCCAAAGCTGCAGAGGGTCCAGACTCCAGGGAAGTTTGCTCTCACACGTAGGGCCCACAAACCATGGCAGAGGATTGCCTTGCAGTCGTTGGAGAAATGTCTGTTGGTTCTTTAGCTGCCACCAAAATGCAGAACCATTACCTTCAAAACAGGAAGTCACAGAAGGGCTTGGTGAAGAAAGATAGTGTCACACAGCTGAGGAAGAACGTGCTAGTTGAAGTGCTTCTAAAACTGCTGCTAGCTCTAGCCAGGGTTCAGTGAAATACTGCATCCAGGTCTGCTGTCCCCAGAAGAAGAAAAAGAGCTGTTGGAGCAAGTCCAGAGCAGGGCCACAAAGGTGGTCCAAGAGCTGCAGCACTTCTGCTGTGAGGACAGGCTGAGGGAGCTGGGAGTGTTCAGCCTGGAGAGAAGACTCCAGGAGGGCCTTAGAGCTGCCCTCCAATACCTGAACAGGCTGCCCAGGGAGGCTGTGGATGTCTCCTCACTGAGGGTGTTCAAGGCCACGTTGGATGACGCCTTGAGCTCCCAAGTCTGATTGAGAGGTGTCCCTGCCCATGGCAGGAGGTTGGAAGAGACAAGCTCTGAGGTCCCTTTCAACCTGAGCCATTCTGCAGTTCCATGATCCTGTGATATGTTCCTGTGTTTCTGGTGTCTCTTTCCAGAGCAGTTCCCACAACTTTGCTAGGCTAGGGCTTGAAGGCAGTACTAATACTGCAGTGATCCATCTAGCACCTAAACCTAGATGAGGTTCAGTTGGAGCAAGAACGTGCCAGCAGAGCAAGATGTCCTGAGGTGCTGGTAGATGGATGCCAGCAGCAGAGAGTATCCTAAGCTTATCACTGCTAAAATGCTTGTAGAAAAGATGGGTTCTCCAGAGAACAGAATGGTTCACTTGAAGGACAAGAGCCATTTTAAAGCGAGGAACGACCTAGAGCTTGGTTTTGTCGCAAGGAGCGTGGTGGACTGCAGGGAGCTGTTAAAATCAGTTCTGTAGACATCATGAGGGCTTGAAGAATTTAAATGAGAAGAAATCTGAGCTACACCCAGGCAAGTCCTGGTGACAACCTCTGCAGACGTTTCCACTGATTTGAATAGCAAATATCAGGAGCAGGGAAGATGAGGACTGAAAAAATGTAGCAGCAGCAGCAATGGAGGTGATATGCAATAGATGTGCAGCCTAGAGACACATGGAAAATAGGGCACAGTAAATGTGTTGCTGACAGAGGGAGCTCTGTGGGGTATGGGCTGATGAAAAGGCAAAAGGCAAGCAAAGTGAGATGGCACTGGTGACGGCAGAGAAGAGATGCTGTTCAGAGGGAGAGTACAGAAAGGCAGCAGCAGTAGTTAGGCTTGGAGAGAGGTTACTGAGCCATTGTTTTTAAGGGCAGAACAGAGCAGAAAAACATCTTTCAAAGGACAGTTTGGTATTGGTGGTTGTGCACCAGGGGAAGAAGGTGGAGTAGAAGATGTTCGACATTTTTACCAATGACATTGATAAAGGCACAGACAAAGTCTGCTTCAGCAAGTTAGCTGACAATACCAAACTGGGAGGCTTGGCTGAGGCACCTGGAGGCTGTGAGGCCATTCAGAGAGACTTGGACAGACTGAGAGCTGGGCAGAGAGCAACTTGATGAGGTTCAACAAGGGTCAGTGCAGAATTCTGCACCTGGGAAGGAACAATAAACAATGAACCAGTACAGGCTGGGAGGGTATCTGCTGGAGAGCAGCCCTGTGGAGAGGGACCTGGAAGTGCTGGTGGGCACCAAGCTCTGCATGGCACAGCAATGTGCCCTGGTGGGCAAGAAGGCCAATGGGGTCCTGGGGGACATTAAGAAGAGTGTGGCCAGCAGATGGAAAGAGGTTCTCCTACCCCTCTGCTCTGCCCTGGTGAGGCCCCACCTGGAATATTGCATCCAGTTCTGGGCTCCCCACTTCAGGAAGGATAGGGATCTACTGGAGAGATTCCAAGGGAGGGCTACAAGGATGCTGAAGGGCCTGGAGCACTGCCTCATGAGGAGAGACTGAGGGACCTGGGGCTTTTTGGTCTGACTAAGAGAAGACTCAGAAGTGATCTAATCAATGTCTATAAATAGCTGAAGGCTGGGAGTCAGGAGGGGAGGGACAGGGACAGCCTCTGCTCACTTGTGCTGTGGCATAGGACAAGGGATGGAAAGTACAGCACAGGAAGCTGCACCTCAACAGGAGGTTTGCTGTAAGGGTGACAGAACAGTGGCACAGGCTGCTCAGAGAGGTTGTGGAGTCCTCCTTCTCTGGAGCCTTTCCAACCCTGTCTACGTGTGTTCCTGTGCCACCTGTGCTAGAGTCTCTGGTCCTGCTCTGGCAGGGAGTTGAACTGAAAGCTCTCCAGCGGTCATTTCCAACCCCTAACATCCTCTGATCCTGTGATCTGTGACCTCTGTTAATCTGTTTCTTCTTTCATAACAGGAGAAGTTTAGTTTGAATGTAGTTCTGGCAGTCGGCTGTGGAGAAGCAGGGGAAAATTGGAGAGCTTCTCATATAAGGAGAGGGTAGATCAGCCCAAGGGTTTAAAAGGCTTTCAGAATTCCAGAGATGCTGTAAGAATTCTTCTTCAGTTGTATTCTGATCTTCTTGCCTCACGCTTCTGTTCCTGCACCAATGGATAAGTGTTTGAAAACACAGTCAAGGTAGAAGCTGATATCTCTCAACTTCTACAATCTGTGTTCTGTGATCTACAAACTACCTTTGGGTTTTCCTCAGGTTTGTTTGGTTTGATTCTTTAAATAAACCCTGTTTGAGAGAGCAAGGGAAGATATTCTGCCAAACTTTCCTCTAAAATGGCTTTTTCCAGGACCAAGGCTAAATGTACCCAGTTAGGTGTGAACCTTCACTTCACAGAGAGGCTCCTCAGGAAAGAAACGGGGCCCACGGCAGGAACCTTGCCTGCTTTGGCAAGACCCCGAGATGGTGCTGGAACAACACCAGGATGCTTTGCATCAGCTGGTAACTGTCAGTTTAATTTTTCAGTGCTAACCTGAACTCAGACTAGAGAGGTTCAAGCTTCCAGCTGAAGGCCATAGACGTGAAAGTAAGGCAGAAGCTGAGTTCACTACCAAGATGTCTCTGACACAAACACTCATTGTGGCTGTCACCAAGTAGAACTCACATCCACAGCCTGTTCTTTGCCTATGGAGGCTTCTTTGCTGCATCTGGTGGCTTGGGCCATTCTCCATGGGTTGCTGGGAGCTGTAGGCATCAGGCCAGCTTGGCAGAGCTGCGAGTCGCTTTCCAGACTTAGACCAGATGTTCATCAGCTGTTGACACGCAGCCGTCTCACCCTCTCAGGGAGGTAATAATCATCTCGAAGCCATCAGACGCTGTAATTATCGGTGACCACGGTGGCTGCTGCTAATACTGATGGCAGAGAGGATTGTGGCAGTCTATCGGGTTCCTCCCCGCCTCCCTGCCCTGGCATCGGCAGCAGCATCAGTAGCAGCTGGCTGCGATTCCCCTCCCCAGCGGCGGCTGCCGGAGCAGACCCACCCGAGCGAGGACGGAGCAGCTCGTCACATGGATGAGCCTGCAGGCGGTAATCTGAAGTGGCAGCTGAGGGAAAGAGCTCGTCTTTGGAGAATTTTTTCAGTCAGACTGAAAGTTCAGCTACTTGTAATTTAAAGTTCAAACCTCTGTGACTGCTTCCTGCCTAACGAAACCTGCAGCCGTTTCTGGAGCCTGTGACTACAATTAAGAAGCTAATTGAAGTCTCTTTTGTAAGCACTGGCGTTGGGACTTTCCAGTTCCCCTGCATGACACCACTGGCTGCGTTATAAAAGGCAGCAATCTTATTTCAGTACCAAAACCTTCAACCCTCACGTCCAGAAAGACAAAGGAAATGGAAGAGAGAAAGAGAGGAGCCGAAGAACAACCTACAATTTTAGCACTTCCTGAGACAGGAGCTCAAAAGCAGCCACAGCAATTCAGAGCACAAAATTGCAGTGGAGACCTGAGTTTTACTGACATTTGTCGTTTGAAAAATGCATTCCTTCACTTTTTCTTTTCCTCCCATTGATGGCTGAGCCAAGCTCAGTGCCTAGAAGCTCTAATTGACTGTCTTTTATTTTTGAGCAACACGGGGCAGACAGCAGCTGTGGTGAAACTTCTGCCCCTGCTTCTGCTGGCCTTGCCGCTCCCAAAGCAGGGTGAGATGATTGTACAGCAGGCTGTCAGGGTGCATGCTTCAGCTGATTCTCCCACTCCACTCTGGTGAGACCTTTCCTGTAGTACTGTTTCCAGTTCTGGAGCCTCTATTACAGGAAAGGTCTGGAGGTGCTGGAAGGTGTCCAGAGAAGGGCCACGAGGATGATCAGAGGGCTGGAGCAGCTCTGCTATGGTGACAGAGCAAGAGAGTTGGGGCTGTTCAGTGTAGAAAAGAGAAGGCTCCAAGGAGACCTTTTTGTGGCCTTCCAGTATCTGAAGTGGGCTACAAGAAAGCTGAGGAGGGACTTCTTAAAGTCTCAGGTAGTGATAGGATGGAGGGAATGGACCAACACTAGAAGTGAGTAGATTCAGATTGGATGTTAGGAAGAAGTTCTTCAGCACGAGGGTGGTGAGAGACTGGCACAGGTTGCCCAGAGAGGTGGTGGAAGCCTCATCCCTGGATATTTTTAAGGTCAGGGTGAATGTGGCTCTGAGCAAGCTGATCTAGTGTGAGGCAGGGGTGTTGGAGCTGTATGATCCTTGAGGTCCCTTCCAGCCCTGACAGTTCTATGACTCTGTGCTGACAGTGGCCTGGGCATTAGGCAGCCATCCTCAATGGCACAGGTAACGCCTGGCTTACTAAAGAGCTGCTCTCCTTAATAAGAAGCTGCCCTTGGCAGAGTGCATCACAGCAGAAGAATCTGCTGTGCCATAGCTTCAGTTGATGATAGGTGTCTGACAGTGGCAGCATGTTAGCAAAACAGGTTTGGGGCAGAATATTTCCCCAGGGGGCTCTTTTATTGTTATTTTTGTTAATGGAGAGATGTCTGTGAAGGGGCAGGGTGTGGCATGTGTGGGTAGATATAATGAATAGTTTCTTGCAGCATTCCCATACAGAAGTGAAAGGTTAACTGGAGCTTGGCATATGGTCTGTGGGCACCTAGGAGCCTTTGTTCAGATGTGAGGAATCATAGAATGGTCTGGGTTGGAAGGGACCTCCAAAGCTCATCTAGTCCAACCCTCTCTGGAGACAGCAGGGACATCCTCAACTAGATCAGGTTGCCCAGAGCCCTGTCAAGCCTTGCCTTGAATATTTCCATGGATTTGGGCTTCAACCACCCTACTTGGACAACCTCTTCCCGTGATCCACTACCCTCATTCTAAAGACACTAATCCTCCCTACTGACTATTACTTCCAACTCAATAATGCATCTGTCTAAGCTCCTGAATTACCCTTTTAGGAGACTTTTTTGAACATGGCTACATCATGATGCCTACAAGTAATCTCCATCCAGGCAGCAAGTAAGCTACTATCCAAATAGGTGGCTAAATGCCAAGTGCCAACCTGAAGTTGGCAACCTTGCTGGGACTGTATTCCTTCCACCAGGGAAGCTTATCAGCAAGGAGCTGGTATCACACTTACAGATCATAGACTCACAGAATCATTCAGGCTGGGGATGACCTTGAGATCATCAGGGCCAACCTCTAACACTGCTCTACCAAGGTCACCACTAAACCACATTGCTAAGCACCACAGGTAAAGGACCTTTAAACACCTCCAGGGATGGAGACTCCACCACCTCCCTGGGCAGCCTGTTCCAATGCTTCACCACTCCTGCAGTGAAAGGTTTCCCTAATGTCCAGCCTAAACCTCCCCTGGTGCAGCCTGAGGCTGTTGCCTCTTCTTCTGTCACTAATGACCTGTGAGAAGAAACCAGCACCAACCTCTCAATGTTGTGCTCTCAGGTAGTTGCAGAGGGTGACAAGATCTCCATCAGCCTCCTCTTCCTCACACTAACCAGTCCCAGTGCCCTCAGCTGCTCCTCATCAGGGTCCTCCTCTGGGCCCTTCACCAGCTTAGTTGCTCTTCTCTGCAGCCTCTCCAGCCCCTCAATGTCTTTCTTGTGCTGAGGTGCCCCAAGCTGAACCCAGCACTCAAGCTGTGGCCTCACCAATGCCCAGTACAGGGAAACCATCCCTGCCCTGCTCCTGCTGGTCACACATGAGGGCAGCTCTTTGCAGAGAGCAGGCAAATCCCACTCAGACAAGACATCTGGCAGCAGCTCTTTCCACATCATGGCACCACAGATGCAGCTAGGGTGGCAGTGGTCCATGTTGGGCCAGCAGCTGATGCACAGTGTAGGTCACAGAACGAGGAGCCCAGAGCAGTGACACTGTGGCTTCTAGTAGCAGCCAGGGCTTCCCAGCTTCATCACAGTGCTCTGGGTGCAGCTTCTGCACGAGGCAGGAGGAGCAGCTAACTGGGCAGGCTGAAGGGAAAGTGATGTTGGCCAATTACAAAGAAAGATGATTCAGGGATAATGGAGACAATGAGGGTGAGGCCTGAACTCATCTCAGTGTTTCTGCTTTCACTCACTTCCCTCCTCCTCCTCCTCAGTTAGATGTGCTCTGTTGATTTATGTCTCCTTTCTCTTTGCCTTCTCCCACCTAGGCAAATAATACAGAAAGAAAAAAAGCCTCTTTTGCTAACAAGTCTTCATGTTTATAAATGGGGCTTGTCCCCCCCTTCCCATGCATTGCTTATGCACAAAGTTGTCATAGAGGAGCTTTTAGAGCATGGCAATGAAGCAAAATGCTCTCTGTTCAAATCCATCTCTCCAGCAGCAGTGCTGCAAACATCAGCTGAAACCTTTCTCTCTTTTTCTGACAGGTTCCTCCTGTTTACTTGTCTGTGTGCTCCCTGTACAGCCCTCAAAGGCTGGCAGCTGTTTTCAGCTCCATAGCACCTGGTTCCTGTTAGACAGCAGCAATTTCAAAGTGTACTTTTCTTTAGGGGTTCTTGTTCAAGGTTTATCTCTATGATTTGGGATGTTTGGAGCCATTTGGCAAGTAAGAACTAACCTAAACCTTTTATCCATCTGTCAAACTTTGCTCTTCGTTAGATTCAAGAACTTTAAACCTGATTTAGTCATTAACTGCAGGGTGATGCTTTCAATCTAGCCAACTTTCTCTGCTGCTTGAAGCAACACTTCCTGGTGATACCCATCAGCTGCCTCCTTCAGATCTTGGAGGTATCTGTACAGAAAGGCTTGATACCCTCTAAAGACGAGTGCCAAGAGACAGAAAACGGCCAAGCAAAGCAGGAGAGGAGCCAAAAGCAGAGCCACTCTGTCCAGAGTGAGGGCAGGCCAGCTGGTCACCATGAGAGAAGGTCAGAGGAGCTGCAGTGTCGCTGTGCAGCAGCCGTGTGCACGCTGGCCATACCCAGGCCTGTCTTTTAAATGTCCATGTATTCTTTGAACACCTTCCTCTGTTTCTTGCACCAGTTGAATGGTTTGTTTTTTTTTCCCCACTAATCCATCTCCACCTCTGTACAAGACCTGGCTGACCCTTGCTTGTGATCGAGGGTTACAGCCACCTGGTTCAGTAGAACTTCTGCTAAGCAGCTTAGTCGTACTCAGGCAAAACCTCCACACTGGTAGACATCAACTGCTGTTTCCAAAAGAGCAGCTTCAGAGAAGGCTCAAATAACAAAAACATTCTCTCATTTCTCTTTTTACATGAGTAACTTTTGGGTTTGACCTGCTGTTCCAGTAAGTCTGACTTAACTGCCAGTGTGTTCATTCAGGAGATGGGTGGGCACAAAAATAGCGCTGACGTTGCCCTAGCAAGAGCCACTTTGCCTGCTGGAGAGAAGCAAAACCTTTCCTAGCATGGAATAGAAGGATTCTTTCCCCAGAATGTCATCTTGAGCTCTAGACTCTTGAACACTCCTTCCCCAAAATGTGGAGTCTATAAAGTGTAGATACTTAGAATCATAGAATCACCCAGGTTGGAAGAGACCTCCAAGATCATCCAGCCCAACCTAGCACCCAGCCCTATCCAGTCAACCAGACCATGGCACTAAGTGCCTCATCCAGGCTTTGCTTCAACACCTCTAGGGACGGCGACTCCACCACCTCCCTGGGCAGCCCATTCCAATGCCAATCACTCTCTCTGCCAACAACTTCTTCCTAGCATCCAGCCTATACTTCCCCCGGCACAACTTGAGACTGTGTCCCCTTGTTCTATTGCTGGTTGCCTGGTGGAAGAGACCAACCCCACCTGGCTACAACCTCCCCTCAGGTAGTTGTAGAGAGCAATAAGGTCTCCCCTGAGCCTCCTCTTCTGCAGGCTGCACACCCCCAGCTCCCTCAGCCTCTCCTCATAGGGTTTGTGTTCCAGGCCTCTCACTTGTTGGTTCTGGTTTATCAGGGAGCAGGCACAGCTGAGGCTCCAGACAGGCAGCTCTCCAGCTGACAAGTCTTGTATTAAAAGCAGTGACAGGCAGCCCTTGTGAGCATGTGAGACACCTGCCCGGGCTGACTGCCTGGAGAGAAGCTGCTGCTGCCCTGCTGGAGTAGCTTGCCTTTGAAAACCCTGCACGCATTTGCTGACTGTGGTAGCGTAAAGCGTTGCAGTGCTCTTCTCGGAGCGTGTGACTCACAGGTACGTGGAATGGTTTGCATTGGAAGAGAACTTCGAGATCATCCAATTCCATCCCTGGGCTGGGACACCTCCCACTAGCCCAGGTTGCTCAAGGCCTCATCCAACCTGGCCTTCAACACATCCAGGGAGGGGGCAGACACAACCTCCCTGGGCAACCTCCCCACCCTCACTCTGAAGGATTTCTTCTTCCTCTCCAGTCTTAATCTTCACTCTCCCAACTCAAAACCATTGTCTCTCATCCTGTCACTCTCAGTCCTTGTCAGAAGTCCCTCCCCAGCTTTCCTGGACCCACTTCAGGTATTGGCAAGCTGCTCTAAGCTCTCCCTGGAGCCTTCTCTTTTGCAGTCTGAGCAGCCCCAACTCTGCCAGCCTGTCCCCATAGGGGAGATTCTCTAGCCCTCTGATCATCTTCGTGCCCTCCTCTGACCCTGCTCCAGCAGCTACATGTCCTTCTTATACTCAGGACGCCAAAACTGGACACAGTTCTCCAGGTAGGGTCTCAGCAGAGCAGAGGGGCAGAATCCCCTCCCTCACCCTGCTGCTCTCCCTGCTTTGGATGCAGCCTGGGATCCCTTTGTGTCCCCTACCATTCCTGTTAGATCAGTCTCATTCTTTTTCTTATGTCTGTATCTCCTGGCTCCTTATAGGGGAACAAATCACTGTAGTTTTGCTTTGTTTTCTCAGCATCTCCTGTCAAGTCTGAAGCATTATCTAGCAGTGGCAAAACTCATGGTCACCATGAGCAAGGCACAGCACTGAGTGGCTTTTAAAACGGTGAAGCAGTGGCACTCTTTCACCACCATGGAAGGGCAAGGCCAGCACAGTTATTCAGGTGTTTCAGAGCCTCCCTAGGCACAAGTGCTGGGCAGCATTCTGCCTGTGTGGGTTCATGTGGGTTGGAAGGAGATCCGTGTTTCCAGGAGAGGGCACATCCCATGGCCCCAAGATTATTCCTCTCAGTGACTGAACACAGATTTGTTTTTCTGCTGACTCTATGCTGAGAGCCTACCTTTATCCAGGTACTTCACCTAACAAGTGGTTTAGGTTATTTCTAAAGCTTTCCCCTTTCCTATGACTTAACTACTCCCTTAGGTACACACACACTAGTGAGGGGCAACTCTATCACAAGGTATTGTGGAGTATGCAAAGCCTTACTGCAGAACAGTGCAGCCTGGTGAATGTTGCAGCAGTGCCTTTAAAGATCAGTGGCATTTTGGTCCTTTTCTTTTTCCTTCTCATTTACAACTGAAAGAATTATTTAATTAATTTGTTTTGATGAGCAAATGAGGAAGAGTTCAAAATGTCTCTTTACCTTCCAAATACTCTACTCTCTACCTGTCAGAACAAAATACAGGCAATGTTACTGTCTTCAGTTGCTTCTGGGTTGTCACAATGACATTTAAAAATAGAGCCACAGCCGTAACATTGGAAGTCTCAGGCCCATCAGAGGTCACAGCCATTAATAACCCATGAGATTATATATTGGTAACATCTGCTTGATGGTACACGTTGACATCTTCAAAGCTCAGGGTGGACATCAGTAACAATATGCAGTGATGTTTCCTCAGCATAGTATAGAATCTGAGATCCTAGTATAGAATCCGTGATGTTTCCTCAACATAGTATAGAATCTGGGAGTCACAAAGTGGTTTGGGTTGGAAAGGACCTCCACAGGGCATCCAGTCCAGCCCCTTGCACTCAGCAGGGGCATCCTCCACTAAAGCAGGATGCTCGCAGCCTTGGCCAACCTCCCCTTGAATATCTCCAGGTATGGAGCCCCAACCACCTCCCTGGGCAACCTGTTGCAGTGTCCCAGCATCTTCATGGTGCAGAACTCATTTCTTGCATCCAATCTCAATCTGCTCTGCTCTCATTTCAAACCATTGTCACTCATCCTATCATTCTGAGATACATTCCTTTCACTTGTCATCTGCTGGATACTTCAAAGTACTAGAGAAGAAGTCCTTGAACTCTTCTTGGAAGAGTGGCATCTTACACTTTCTCAGTGTATCTCTTCAGAAGGAGGTGGTGTCTCAGATGAAATTTTGTTCTGTGTAGCATTTCCTTTCCTTGTCTTGCATGGAGCTCACAGAAACCCTACACCATTCAGTCTAGAGGGTGTTGCTTTCTTCTCTGGTGTGTTTTCTCAGCATGGCTGTGTTCAAATTGCCATAGGACTTACAATTTCATGTCCAGATAAGATGTTATTTTACAGAATAAAGGTGATGCCAGCTAAGGAAAGAGGAGTGAGCTGCCTAGTAAGCTGATAGAGACAACAATAACTAGGGGTGCTTGTAGCCCTTCAGAAATTGGTGGTGTTATCCCCACCTCATAGATAGGGAAGCAGAGAGAAAGCAAAAGAAGTCTCCCAGCAGCACAGCTGTCAGTAAAACTTCTTCTCCCAGGTCCCAGCCTGCCATTCAGTCAGCAGATCCATGCCTCTTTCCCGTGAGCTGCAGAGGGCAGCTGTGATTTCACGTGCAGGACTACTTCAGCTAAAATCAGCACGGTTATTATTGCTCAGTAACAGAAGTCCTCCTGCAAGCCTTTTCCCACCATTGCAGAAGTGGGCAGGGGAGTGGAGCGCTCTCTGGAAAGCTGTTACCTTAACACCAAGAAACTGTCTGCAGTCACCAGCTATTTGGTAGCTTGCCCTTGGGCCTGGCTGTGCAGTCCTTGTGGTGTGGGGAAGTCCTCGTGATGAGTCAGAGCTGGTCCCCTGGTTTTTGAAACACCCCCCCCACACACACACACACGTTGTTTGGAGACACAGTCACATTACTCTTGAGACACAGCAGTTGCCAGGCTTCTTGCTCACATCATTTTCCACCTCTGACGTGATGTGAACACATCCACATAGTCATGGCCACCACTCCAAGTCCTAGTGCAAGCCTGTCTTTTGCAGCTGAACTGCCTGCTTTAGTGCCATGGTTTGGTTGCCATAGTGGGAGATGCCTGAGTATCTGCTGTCCTTCCAGAGGCAGCTGCCTTAGCAGTGTTTTGGGAGTTGGTGCAGTGGCATCTGTGTCAGATATGCTTCCTGGCACCTCAGAAAGACAGTTGGGATGGTAGCAGATCATAGAATCACAGAATGGTCTGGGTCAGAAGGGCCCTCCAAAGGGCATGCAGCCCAACCCTTGTGCACTCGGCAGGGACATCCTTCACTAGAGTAGGCTGCTCACAGCCTTGTCCAGCCTCACCCTGGGGCCTCGGCTACTTCCCAGGGCAACCAGTTGCAGTGTTCCAGCACCCTCCTGGTGCAGAACTTGGTTCTCAGATGATCTGGAAGAATGTTTCCATGCTGTGTCCCAGCTGCTTCTGCTGTTCCTAAGAGAGATGTCTGGTTTGTGGAAGTAACTTCCTGATGGTATTTTTCACAAGGGCACGATGAGATCAGCTGCTCTGAGTCCTCTCTGGCTTACATTTCAGCTCTGATGCAAGCTTACTGCTTTCAGTCTTGTGGACTGTGGATAGCTCACTGTAAATAGGTTTGTCACCAGCCACACAAGACCACACCTTGAGTACTGTGTTCAGTTCTGGGCCCCCCAGTTTAGAAGGGACATTGAGATGCTTGAGCGTGTCCAGAGAAGGGCGATGAGGCTGGTGAGAGGCCTCGAGCACAGCCCTACGAGGAGAGGCTGAGGGAGCTGGGATTGTTTAGCCTGGAGAAGAGGAGGCTCAGGGGTGACCTTATTGCTGTCTACAACTACCTGAGGGGTGGCTGTAGCCAGGAGGAGGTTGCTCACTTCTCTCAGGTGGCCAGCGCCAGAACAAGAGGGCACAGCCTCAGGCTGCGCCGGGGGAGGTTTAGGCTTGAGGTGAGGAGAAAGTTCTTCACTGAGAGAGTCATTGGACACTGGAATGGGCTGCCCAGGGAGGTGGTGGAGTCGCCGTCCCTGGAGCTGTTCAAGGCAGGATTGGACGTGGCACTTGGTGCCATGGTCTAGCCTTGAGCTCTGTGGTAAAGGGTTGGACTTGATGATCTGTGAGGTCTCTTCCAACCTTGGTGATACTGTGATACTGTGATACTTTTCCTGGTGTAATTAACATACAATTCAATTCAATGTAGGTAATTTCCTTGGTGGGGGGGAACTAATCTTGTGGTGCTTTGTTAATAATCTGTTACCACCTGTCTAGGATTTTCTCTTTATTAAAATGGCTTATCCTGATTTGCTACTTGAACTGACTCTTGCTGAGAAGGAATCTCACTTAATGATGCTTTCCACTGATATGAAGCTCACAGAAGCTGAGCTGAGATCTGTCATTGTATCAGTTGCCAGCCAAACTTGGATTCAATCTTGGTTATTTTCTCAAAACCCAGCCACATCTCATGAAGGTAGAAGATTGCTAGAACTGAGGAGCAGCATTGCAGAGCCACTGGGTTCACAATTCATAGATTCATGGAATGGTTTGGGTTTGAAGGGACCAAAAAGATCTTCCATGGACTAGGACACCTCACGTTAGACCAGACTGCTCCAGGCCTCATCCAGCCTAGCCTTGAACACCTCCAGGGAGGCTCTCCAGCCCTCTAATCATCTTCATGGTCTCCTCTGGATCTCTCCCAGCAGCTCCATATCTCTCCTATGCTGAGGCCTCCAGAACCGGAGGCATTGCTGCAGGTGGGGTCTGAGCAGAGCAGAAGGGCAGAATCCCCTCCCTGTGCTGCTGCTCTCCCTGCGCTGGATGCAGCCTGCTGGGCTGCCAGCAACCAGTGCTGCCTCCTGGGGAGTTAGTCACCAGCTGACACCCTCGAGGCCTTCTCCTCCATCCTGTTCTGAGCCACTCCTCACCCATCCTGGATTTGTGCTTGGGATTGCCCTGGGTCTGGTGCAGGACTTTGACCTTGTTGAACCTGACTGACCCCAGGACTCTGGAGGTGATGCTGTCCTATTTGAGGACGATTACATGCAAAGAGCAGGGCACTGTCCTTGCACACTTCCACTGCCTGAATGTGTGTGTGGGATTTCCAGCACCATTTTAATGCATGGAATACTGAGGCCATGCTGCCAGTGCCTCTTTCAGATTCTTCCCTCTACCAAGAGAATCTTCCTTACCTCTCACAAATCATGAAGAAGAAGCTAGACAGGAGCTAGGAATGGGCACTGACAGCCCAGAAGGCCAGTGGCAGCCTGGGCTACATTCAAAACAGCATGGCCAGAGATGGAGAGAGGGGATCCTGCCCCTCTGTTTTGCTGAGATGTCACCTGCAGGGCTGGGGTCAGCTCTGGAGCCCTCAGCACAGGAAGAACATGGACCTGATGGAGAAGGTCCAGAAGAGGCCATTGTAGCCAGGTGGGGGTTGGTCTCTTCTCCCAGACACCCAGAAACAGAACAAGGGGACACAGTCTCAAGTTGTGCCGGGGGAAGTATAGGCTGGATGTTAGGAGGAAGTTGTTGACAGAGAGAGTGATTGGCATTGGAATGGGCTGCCCAGGGAGGTGGTGGAGTCACCGTCCCTGGAGGTGTTCAAGAAAAGCCTGGATGAGGCATTTAGTGCCATGGTCTGGTTGACTGGATAGGGCTGGGTGCTAGGTTGGGCTGGATGATCTTGGAGGTCTCTTCCAACCTGGTTGATTCTGTTCTAAGATGATCAAGGGGCTGGAGCAGCTCTGCAGTGATCTGCTGTAGCACAAGACCTTTCCCATTGGTTTCTGTAGAGTCTAGGTGAGAATTCAGTAGTTTGTGGGGATTTTTTTAGCAAGAGCTCCTTTCCAAAGGTTTTTGTTTGAATCATGCTTACCTCTCAATTCCATGCCAAGTCTTTGTGCTACTGCGAAGATTAAGTCTGGGATTTTTGTCACCCAACCTGCCCTAGTATTTCCAAGGTGGAATTTCAAGGTCTTCACCAAGAAGAAAATGAAACATGCCATTCTATGAGGAAGAGCAGTACTTTATCCTTTGCTAAAACTGCAAATACTTGCAGCTCCATTCCTAATCTGAGAGACCTTAATTAATGCATCATTAAATCACGTGTTGTGGTGGGGCTTTCAGATCTCCAGTCTGATTTCTAGCAAGGCAAACGCAGTATTTCAATCGATGTGCAATTAACAGTGATGATCTCTGACTGAAGTGTTTGCTGCTGTGCTGCTTTGTACTGCCCTGTAAGGTATCTGCTTGTAAATCCATACAAGCGACTTCTACAAGAAGAGGTTAGCTTTTGTCTTCATTCTCCCAGGTGTTTGCAGAGAGAAAAAAACAGGAGAGAGGTAAAAGGAACTGGAAAATAATTTATCTTAATTATGGGGAAGCTGAATTTGGGATAAGTATTGATGTATTCTCTTTCTGGGCAGCTCTCTGCTGCCATGGTTTGTTCCTAGGAAGTGGGCATGGGTCACTCACCCTTGGCCATGCCTTGCATTGTTAAGCCTGCTCTAAGCAGGCTTTCTCTGCTCAGGGTGTCTGCCAGACCACTGTTTTCTTGGCTTTGACTTACTGGCTTTCAGGGCTCTTGAACAGAGCTTTGGGGTTCTTTTCTCTCATTTTCTTGTGAGGCTGTTTTCTTAAAGTCAGCAGGTGTTCTGCTTCTTAAGGTCTTTCCTCTGTTTTGATTGTTGCTCACTTTTCCGTGATGGACTTCTTGTACAAAGGACTTTAAAGTGATAAGAATATTATCATGGAATCATAGAGTGGCTTAGGCTGGAAGGGACCTCAGAGCTCATTTAATCCAACCTCTGAGATCATTTAATCAAACCTCCCTGCCACAGGTCCGGATACCTCTGAACTAGACCAGGCCACATCCAAACTGACCTTGAACATGTCCGTGGAGGAGGCATCCACAACCTCTCTGGACAATCAATTCCAGACTCTTGCCACCCTTGTAGTGAAGAATTTCTTCATCAGATCCAATCTAAACCTATTCTACTTCCATTTAAATCCATTTCCCTTGTCCCATGCATGGACACTCTTGGAAAAAGCCCCTCTGCAGCCTTCCCGTAGGATCTATTCAGGTACTGGAAGGCAGCTCTAAGGTCTGCCTGGAGCCTTCTCTTCTCCAGGCTGAACACCCCCAGCTCCTCAACCTGTCCTCATAGCAGAGCTACTCCAGCCCCTTGATCATCTTTGTGGTCTCCTCTGGACTTGTTCCAATGTCCCTCTTACAGTGGAGACAACAGAAGCTGACACAATATTCAGGGTGGAGTCTCATAAGAGCAGAGTAAAGGCTTTGATGATTTCCTGTGTAGCTCGGATGAGTAGAGGAAACAATCAAAAAATGCTAATAAAAAAGAAGTAGCTGTAGTTTAGTTTAGAAAGTGTTCCATAAATTAAACATAAGAATTAAATCAACAGCACGTGAAAAGCAGTTTCAAATCTCATTTGGTATTAAGTAGCACGCTGCAAACAATTCAGTTTTAACATCTGTCACTTACATGAACATGTTAATCACAGTTCTTATTCGGTATCTGTTTCTTATCTGAATAGCCACAGAGTTTAAATCAGACTCCCCGTGACTTGTCAAGGCTTAGGTACAAGCTGCATGCAAAAGCTGTAAGGACACAGTAAAAGATCAGTGTCACAGCTCTGTGCTCTCTTTACAGCACCCCTTAGCAGGAAATCTCTGCTTTATGAAGTTGCATACTGAGGTAGAGAGATGAATTCGGCTCCTTCACGTTGCATTGACATGTGCGTGATGGCAGGGAACCCGCAGGAGACCCTTTGAGCTGCAGGCTGCAGATCTCTCTGCTGAACACCATCTCTCTCTTGCTTTAGCCAGGAGGGCTGAATGAGTTGCTTTCAAGCCACACAGTGAAAGTCAGAGTCCAGTCATTGTTCACCAGCTATGTTCCCTATGTGTTTCTTCACCTGGGTTGTGTGGCACAGATCCCAGGTGATTGCTTCCCAGCCGCTGCTGCTCAGCCTCTGGGGTCAGACGGCTCCTTGTACGGCAGGGAGCTTTGCTCCAACTGACGGTGCCGGTTGTTTTCACCACCTCGAGGGGGCATATCTGATAACTGCCTCATTCCAGGAGTGTGATTTCACTGCCTGCAGTTTTTTTCCACTGAGGTGCTGCATAGCTGTGCCATGTTCTAGTGGAATCTGAAAACTTCCAGCTCACAGTTGGGTGAAACTTAGGACAAAAAAGCGTTAAGATTCATGTCAGCAGCAAGGAAGTTTACTGTAAGTGATGACACTCTATGGAACTGACTCAGGATGTTTACCAGAGCAACAGTTGCCATGCAGATAAAGTCTGTTTGGAAGATGCATCAGCAGACTCTCCTCTTCCCGCAGAGGAGTGAAATGTGATTCTTGTGCTTACTTGCATCCTGAGTGACTCTGCCTGATTCACCAGCGGTGCCGCCCCCACTCCCACCTTTGGAAACTAGCAGCCAGGAAGGCTGTCAGATTAAGAGGCACAAGAGTTTTGCCCACCAGTAAGCAGATCCAGAGACAAAGGTTCTGGTGGCCAGGAGGCAGGTTGGTTAAGAAGAATCTAGAAGGCAGTCAGCAGCTGGAGCTCCACTCCACGTCCTGTTTCCAGCACACCCTTAGTGAAGCGACACAGATGTGGAGTGCCTAGCAAGAGCTGGTGGAGAAAGGAGATTCTCCTGCTGCACTGCGTCCTTCTCTGGCTACCATCTGTGCTCCCCGGCACTTCAGAGCCCACTAGGGCCACAGGGTTAGCATGGCTGCATCAGGACCTTTGGTGTAGTGAACAGCACGCCGGGGAGTGAGCAAGCTGCTCCCTTATTTACCTTTTCATCCCAAATTGCTAGGTACCCAAATAGAATTGGGTAGAACTTTGGCATGACTTCAAACAAAGCTCTCTGCTGTTGGAGCTGTGGAGAGGCATCTTCACTTTCTTGCTACCACACCCAAGAAAATATTGTCTCTATTTATAGCAGGCAGGGAAATTTCTTTTGTTTCCCTGAGCTTTGTTGTCTTTAAAAGGCCAGGTGTGCAGAGAATTGGGATGCAGCTATGAGTTTGGGTTGTGTTGGGGGGGGTGGTTTCATCTCCCATGAGGATTTTCAAGACTTGGAACATTTTCCTATGTCAAATGTCAGTGAAAATAGGAAGGTTTTTAAAATCTGGACTGGCTTCTTTCAGCTGTTTCCTTGCATTGCAACCATATCAACATTCAAACTTAACTTTCCTGGTTTATTTTGTACAAACTGATGAACTAAGCTTCGGAATTACAGGCAGTTTCAAGCTGAAAAGCAAAACCCTCCTCTTGTTTTATTCAACACAGTAGCCCTAGGAACATGTATTTAGCATTTTGTTGCTTCAAAACCCTTAAATAATTGGTATTTTCCCTGCTAAATCTGGAAATGTATTTCCTATATATCATTTCACAGCTTGGCAATACCCTGAGGGAAGTATTTTATCTGATAGTTCCCAACCACCTGCAAAGATTTACTTTTAGCATCACTATTTGGAGAAGTCTCTTCTCTCGTGGTCTAAGTGGCTTGTTTCCAGGTTTGGTTCTCTACTTTCTGTAGAGAATGGTGGCTGACAGAGCAAGGATGTCATTGCCACTGGAGTGGGCTCCCAGGGAGGTGGTGGAGTCGCCGTCCCTGGAGGTGTTCAAGAAAAGACTGGATGGAGCACTTAGTGCCATGGTCTGGTTGATTGGATAGAGCTGGGTGCTAGGTTGGACTGGATGATCTTGGAGGTCTCTTCCAACCTGGTTGGTTCTGTGATTCTGTGACTGGGAGAACAGTAAAACTTCACCCAGACACATGAAATGCTGTACAGAATCACAGAATGTTAGCGGCTGGAAGGCACCTCCAGAGATCATCCAGTCCAACCCCCCTGCCAAAACCAGGATCACCCAGGGTAGTCCACACTGGAATGAATCCAGGTAGGTTTAGAAAGTCTCCAGAGAAGGGCATTCCACAACCTCTCTGGGCAGCCTGCTCCAGGCCTCCAGTACCCTCACTATAAAGAAGTTTCTCTTCATGTTGAGGTGAAACTTTCTCTGTTATAGTTTGTATCCGTTGCTCCTTGGCTTATTGCTGTGCAGCACCAAAAAGAAATTGCCCCCCTCCACTTTTGATACCCACCCCTCAGATATTGATAGGCATTGCTCAGATCCCTCTCAGCCTTCTCTTCTCCAGACTAAACAGCCCCAGGGCTCTCAGTCTCTCTCCATAGGGCAGATGCTCGAGTTCCCAGGTCATCCTTGCACATGTTGCTCGATCATTTTCTGGTGTGTTGGTAAGTGGCTTCACCTCCATAGGTGCATGCTCACTGAACTCAAATGGCTGCTGTAGAGCTGAGCACCTCTGTTATGGTTAGTGTGTAATCACACCAGCTGAGAGTCCACTTTTCCCAGCACTCTTTCCTTCCCTCCATCAAGCCCTGAGGGTTTCAGGCATAGGTGTGTTTTAATGCTGCCAACATGTGTCTATGAGTGACTGCAGCTGGGATTAGCCAGTCACTTTGCATAACCTGGCAAGCAGCTAGCCAGTGGCTTTCATCACTGTTGACCCAGGCTGTGCTCCAGCTGCTGGCACAGGGGCAGATGCTTCTGTATTCTCTTGCTGTTGTCTGGGCTGTGAATTGCTTTAGTGAGTGGACTAAGGGCTGCTGCAGAGGTGGGGGAGTCCTCAGCAAACAGTGATGCCACCCAGGCCTCTCTCTGTGGCAGTCCAGCAGGTAGTCGCTGAATGGCATTTTTGTAATCCAAGTACTCTTAGCTGACAAAAGGGCAGAAATGGCACTGTCACAGCATATCTGCTGACAAAATGTCTTGGATTGTGAGTCCATCCTGTAGGAAACGATGCATTCAGAGGGTATTTCTTCTGTTCTGGGGTAAAGCAGGCTTCCTTATTTAGCCACAAACTACTGTTCCTGAGAAGCATTCCAAAACCAGACACCAGTTGTCTGGCCTAAGAGATGTGAGCTGTCTGAGCCTACTCAGATGTTAGGCCATGTGTGCCCCAGTTTCTAACTCTGCCTGGAGAGCAGCCATGCTCCTGGAGGTTAATCATAGAATCATTCAGGCCAGAAAGGACCTCTGAATCATAGACTTGGTGGATTGGGTGAAATGGCTGCCCTTTGTCACTGCACCATGTCCCCTAGTACCAGACCTAGATGGCCTTTAAACACCTGTAGTGACCCCACCACCTCCCTGGGCAGCCTGTTCCAGTGCCTCACAACCCTTTCCCTGAAAGTTTTTTTTCTGATGTCCAACCTAAACCCGTCATGGTGCAGCTTGAGGCCATTCCCTCTCCGTCTGTCTCTGGTTACTTGTGAGAAGAGTCCAGTGCCTGCCTCTCTACAGCCTCAGAATCGTAGAATCAACCAGGTTGGAAGAGACCTCCAAGGTCATCCACTCCAACCTAGCACCCAGCCCTATTCAGTCAACCAGACCATGGCACTAAGTGCCTCATCCAGGCTTTGCTTCAACACCTCCAGGGATGGTGACTCTACCACCTCCCTGGGCAGCCCATTCCAATGCCAATCACTCTCTCTGCCAACAACTTCCTCCTAACATCCAGCCTATACTTCCCCCCCGGCACAACTTGAGGCTGTGTCCGCTTGTCCTGTTGCTGGTTGTCTGGCAGAAGAGACCAACCCCCACCTGGCTACAACCTCCCTTCAGGTAGCTGTAGACAGCAATGAGGTCCCCCCTGAGCCTCCTCCAGGCTGCACACCCCCAGCTCCCTCAGCCTTTCCTTTCAGAGGAGGCAGGTGTTAAGTTGTTACCTGCGCACCGCTTTTCACCGCCCTGTTAACAGCGCTCATTGAAGCAGCTGCTAATATTCCAAATGCAGATGTCAGTGCTAAGCTAATGACTGTTCCCCTTCGGAACTGTCACCACGAGGTTGGATAAGCTCTGATGATAAAGAAACTTTGGACTGTGCTTATCTGCCTGGATCTCAAATTCTGCTCCCTAAACGCAGAACCGATTTCTTACGAGAAACGTCAAACCTGTCCTCCACTAAGGCAAACAGAGAATGAAAGCTATCTGCACCACCATCAACCCCTTAGCTCTGTCCCTGTCTCCAGAACAGATTTATCACATCCTGGTGACCCTATCAATCATCTTGAGCCACAAACCCAAGAGGAAAATCCCCACGAGAACAGCACACCAACGTTTCCTGGTTGCCACGAAACGCAGACTGCGGTTTTACCGAGAAGTCCTCTTCACAAACTTGCATCTCCATAGTCTTCTACAAGTTTTGCATGTAGAAGGGAGCAGAAGATTTAGTTGGTTTTTTTGGGTTGGTTTGGGTTGGTTTGTTTTTCTGTCCCCAAATTTTTCCATTCAAAATCTGTATGGAAAATTGGCTCCAATGGGAAGAGTTTGCATGAATCAGTGTTACTCATTATGCGTAAGGGTTGCAGAGCCAAGGAGGGGAACTAGAGCTTGCACCTGGCTTCTTACTGTGACGACTTCTAACAAGCCTCCAGCGTTAATAATCTGGGTGTAACTCACGCTTTCATGAGAGAACAATGCTCTTTAGTCTGCCTCAGCCAATTCTGTCACACCGGTAGGCTCGAGCTAGCAGAGTTATCTGCAGAGCTGGAGATAGTGGTTTTGGCTGCAAAGTGTTCATCGATCCTGGGTTAGATCAGTGAATGGTGGAGAAGGGTCCACTGCTGGAGAGGCTCCAGAGAGGGCTGCGAGCATGATTAGGGGACCGGAAGGCATGGCTTATGAGGAGAGGCTGAGGGACTTGGGGCTGCTTAGTCTGGAGAAGAGAAGACTGAGAGGGGATTTAGTAAATGTTTATAAACGTTTGAGGGCTGGGGGTCAGGAGTGGGGGGACAGGCTCTGCTCACTTGCTCCCTGGGATAGGACAAGGAGCAATGGGTGTAAGCTGCAGCACAGGAGGTTCCATCTCAACACAAGGGAGAACTTCTTTCCTGTAAGGGTCTCAGAGCTCTGGAACAGGCTGCCCAGAGAGATTGTGGAGTCTCCTTCTCTGGAGACTTTCAAGGCCTGTCTGGATGTGTTCCTGTGTGACCTGAGTTAGATTATATGGTCCTGCTCTGGCACAGGGGTTGGACTCAGTGATCTCCTTGTGTCCCTTCCAACCCCAAATATCCTGTGATCCTGTGAGAAGGGCTTGCATGCAGCTGCTGGAGACAGAGCACCTGAAGTCTCAGGGAATACTTGGACAGATGACCTCTGTGAGTGTTCTTGGTGCGCATAAAACCCAGGCTTAGAGGCATTCCACGGCTCTGGGCTGGCTAAGTCACCCAAGGCTCGTGACCTAGACGAGTTTAAGGATGACAATCCAGACTTCTCTAGTGCTTCTTGCCTCTTTTGTGAGCTGCTGTTGAGCACTTGTGTCTTTCACTTGTAGCAAACCACACGGATGGCAGGGAAGGATCATGAGCTGTCACTCCACGAAGCCTGCTAGAATCATGGAAATGTCAGGGCTGGAAGGGACCTCAAGGACCATCCAGTTTCCACATTACCATAGAATCATAGGGTTGGAAGGACCCTCAGGGATCATTCAGCTCCAATCCTCCTGCCATGGCAAGGAGCCCCTCACACTAGTTCAGCTTGTCCAGAGCCACATCCACCCTGGCCTTAAAAACTTTCAGGGATGAGGATTCCACCACCTCCCTGGGCAACCTGTGCCAGTCTCACCACCTTCATGCTGAAGAGCTTCTTCCTATGGTCTAATCTCAATCTGCCCTTCTCTAGCTTGGATCCATTCTCCCCAGTCCTATCACTACCTGACACCCTAAAAAGCCTCTCCCCAGCTTTCTTTCAGCCCCCTTCAGATACTGGAAGGCTGCAATAAGATCTCCTCAGAGGCTTCTCTTTTCTCAACTGAACAACCCCAACTCTCTCAGCCTGTCCCCACAGCAGAGCAGCTCCAGCCCTCTGATCATCCTTGTGGCCCTTCTCTAGACACCTTCCAGCACCTCCAGACCTTTCCTGTCCCAGGGCTTCCGCAACTGGACACAGTGCTCCAGGTGGGGTCCCAGCAGAGTGGTACAGAGGGGCAGGATCCCCTCCCTCACCCTGCTACCCACACTGCTCTGGATGCAGCCCGGACTCTGCTTGGCTCTCTGGGCTGCAAGTGCACACTGCTGGCTCATGTGGAGCTTCTCATCCACCAGCACCCTCAAGCCCTTTTCTTCAGGGCTGCTCCCAAGCCAGGCACTGTCCAGCCTACATGAGTGTCTGGAATTGCCCCAACCCAGATGTAGGACTGCTAGCAGCAAGAGGTGGTAGAAGGGAAGGCTTGGGTGCTGTGTGCAATTCTGTTAAGTCCACTTTGAATCAGCTCTTTCTAAACTTCAGAGGAGTGGAAGGGGTCAGTAATAGTTTGAGACCACACTATGAGCTTTGCATGGCCTCTTGAGCCAAAGCAAAAAATCTATGTTTTACATATCTGTGTCAGAGCTAGCTCAGTAACATCAACATAAACTTAATGGATTTGACCTTCCTGTGCCACAGGAAAAGGTGGAAGATCTATTTAGACTTGGATTTGGCAATTGCATTTCCTTCTTAACTCAAATTTAGTCTATAAGCCTCAGTGTGCAGGAAAAATAAACAGCTTTCAAAGTCTTAATTTAAAGCCCATCTTTTACTTTTGACCATTTTTTTTATTGATGTGACTCAGAAATATTTTTGTTATTCAGTTAAGAGTCCTCCTTGTCTAGACATGAGAATCTGAGAGCAGAAAGCAAAGCCTCTGGCCTCCCTGCAGCTCTGGGCAGCAGACCCTGCACCCCTGTTTTGCCACCTCAGGAAGGTGCTAATCACTGCATCCACAGAGGAGCTGCTGGCTTCTTGCAGGCTGCTTAGGCTGTGAAGCATCGTGTGAGTTTTTGGCACCAGCTGGAGCCCTTCTTCCACACTCTGCTTCACCAACAGATTCTGCGCTACAAACATAGTAGGCGTAGAAGATACCATCGAAGTGAAAGCAGAGCAGGGCTGTCTCAGCCTCTAGGGCACAGTGCCAGCTGACTGGATGGCCTCAAAAGCAGTTCTGAGAATTGAATTGCCTGAGATCTCCTGGACGCCCACCTGATGTCCCACACTGCACAGTGAGGCTCCCCGGAAGCCTTGGTCCTCCTGCGACCGCCTACAGTGCAGCTGAGCTTTAACAAGGCCAGGGGATGGATCCTGCACTCAGGTCACAAGAACCACACGAACACTCCAGGCTTGGGGCAGAGTGGCTGAAAGCTGGTGAAAAAGACCTGGAGGTGCTGGTTGACAGCCAGCTGAGCATAAGCCAGAAGTGTGCCCAGGTGGCCGAGAAAGCCACCAGCATCCTAGCCTGGATCAGCAATGGTGTGGCCAGCAGGAGCAGGAAAGTGACTGTGTCCCAGTACTGGGCAGTGGTGAGGCCACACCTCGAACACTGGGTTTGATTTTGGGTCCCTCATTCTGAGCAGGACATTGAGGGGCTGGGGTGTGTCCAAAATGAAGCTGGGGAAGCTGAGCAGGGCTGGTTATATTTGAGCTTCAAATACGCTTCAGCAGGTAGTTTGTTTTGCAGTCGTGTGGGCTCCAAGGCAGCTTCACAACGTATTGATATCTTCTGCGTTTTACTGTCAGCGATGAGCCAGGAGCGTTGGACAGCTTTTGGAAGGGCAGAAGTTGTGCTGAGGGAAGTATAGGCTGGATGTTAGGAGGAAGTTGTTGGCAGAGAGAGTGATTGCCATTGGAATGGGCTGCCCAGGGAGGTGGTGGAGTCACCGTCCCTGGAGGTGTTGAAGCAAAGCCTGGATGAGGCACTTAGTGCCATGGTCTGGTTGACTGGATAGGGCTGGGTGCTAGGTTGGACTGGATGAGCTTGGAGGTCTCTTCCTCCTGGTTGATTCTATGATTCTAAGGTCTGGCTTGTGTCTCAGCCCAAAGAAGGCAGATGTGAAGAAGGTGACTGACAGTGCTGCTGTTCTTTCCCAGTGGTTGGGTAGCTGCTGTGTGTGGCTGGTTCGCACCGAGAGCACGACGCTTGTCAGTAAATCATTTCCAGGTCTTTGGGGAAGCACAGAGTCCAGCAAACAGTAAATCAATCTGGTTTTCCTTTTCTTTGGTAACAGAGTTCAACGTCACCTGCAGATATGGAGGAGTTTTTCACGTTGAGAAGAACGGACGCTACAGCCTCACCCGCGCCGAAGCAGTCGAGCTCTGCAGAGCTCTCAATAGCACCCTGGCAACACTAGAGCAGGTGAAGAAAGCTAATGAGCTTGGATTTGAAACTTGCAGGTAAAGAAATGATGGGGGAAAAAGAATATGTCATGACAAGTGCAGCTATCTGTGCTCTATAGCCTGCGATAATTACAGCAGACTTAGTGTGGCTGGGAATTGGATGACAACATCCGTCCTTAAGTTATAGTCTGTGATGAGTCTGTGGTAGTCTTCCCCTAGTCTTTCCCTGTGTGTGTGTGTGTGGTTCCTCTCAGTCCAGTGCCAAGTAAGTCCTTGCCTGCATGCACGTACTACCTACCAATTATCTTGAACAACAACGTAGCTTCTTGCAGGCAGAATATAAAGACAGTGAAAGATTGAGAGTGTAGTAAACTCCTGATGAGGATCACAGAGTCACAGAATGTCAGGGGCTGGAAGGGACCTCAAAAGCTCACCCAGTCCATCCCCCCTGCCACAGTGTGTTCACCCAGGAACACATTCAGGTAGATTTTGAATATCTCCAAGGAAGAAGACTCCACAACCCCCCTGGGCAGCCTGTTACAGGGTCCTATCAACCTCGCAGGGGAAAAAATCCTCATGTTACTGTGGAGGTGTTCAAGAAGAGACTGGATGAGGCACTTAGTGCCATGGTCTAGTTGACTGGACACGGCTGGGTGATAGGTTGGTCTGGATGAGTTCGGAGGTCTCTTCCAACCTGTTTGGTTCTATGGCACTTCTTCTGCCTCATCTTCCACCACTGTCTCCTTGTGCTGTCATTGGCATCACCCAGCGGAGTCTGGCTCCGGCTTCTGGGCACTCAGCCTGCACATCTTTATCAACATGAATGAGGGCAGCCCTCTAGCTCCTCTTCTCCCAGCAGCACAGCCCTAGCCCCCTCAGGCTCTCCTCATAAGGCAGGGACACCTGTCAGCTAGACTCATCTGCTCAAGGCTACATCCAGCCTGGCCTTCAACACCCCCATGCAGGAGGCAGCCACAGCCTCCCTGGGCAGCCTGTTCCAGAGTCTCAGCACCCTTCTGCTGAAGAACTTCTTCCTCAGCTCCAGTCTAACCCTGCTCTGCCTCAGCTTCAAACCATTCCCCCTTGTCCTGTCTCTTGACCCCCTCAGGAAAAGTCCCTCTGCAGCCTTCCTGCAGGATCTCTTCAGCTATTGGCAGCTGAAGCCTTCTCTCCTGCAGGCTGAACTCCCCTGCTCCTGCAGCCTGTCCTCATAGCAGAGCTGCTCCAGCCCTTGGATCATCTTTGTGGCTTCCTCTAGACTCCCTCCAACAGGGAGGTGGTGGAAGCCTCCTCCCTGGGTGTTTTTAAGGCCAGGTTAGATGCAGCTCTGGGCAAGGTGATCTAGTGTGAGGTGTCCCTGCCCATGGCAGAGGGGTTGGAGCTGGGTGATCTTTGAGGTCCCTCTCAGTGCTGACAGCTCTGATTCTGTGTCTGTATGTGTGTGTGAACGTTTTTCCCCAAACAGTAACCCAATCTGGGACATTTCTGTGGTCTGTGAAGGGATCAGACTAGATCAGCATCTGATCTGGCTTTGCGAAGTAAAGAATGGCCAGACTTTTGTTCCACTACTATGAAAAGCAGTCCTGGCATCAGTACTGCTTGCAGCTATTTCCTGTGAGTGATTCCATTTCAGTTTAGTCAGTGGTGCTTTCCTCTCTTGAGTGCTTAATGCATGAATGTTCTTTCCTACTGGCTTGCAAACCCATGAGAACTGAATAAATCCCGGACTCACAGAATGTTAGGGGTTGGAAGGCACATCCAGAGATCATCCAGTCCAACCCCCTTGCCAGAGCAGAGTCACTCGGGGTAGCTCACAGAGGAACGCATTCAGGTGGCTTTGGAGTCTCCAGAGAAGGAGACTCCACAACCTCCCTGGGCAGCCTGCTCCAGGCCTCCAGCACTCTCACAATGACAAAGTTCTCCCTCCTGTTCCCATGACGCCTCCTCCGCTCCAGCTGACACCCAGCACCTCTTGTCCTGTCCTTGTCCATCCCTGAGCAGATCCTGGCTGTGTCCTTTCCACACTGCCCTGCACATCTTTATTGATAACCTTAATGGAGACACAGAGTGTGTCAGCAGTGAGTTCACAGGTGACACCGAGTTAGGTGGCAGTGTTGGTCTGTATGAGGGTAGGGAGGCTCTGCAGAGGGACTTGAATAAATTGGATCCATGGCCAATGTTAATGGGATGAGCTTCAACAAGGCCAAATGCCAGCTCCTGCACTTGGGCCACAACAACCCCAAGCAATGCTACAGGCTTGGGGCAGTGTGGCTGGAGAGCTGCCTGCAGAAAGGGAGATGGGGATTGTAATGGACAGGAGCTGAACAGCAGACAGAAGTGTGCCCAGGTGGCAAAGAAAGCCACTGGCATCCTGGCTGGGATCAGAAATGCTGTGTCCAGCAGAAGCAGGGAGGGGATTGTCCCCTTGGACTCTGCTCTGGTGAGGCCACACCTTGACTGTTGTGTTCAGTTTTGGGCACCTCAATACAAGAGAGACGTGGAGGTGCTGGAGAGAGTGCAGAGGAGGGCAAGGAAGCTGGGAAGGGCCTGGAGAAGAAATCTGATGAGGAGAGACTGAAGGAGCTGGGGACGGTTAGTGTGAAACAGAAGAGGCTGAGGGCAGACCTCATGGGTCTCTACAGCTACCTGAAAGGACCTTGTGGAGAGGTTGGTGCTGGTCTCTTCTCACAGGTCATTAGTGACAGAACAAGAGGGAATGGCCTCAAGCTGCAGTAGGACAGGTTTAGACTGGACATGAGGAAGATTCTTTTCCTAGCAAGAGTGGTCAGGCACTGGAACGTGCTGCCGAGGGAGGTGGTGGAGTCACCAACCCTGGATGTGTTTAAAGGTGGTTTGGATATGGTGTTTGTGGCTATGGTTTAGGGGAACCCTGTAGAGTAGGGTTCTGGGTTGGACTTGGTGATCCTGAGGCTCTTTTCCAACCGGAACTCTTCTGTGATTCTGTGACTCTGTGAACAGGAATGAGGGCAGTCCTCAGGCTCCTCTGCTCCAAGCTCAAGAGCCCCGAGTCCCTCAGCCTGTCCTCACAGGGAGACGTTCCACTGCTGTGATCCTAACAGGGTGTGCTTCCCTCTCCTCCTCCCAGGTATGGTTTCGTGGTGGGGCACATCGTCATCCCGCGGGTGAAGCCCTACCACCTCTGCGCAGCGAACCACACCGGAGTGTACAGACTGGCCACCAACACCACGGGGCGGTACGACGTCTACTGCTACAACCAGACAGGTACCCACCGCCTGCTCTGGGGCTGCCAGCTCACCATCACAGGGCGCTTTGGCTGGGAAGGGACCTTCAAGATCATACAGACCCAAATCGCCCTGCCGTGGGCTGGGACACCTCCCACTAGACCAGGTTGCTCAAGGCTTCAAATACCTCCAGGGAGGGGCAGCCACAACCTCCCTGGGCAACCTGTGCCAGTGTCTCCCCATCCTTGCTGGAAAGAATTTCTTCCTCATCTACAGTCTCAATCTGCCCTCTTCCAGCTCAAAGTCATTGCCCCTCATCCCTACAAGGCAAGTCTAGTGGAGAGGCCTTCCTGCCCCTGGAGGGCAGGTTGGAGCAGATGATCTCTGCCTTGCCCCTGGAGGGCAGGTTGGAGCAGATGATCTCTGCCTTGCCCCTGGAGGGCAGGGTGGAGCAGATGATCTCTGCCTTGCCCCTGGAGGGCAGGGTGGAGCAGATGATCTCTGCCTTGCCCCTGGAGGGCGGGTTGGCGCAGATGATCTCTGAGGTCCCTTTCAGTCTAGGCCATTCTGGGATTGTCCACCTCTGAAGCTGATGGGTTGTGATTATGTGCAGGTAATGTCAGCACACATGTGAAGGTTTTGTGCACCTCCTCAGCTGAGTACTTCCTGTTTTCCTTCCTTTCCAGAAACGAGGAACAAATCATGTGATCCAATCGAAAGGCTGGATGCTTCTTTCCTGAGTAATCAGGATGAAATAGGTACTGTACTGATCAGAAAAACTTGCCCCTTATTTCAGCATCTGATTGTCTTTTGTTGCACAAACAACTGCTAGTATCAAAAATGAAGCCAAACATAGTAAGAAGAAGTCAAGAGGTGTGTTCCAGTGAGTTCTTCGGGACCAGAGAATGCTCTCACACATGGGTACCTCTCTCTGGGTACAGATTCAATACTTTTGTTATGGCTTAAACACTAAAACCATCACGAGAAAGGTATATACACAATGCCTCTGCCTCACCTGCTACAGCCATAGGGAGAAACTACAGTGCTGAATAAGACCTGAGAAAGAATCCCAAGCAGGTCTGTTGATCAAAGGGCAGGCTATACTCACCCTATCTCCCTGGCCAGCAGAGCTCCTGAGATGCATAGCTGGTAGAGCTGCTGGGCTGTCATCTCAGGAGGTAGGCATCCCCAGCGGGAACCACACCATCGTCTGGTCTGGGTTGACGAGAAGCTCAACATGAGCCGGCAGTGTGCACATGCAGCCCAGACAGCAACCCTGTGCTGGGCTGCAGCAAGAGCAGTGTGGCCAGCAGGGCAAGGGAGGGGATTCTCCCCCTTTACTCTGCTCTCCTCAGACCCCACCTGGAGTACTGTGTGCAGTTCTGGAGCCCCCAACACAAGAAGGACATGGAACTGCTGGAGCGGGTCCAGAGGAGAGCCACGAAGATGCTCAGAGGGCTGCAGCAGCTCTGCTATGAGGACAGGCTGAGAGAGTTGGGGCTCTTCAGCCTGGAGAAGAGAAGGCTTCGAGGAGACCTTAGAGTGGCTTTCCAGTATCTGAAGGGAGCCTACAGGAAGGCTGGGGAGGGACTATTGACAAGGTCTAGTAATGTCAGGACGAGGGGGAATGGGTTTAAGCTGGCAGAGGGGAGATTTAGACTGGATGTTAGGAGGAAGTTCTTTACAGTGAGGGTGGTAAGACACTGGAACAGGTTGCCCAGGGAGGTTGTGGATGCTTCCTCCCTGGAGGCGTTTAAGGCCAGGCTGGATGAGGCCTTGAGCAGCCTGCTCTAGTGGGAGGTGTCCCTGCCTATGGCTGGGGGTTGGAGCTGGATGATCCTTGAGGTCCCTTCCAACCTAAACCATTCTATGATCGTGGTGGTCAGACTGGCACTGCCCCAACTCACCTGCCCACACCCTGGATTTATATGTGTCCAGAGCTCTGTGACATGTGTCCAGTGCATCCCAGAATGCTGGACCACACCTGCAAGCCCTGCTTCCCCCGGATCTTATCTTTAGTGACCTACTGGTTATCGGCTTGGTGTAACTTCTGATCACACGCAAACCAACTCCTCCCTCTTACAAGGTACTTAACAGCAATTCAAACCATTAGTCCTTTGTCCTCCCACAAGTCTGGTGGGGCCTGGCATTTCTCAAGGTGCTGCCCAATACCTTTCTTTGTAGCTGTTTGACAGTTTTTAGCAATTCAGAGCTGCTAATGCTGCTTTGACATATAGGGGCTTGGCTTAAAACCTTTCTACATCATAACCTTTCTGTACCTCATTTAGAATCATAGAATCAGTCAGGGTTGGAAGGGACCACAAAGTTCATCCAGTTCCAACTCTCCTGCCATGGGCAGGGACACCCTACCCTAGAGCAGGCTGCCCACAGCCCCATCCAGCCTGGCCTTAAACACATCCAGCCATGGGGCCTCAACCACCTCCCTGGGCAACCCATTCCAGGCCCTCACCACTCTCATGGTGAAGAACTTCTTCCTCACATCCAGTCTGAATCTCCCCACCTCCAGCTTTGCTCCATTCCCTCTAGTCCTGTCTCTACCTGAGAGCCTAAAAAGTCCCTCCCCAGCTTTTTTGTAGGCCCCCTTCAGATACTGGAAGGCCACAATAAGGTCACCCTGGAGCCTCCTCTTCTCCAGAGTGCACAGCCCCAACTCTTTCAGTCTGTCCTCATAGCAGAGGTGCTCCAGCCCTCTGAGCATCCTTGTGCCCTTCTCTGAACACGCTCCAGCACATCCACATCCTTCTTATAATGGAGGCTCCAGAACTGGATGAAGTACTTCAGGTGGGGTCTCATTTGAGCTGCTGCTGAGAGAAGCAGCTGGAAGTGGAAGAAAATTCTCTTAATAAATTATTTTTGCCAAGTTCTGCAATTTGGATTGGCTTTGCAGAGGTCAGGATTTTCTGTTCACTATTAAATCAAGCTGTGTGATCAAAAAATACCAAACCACTTGCTGCAGAGCAGGCCCTACATATATTTGACAGTCAGAATCCCTGGTGTAGGTGACTCTCACACAACGCTGTATGATCTGGATGGATTGGACAGGATGGCAAAAGCTTGTCAACTGGTATTCATTCACAAGTATTTCTTTCTTTGTCTGCCTTAAGTGGTTGAGTGTTCCTTAAACAGAGCTCCGCAGCTCCTTGATGTCATCAGCTGCTTCCTTCTCTCTTCCCAACAGTCATTGACAATGCAGACGGCTCCCGCTACAATGCGGACGGCACACGGCACAGCGGAGAGTTCTTCACCTCGGGTGCTGGTGATGACAATGTAGGTAGTGGAGCAACACATGACACAACTCCCATGGATGCTTCCATCAGGAGATCCAGCCCATCATATTATGGAAGTGCTACTCCAGCCTCACAGCTGCCAGATCATTCTTCTGGAGGAGGTGAAAAGGAGGTTCCTACAAGAGACTCTGGTAAGAGCACTAGGTTGTCACTGTCCCCTGTAGGATAACCAAAGGAAGAGCTAGACTACTAGTTAAAAGCTATCATGAGAGAACAAGAAGGACCATCTCTAACTGGTGTCCTAGAAAGGTAAGAGGAAGGTGTGTGTCTTTGAAAGCAAGCAGCAGCATTCAGGCTGTCTGAGGACACTTTTGATTGCCAGGGAATAGAAAACAGCCACTCCTCAGCACACTTTCCGGGGCTTTGAGAAGAGATGGTTCTAAGAATCTGCACCTCTTCTTGTTGAAAATGTTTGTTTGACTGAAGGCTCAGCAACGTGTCTAGAAGTGAACACAGAGGTTGGTGAGGCTGAGATTAAATAAGAACAGCAAAGAGGACCTCACAGCACAGATGAATTATCTTTGCACCAGTACAGGAGGTGTTTGTGCTGCAATGCATTACAGAATGGTCAGAGAGATCAAAGTGTCCTATTAAAATGTTATTGATATCTCCTTCCTTTGGGTGGTAAAGCCAAATTCTCTTTTCATGATGCCCTCCCTGCCACACTGCTTTCTAAGGCTTTCTGCAGGGTAGCAAATTAGATTGAGAGAGTTGGAGCTGTTCAATGTGGAGAAGAGAAGGCTTCAAGGAGACCTCTTTGTGGCCTTTCAGTATCTTAAGGGGGCTGCAAGAAAGATGGGGAGGGACTTCTTAAGCTGTCAGGTAGTGATAGGACTGAGAATGGAGCAACACTAGAAGTGGGTAGATTCAGGTTGGATGATAGGAAGGAGTTCTTCAGCATGAGGGTGATGAGAGACTGGCACAAATTGCCCAGGGAGGAGTGGAAGCCTCATCCCTGGATGTTTTTAAGGCCAGGGTGGATGTGGCTCTGAGCAAGCTGATCTAGTGTGAGATGTCCCTGCCCATGGCAGGGAGGTTGGAACTGGATGGTCCTTGAGGCCCCTTCCAGACCTGACAATTCCATTATTCTGTGCACTGGAAGGCCTTGCCCTTGCCTCACTTTCTTGACAGGGTGCCACGTGTTTGGATTCAGCTTTTGTGTTCCTGGTGTGGCTGAAGTGCTGAGGGGTCTGGAAGTGCTCAGGGGTCTGAAAGAGCAACTGCCATTCAACATAGGGAATACAAATACCTCCTCCAAGTACAGTGGAGTTTACTCCCTGGCTGCAGGCTTTTTAGCAAATCACCAGTAGTGTAGCAGTGAAGGATGTCAGTAGCTTACATCACTATCATTAATAAATGCTGACATTAAGGGGGGGAACTAAAAAAAAACAAGAAAGAAAAAGAAAGCAAGAAGAAGAGCAGAAGCAGTGGGATCCTGAAATGTTTGTTTCCCCATGTAGTTAGCATCATGAAAGGCAACCCAAACATTCTCTTCCTAGGGAGCTAGGGTCAGGAGCATTGCCCAGGTGTGTGGCAGTATTTCAGCTGCTTGCCACGGGCACTCTTCCCAGCTCCTCTACATGCAGAGTTCAGATTTTTGGACTAAATTTCAGAATACATCCCAGTCAAGAAGGGAGTACAAACAGCTTCATTCATTGCTCTGGGATCCCTGTCAAGATGGTATAGGTAAGCAACTGGAGGTTGCAGCACATGAACAGATCAGTGCCAGGGTGTTCATTATGACCAACACAGAGATGTTGAGGTGCTGGAAGGTGTCCAGAGAAGGGTGACAAGGCTGGTGAAAGGCCTGGAACACAGCCCTGTGAGGAAAGGCTGAAGGAGCTGGGGGTGTGCAGCCTGGAGAAGAGGAGGCTCAGAGCAGACCTCATTGCTCTCTACAACTACCTGAAGGGAGATTGTAGCCAGGTGGGGGTTGGTCTCTTCTGCCAGGCAACCAGCAACAGAACAAGGGGACACAGCCTCAAGTTGTGCCGAGGGAAGTCTAGGCTGGATGTTAGGAGGAAGTTGTTGGCAGAGAGAGTGATTGGCATTGGAATGGGCTGCCCAGGGAGGTGGTGGAGTCACCGTCCCTGGGGGTGTTCAGGAAAAGCCTGGATGAGGCACTTAGTGCCATGGTCTGGTTGACTGGATAGGGCTGGGTGCTAGGTTGGGCTGGATGATCTTGGAGGTCTCTTCCAACCTGGTTAATTCTATGAACAGGCCATTCTATGATACCCTTCCTATCCTGGTAAAGGAAGGCTGCTTGGGGTGAATGCTGTGCAGAACCTAGCCTGCATCTTTCTTCTCTCGGAGCACTGAATGAAGGGATGAAGCCTGCTGTAGAGAATAGCTGAAGTAGTTAAGAGTTGTGAGTCTCACCTCTGCTAATTCATTAGTAACCATCCATCCTTCACCGTGCAGATGATGAAGTTTCTCCTGCATCTTCTGTCTTCCCTTTGGTGACAGCAACTGATGACTCTCCTAGCAGAGCTGATGGACCATATCCTACGAGTACCAGTAAGATTTATGTATTATCTGTATGCATTAAAACTGCTTTCTTCTTCCAGCTGGGCGCTCTGGTAAGTGCTGAAGTACCTCCAGTTTTGAAACAGTACTTTCTAAACTGGTTAACTTCAGTCTCTGGGGCAGGGGGAGCAGAACCAACTACTCTTTGTTTACGCCCATGCTTAAAGATGAGTTTAGAAAGACTGCTGGTTTGTGTTCCCCACTGCTTTTTTCTCACACCTCTTTTACTCCGAGTGGAACAACAGATGAGCGCAACCACGTATCACTTAGCTCAGTTTCTTTCTGATGTAGGAGAGGACAGCTTTGCCCATCTGTGGTGGGAGTGTATGTTTCTAATACTTTTGTGGTTGTGAATGTGGGCAACCCACGTGGAGACCCTTGCCTCACTCAACAAAGCAGCGCTTTAAGAGGCAGTTCCAATTGCCAAGCCACTTTGCACTGCAAGAAGTAGTTCTGTCCTTCTTGTTGGCAATATGCCTGAGAAAAAGATGGAGCTTGTGGTGGCTCCACAGGGCTCTAGGCTTCCAAAGAGGAGCAGTCATTCTCTCTGCTTTGTCCTTAAGTAGCTGTACTGAGTGGGGAAGAGGACCTGTGGTGTTTTAATCAGGTATGCAGAACACAGCAGCTACAGCAAATAGAAAACTTTCCAAGCCATTTCCTCCACGTTGGAGTGGAGCTGTACCTGTGTTCACTCTGCTTCTTAAGTCTAGAGCGAAAAAGAGCTTTGCTTCATAAAGTGAAGATGAAAGGAGGGCATTTCAATGACACAGAGATCTACAGAGGCATGTTGTAATAAAGATTGGACTGACGGAAGTGAAAGCTTCCTGCTGGCTCTTACTCCCACCATGGAAGCTTGCAATAGGATTTTGCTTTCTTGTGTGTTGGCTGCTGCTAAATGATCCAATAGTCTGTGTGACCTAGAGGGACAGTGTCCTTCTCACTGCACTTAAACCACAAGCTAGAGTGACAGTGCCTGGATGCCTGCTGTACTGAGACAGAAACCACTCAGCCAAACATCTTGTCTCAGAGCAAATGGAGGTTTGGTACCAGCATGCAAACGTCAGAAGGAAGTATCAGGCTGACTTTCCCCCTTCTTCTTGGAAGCAAGTGGAGAACTTTCTGCTGCTTGTTTCAAGTGAAGGGCTTTGCTGCCAAGTGTTGCCTGTGAAGGGGAAGGAAATCCCACCTGGTAACAGTGGGCAGTTTGTCTGATCGACTTTGGTGGTGACCTTTCCTTCGTAGCTGTTTACTTCTGAACGTGAGTGTGAATTAGTGCCTCCTTGCACAGACCTTTCTGTACTCACTGCAAACTATCTGCAGTCTGGCCAGGCAGGAAAGCTTTTGGGTTTTCCTTATTGATCCTACAGTTGTGTCCCTTCCTTTTGAGAATGGTTCTGTCTCGTGGGCATGACTGTTTCACTGAGAGAAAACTAAAGGTATTAAGGACTCTGAAAGATCAAAATGCCTACAGAGCCATGCAAGCAAAGGTGTCAGTACGGATATATGTGTGTCACAGCAGTCAGGGCCTTGGCAGGATTGCTTATTGGTTTAGGATTGATTGGCTCCCTGGAGTGAAAAAGATTCTAAAGGTGCTGCACCTGGGCTGCTCTGGCAGCTTAGGTATTACTTAGCAACACTACTGCTGTAAATCCACACAGAGCCATTTCATTTCACTTTACTGCAGTACAAATTAGTGAGCAGTACAGCACTCTTCACAACTCACACATCTCCACCAGAACCCATCAAAGATTCAGTAGCATAGGAGAAAGTTACGTGGAGAAGAATTAAAAACAAGAGAAACTCATGCCCCAGTGTCTATATTTATACTGTGCAAGAGTGAAGGCTCACTGAAACATCCTGGTCAGAATTTAATTCCCCAGACAAAAACTCCACAGAGAGGAAAATTAAGAATTAAGAGGGAAAAAAAAAACCCAACCCCCCAAGCCTGTTTGGCATTCCCCTTCAGCTAGATGACTAAAAACACAGCTCTCTGGTTCTACATGATGAGAAACTCAGAAACAAAGCTGGGGGCTCTCCATCATGGGGCTGGGAGGGGTTGATCCTTAGAACTCTGACTCCTGTGTCTTGCATCTTCGAGTGCTTTCACATATTGCACAACAAAATGTACCATGTCTTTAGTGTTCTTTTTCAAGGGAAAATCTACACCAGTTATTGAAAGGGTTGGGGGTGAGGGGTGGTTAAAGAAAAAGAGTACATGATGCCTCTTGTTTTCATCTTTGAGATACAGAAGATGGTCTAAATGGTGACACAAATACTGCTTGTGAGGAACTGCTAGAATAAAAATACTTCCAGGGGGGAAAAAAAACCCACAAACCAAACCAAAATGCAACTTATTTTGGCAGATTTTGCTTTCTTTTTGTGAAATGTGTGTCTGACTTGGTGTGCAGCTCATACAAACTCTGCTTCTCAGGTTCTTGATGAATAACTTGGTAGAGGAAAAGGTGGAGCTCTGAGCCGGCTTGCTTGAGGGATCTGAGTTTCTGTGGTGCTTGCCTCTATCAGCCTGGAGTGCTTTCTCTCAGATCCTGGGCTTTGTCTCACAGACAGGACTTACTTGGAGCTGTCTCAGGTGAAAACATAGAGTTCTTTGACTTTTCTGGACTTCCAGAGCTGCTAACACATTCTCATACTCCTGCACATTCTCATACTCCTAGTAGAACATTTCAAACTCCACTTCCAGCAAAAGCTTTGGGTGTGTTTGCTGTGGGAGGAATGTAATGCACCCTGGGTTCATACATTCGTCTGCAGCTCACATCCATCTCAGCAGCATGAGCATGCTCAGGGTGCTGGTGCTGGAGAACTTGACTTTGCTGGAGGAAAAGTGCTTCTCAAGGAGTCCTAACGAGATCTTGGTTGAATGAACCATGTCCTAACAGCTCCGGGGCCCCATGGTGATGACCTGGAGAAAGCCACCACCCAAGCTTGGTGGAATCCATTCTCAAACCACTGGTGGTGGTCAAATCCTGGAGAGAAGACGCAAGGACCCACGCAAGCAACCAAGGGTAAAGGATGCCATGCTAAAGGGTGCTCTGGTTAGGGGCTGAATACCCAGGGTGCCAGGGCAGCAAGGTTCAGAAGCGCTGGATGAAGGGGTGGTTGGATGTGTGGCCTGTGTCACTGCTTTTCTTTGGCATGGGTTTGAGGTGGGAAGAGCAAGGTTCGGAGCCACCACTCAGTGGCTGCAGATTTGGTAGTGACAGAGCAGTTGTCCACCCTGTTCATGTCCTGTTGAGGACTTTGTGTGTCTGAAATGGCTGAGGATATGACTCCTCATTCAGAGGAGGTTTCTAGAGGTGTTTTTCTTTCCTCCTGTTGGAAGCAATTTAGAATCAGGCTGTTCCAATGAGAAGGGCTTGTGGGACAAAGTGTAAAGTGATTTTGTGCCAGTCCAGTCTGCTCACTCTGCCAGAAGAGGACAGAGCATGGCTAGCACTGTGAGCATGCCCAGGGCTCTGAAATGTAGCTAAGAGAAATGCTGGGGAAGCTTGCCCAGGAGCGTGGCAGAGTGAAGAATCTCTCCTGGGTGGAGGATTCAGGAGGAGGCACATACTGTGGGGAGCATGGCGCTGTGCACTGCCCTGTGGCTGGGAGCCTGTGTGTGAGGGAGGCAGGACAGCTTAGCTGATGACAGCAGAAGACCTTGTGGGCTAGGGCTTCATGGCAGGTTTAACATCACCACAGCAGACCTGACCTCCAGTGGCAATGGTTCAGATGATGAAGACTCCTCAGAGGAGGTGACTTTCCCAACAGTGTTTCCAGGCTGGGATGGGACCGTGGCCAAGGATGAGCATGCTCCAAGTACTAGTAAGGAACTTCTTGCCTTTCTGGATGGTTTCTTCTTTTTCCTGTTCTACCCAGTGTTGTTCCTCCTCTGACACACATTTATAGTGTGAAAACTGGAGTCTGTCCTGACTGGCTCTTGTTTCATACACCTCTCCCATGCTGTAGGAAAAAAAAGCCTTTAGATCTTGTGAGCTCCATCTCCTTAGAAGCAGCATCTTCCATTGCTTCTAGAATTGATGTCTTGTCTCCATTCATATCTGAGTTGTGCCTTTCCCTTGTGGCATGTTGCATCTCAGGAATTCCTCCTTGGAGGGAGCTTTTAACTTCTACAGGGGTGGCTCATCTGCTTCTGTTGCCATGTCCCTCCGTGCCTGGTGGACAGGAAGCCTCTCATTTCTTGTCATTTTTCTACAAGAAATATCTTTCCACCCCTCCATGCCCATCTCAGACAACTGCTGCTGTGTCCAGTGGAAATGCTGGGCAGTGACAATGTGCTGGTGGAGGAAACCTGCAGCTCTCTCTCCGTGCTCTGCCGATGCTTCGTGGTGCGGTGTTCTGGTGTGGGTGTTGCTGCCAGCAGCAGGCCAAGGGCAGTGGCTGAGCCCAGGTGCTGGGCATCACTGGCATGTGGGGCTGTCAGTGGAAGAGAAGGCTGCACTAACGGGTGTGCTTATCTCTGGGGGTCCTTTTCTGCCCCTTCTGGATACTTCTTCAACTTCTTCTACGTGCTTTTATGTCATCGTGGTGGATATTCCTCATCCTAGAGACTAAGCCTGACTTCTCTTTCCTGCTGGTAAAGCCTGGGAGGAGTTCATTTACCTTGCCAAATGTGAAGGGTGAGCAAACCCCTGCAGGCCTTTGGTGCCTCCTCTCAAGGGACTCTGTTGTTTCTTGGCACCGAAACTGACGCTTGCGACTGGCTGAGTGTGGGAGGAATGTAATGCACCCTGGGTTCATACATTCGTCTGCAGCTCACATCCATCTCAGCAGCATGAGCATGCTCAGGGTGCTGGTGCTGGTGCACTTGACTTTGCTGGAGGAAAAGTGCTTCTCAAGGAGTCCTAACAAGATCTTGGTTGAATGAACCATGTCCTAACAGCTCCGGGGCCCCATGGTGATGACCTGGAGAAAGCCACCACCCAAGCTTGGTGGAATCCATTCTCAAACCACTGGTGGTGGTCAAATCCTGGAGAGAAGACGCAAGGACCCACGCAAGCAACCAAGGGTAAAGGATGCCATGCTAAAGGGTGCTCTGGTTAGGGGCTGAATACCCAGGGTGCCAGGGCAGCAAGGTTCAGAAGCGCTGGATGAAGGGGTGGTTGGATGTGTGGCCTGTGTCACTGCTTTTCTTTGGCATGGGTTTGAGGTGGGAAGAGCAAGGTTGGGGCCACCTTTGCCCTGCGAGTATGAGGCTGTGTGTGAAGGAGGCAGGACAGCTTGGCTGATGACAGCAGAAGACCTTGTGGGCTAGGGCTTCATGGCAGGTTTAACATCACCACAGCAGACCTGACCTCCAGTGGCAATGGTTCAGATGATGAAGACTCTTCAGAGGAGGTGACTTACCCAACAGTGTTTCCAAGCTGGGATGGGAGTGTGACCGAAGAGGAACATGCGCCAAGTACTAGTAAGGAACTTCTTGCCTTTCTGGATGGTTTCTTTCTTCCTTTTCCTGTTCTTCCCAGTGTTGTTCCTCCTGTGACACACATCTGTACAACCAGCATCTGCGCAGTAGTGAGCGTCCTGTCTGTAAAAGATGTCCAAGCACAATTTTGGGAGGCTAAACCCCCAATGGCCTTTTCATTGGGATGTTAATAAATATCTGAGGGCTGGGGGTCAGGAGTGGGAGGACAGGCTCTGCTCACTTGCTCCCTGGGATAGGACAGGGAGCAATGGATGGATGCTGCAGCACGGGAGGTTCCAGCTCAACACAAGGGGGAACTTCTTTCCTGTAAGGGTCCCAGAGCACTGGCACAGGCTGCCCAGAGAGGTTGTGGAGTTTCCTTCTCTGGAGCCTTTCAAGGCCTGTCTGGATGTGTTCCTGTGTGACCTGAGCTAGATTGTATGGTCTTGCTCTGGCACAGGGGTTGGACCGGATGACCTGTTTGGGTCCCTTCCAATCCCTGACATGCTTTGATCCTGTGACTACTTGGATGTTTGGTTTGGATTTTTTTTTATCCAGAAGAGGTTGTCACTTTTACAAGGAGATATAAAAATGCCTTCTTGCTCTGGGACTGTTTTCCTCTCGTGGGTGCTTCCAGCATCAATCCACCTATCTTTGCAACTCTGCGTTGGTGGCACGTGGCCTTCCAGCTGCCTCTGATGGCCCAGTGGTGTCTGCATACTCCACGGGTGGATGTGTGCAGCCTCTGCTCACAGACTCTTGTGGAGGTCTTGTAGCACCCAGTTGTGTTGTAGCGCTCTTGCCTACTGCTGGCTTCCCGGGGGCTCTCCAGGTGCTGCCGATTGTTTGCTGCCCATCGTGGTGTAGCTCGGTGGTGGCTGTTCTAACACGGACAGGAGCACTTCTTGAGCACTTGGCAAGCATGGTTTGCATGGATTCAGGCAGCTAACACATTCTTTAGGCCCAGCACTGTTCTTCAGGCCTGAGTTTCAACTGCTGTAACTGCGGCCAGGGTTCTGCATTGCTTCCACTCTCCATGATGCTTCTATTGTTTGGATTTCCCCCTGTTCTTCTTGGGAAAGCTTGCTTCTGTCCAATGCACAGAGAAGAGCAACTAGCTGGATGCACAGGGATTTGGTAGGGAGATTGCAGAGGCTGCAGTTAAACTGTGCCTGGATTTCCATTTCCCATCACCTTCCTGGCACACTCTGACAGCAGGGTACTGGCAAACGAAGAGCATGGTCCAGTTCTGGGCTCCTCAATTCAAGAGAGATGTTGAGGTGCTGGAAGGTGTCCAGAGAAGGGCAAAGAAGCTGGTGAAAGGCCCAGAACACAGACCCTATGAGGAGAGGCTGAGGGAGCTGGGGGTGTGCAGCCTGGAGAAGAGGAGGCTCAGGGCAGACCTCATTGCTGTCTACAACTACCTGAAGGGAGGCTGTAGCCAGGTGGGGTTGGTCTCTTCTGCCAGGCAACCAGCAACAGAACAAGGGGACACAGTCTCAAGCTGTGGCAGGGGAAGTCTAGGCTGGATGTTAGGAGGAAGTTCTTCCCAGAGAGAGTGATTGGCATTGGAATGGGCTGCCCAGGGAGGTGGTGGAGTCACTGTCCCTGGAGGTGTTCAGGCAAAGCCTGGATGAGGCACTTGGTGCCATGGTCTGGTTGACTGGATAGGGCTGGGTGCTAGGTTGGACTGGATGATCTTGGAGGTCTCTTCCAACCTGATTGATTCTATGATTCAGTTTAAAGTCAGTGTTGAACCCTCCGTTGTTTAACAGCTGTGGACTTGCAGCACGGAATGCCCCTGGCGATCTCCAGACAAGATCATTGGAACCCTGCCTACACAGATGAAGAGGAGCAGTATCCTAGCTCTGCTGGCAGGGGTAAAGCAGTTCAGTATCTCAGATAAGGCTCAGATTTGCACAGCTGGATATAATGCCCACGCCATCAGCCTCAATTCTGTGTCACGCCTTCACAGCACTGCAGAGCCCTCAGAAGTGGCACCTGTAGCATTCAGTTGTCATCCCCAGTTCTCCCTCCTTTTCATTTAGTCCTCATTACTTACCACTTTTTCTCACACCTCAGACTTTTCACCTTGCACTGCCAATAGTGCGATGTAACTGAGCAGGTCATACCTGACAACCTACCAAGTGAGAAAAAAATCCCTTTCCTTCCGCTCCCAAATTTCTATTGGACAATCTGAGGACGTATCTAAAGAAGGGAGCTGGAGGTCCAAATGCACAAAAGTGCTGCAGAGGATGATGGATCATCCCCAGGTGAGTGTGAACACTTTGCTGCCACTGTTGGTGCCAGCAGCCAGCTGAGATGCTGAAAGTGTCCTCACGCTCTTCAAGAGGTTGGGGTTTTTGGTCTAAACCCCTGTGTAAGCAAAATAGCTCCTCCAGCTATTTTTGCTCTGTACCTGAAACGGTTTCCAGCTGCAATGTTCTGAAGAGCACAGCTGGAGATAAGCTTTGTTTTTAGGATGTTATGGCTGTTGTGCACAGAGCTACGCTGTTAAGGAGGGGCGCAGAACTGAACAGCTGTGTACATCTGGGCTGGGGTCCAGGCTAGTCATTAGATAAAATGAGATAGCACTGAAAAGAAACAAACTTTGCTGGGACTTGTGGAAACCCCTCTCTGAAAACAAACCTTTTCCATGCCCTCTGACAGTTCTCTGGGTGATAGGATTTGCCTCCAAGAGCCAGGCATCTGTCCTTCTGGTTCCAAGGCCCTTTAGCCAGTGAGTTTAGACAGCTGCTGTTGGAACAGTTGCTGCAGATGCCTAGAACTCCTTTCTGTGGTGCCTTCCTTTTGGGTCTGAAGCATTGTTAGATCAGCTGCATTCATGTAGGAGTTAATTGGAACTTGCCTTTTTTCACTGTAACAAGATAATCTCTATGTATTCAGTATAACTACAAAGACAGTTAACTCTGTTTGCATGAGTGCTCTCCTTATGAACGTTGCATTGGCTGGATGTGAAGATATATATTCCTCCACCTTCTCTCTTCTTGGGCTGTCAGGCAGGTTTTTCTCTCTAGTGCATGTAGAAGTTCTGGCTCAAGCTTTGTGTGCTCTTAGGAAGGACCTTTGCCTTACCTTTAATATATTGCTCATGGAAATATTTGAAACCCAGCGTGGGTGTAATCCAAACTGAGTTCTAATGCTTATCTTAGTGTTTGTTATATGTGTTCTTGTTGTCTTTTTTAACCCTGGTCTATTATTTTCTAAGCCTTTTAATGTTCACTAGAAAAACCCTGATGGTGGTGGTACTTCAGGTGATTTCTGACTTCATCTTCTGCCATACAAACAGTAAATTAAAGAATGAGCAATGTGCAGATGACATAGAAAGAAGTGGGAATGTTGATCTGCTGGAGAGTAGGAAGACCCTACAGAAAGATCTGGATGGGTTGGACTGGTGGCCTAAGGTCAGTTGTGTGAGGTTTAGTAAGGTCAAGGGCTGGCTCCTGCTCCTTCATCACCATGACCCCACGACTGCTCCAGGCTTGTCTATGAGTGGCTGGAAACTGCCCAGCAGAAAAGGGCCTGCAGGAGATGGCTGACAGACAGCTGAGCATGAGCCAGGATGTGGATCAGAAGTGGGGTGACCAGCAGAAGTAAGGAAGTGATTGTCCCCCTGGACTCAGCACTGGTGAGGCTGAGCATGAGCAAGGATGTGGATCAGAAGTGGATGGACCAGCAGAAGTAAGGAAGTGATTGTCCCCCTGGACTCAGCACTGGCGAGGCTACATTTCAAGTGCTGTGTTCAGCTTTGGGCACCGCAGTACAAGGACAGTGAGGTGCTGTAGCAGGCCCAGAGAAGGGCAAGAAAGCTGGTGAGGGGAGCGGAGAGCAGGGCTGGTGAGTAGAGGCTGAGGGAGATGGAATTGCTTAGTCTGAAGAAGAGAAGGCTGAGAGGAGACCTCATGGGTACCTGAAATGAGGTCAGAGTCAAGCCAGTATTGGCCTCTTCTCCCAAGTAACCAATGATAGGGCAAGAGGAAATGGCCTGAAATTGTGTCAGGGGAGGTTTAGGTTGGAGATTAGGAAAAAACTTCTTTTCTTGAAGAGTGGTCAGGCATTGGAATAGGCAACCCAGGGGGATGATGGAGTCACCATCCCTGGAAGTGTTGAAGAAATGAATAGATGTGGCACTCTGGGACATGGTCCAGTGGTCATGGATATGTTGGGTAGAAAGCTGGACTTGATGATCTTCAAGGTCTTTTCCAACCTTAATGAGTGGGTGATTCTATGAAATGATTTTCTCAATAATAGCTTTACTTACTGAGTACAAATCTGGAATTCTTTTCTCCTTTGGGGATAAGAACCTGTCCATTTCTTCATCCAGAAGAAAGGAGAGTTTCCTTGAAACCACTCTTGTAACTGTGTGATTGAGATACTAACTCAGAAGAGAAAGTTCATCTTTTTCACTTAAAAAGCCCCAGAATACACAGACTGAAGAGGTCAGTTAGTATGAATAACTGTGAACTAGAGATGCAAGCTGTTGTTCCTCTGCATTCTTCCATGGCTGCCCTTACAGCTTTCCTTTGCTGATGGTCATCAGGATACTTCACTGCACACTTACTTCTCCTTCCTGGTGATGCTTTGTGGTTGGCAGGCTTCCTGGTTGCCAGGCTTTCCAAAGGACTTCTGTCCTCATTCCTCTTCAATTTCACATCAAATGCAACAAGGAAATGAAAAACCCAAACCCAAAGAGAAGCAGCCTTGTTGTGTACGTGATGAGCCAAGAATGATCAGAGGGCTGGAGCTGCTCTGCTATAGGGACAGGCTGAGAGACTTGGGGTTGCTCAGTCTGGAGAAGAGAAGGCTCCAAGGAGACTTTCTTGTGGCCTTCCAGAATCTGAAGGGGGCTACAAGAAAGCTGGGAAGGGACTTTTTAGGGTGTCAGGTAGTGATAGATCTGAGGAGAATGGAGCAAAACTAGAAGTGGGTAGATTCAGATTGGATGTTAAGGAAGAAGTTCTTCAGCATGAGGATGGTGAGAGACTGGCACAGGTTGCCCAGAGAGGTGGTGAAAGCCTCATCCCTGGGTATTTTTAAGGCCAGGGTGGATGTGAATCTGGGCAAGCTGATCTAGTGTGAGGTGTCCCTGCCCATGGCAGGGGGGTTGGAGCTGAATGATGCCTGAGGGCTCTTTCAACCCTCTGATTCTATGGTAACGTGACCAGTGTTGAGTATTTTGATCACCATTGACTCAATCATCATCTTGTCAGCACAAGTTACAAGTGAGCATGAAAAGAATCCAGGACCAACCTCACAGCCACTGCTACACAGTGTTCATTCAGGAGGGAGCTCTCAAGAACAAAATCCTGCAAGGACATCTGGGATTATTCGAGAACAGGAATTTACTGCTGCAGGTGAAAGTGGCACTGAAAAGGAATCTTCTCCTACAGGTAACAGCACAGTTGGCATTTTAACCACCAAAGACTGCTAAAGTTTTAGGTTTAGGGTTTGGCTTTGTTGGCTCTTTCGGGCTTTTTAACTAAAAATGTTGCATTCTGAGGCCAAAACAGAGGTTCTATGAATAAATCTGAGCAATTCTGATGTTCTGTCATCTCCTTCAGACCTGTCCCTGAGGTTTGGTTCCCTTCCTGTTTGGATTGCGTGTCAGGACCTGGAACAGATTAGTTTTGTGCCCGTCTCTTGGTGTCTTGTGATCTGTGTCATGCAGTCACAAGGTTTTAGCAGGCCATCCAGCAGGGGTCTGTCTGTAGGTCACAGTCAATGTTTGAATGACAAAACAATAACAGCAGTTGTAATTTCTGTGTATATGAGCTGTGTTCACTGCCCTGTTGCAGGCTATGATTGGAAGTGGGGTAGCTTTTAACAGTCTTTGGTCATATGGCAACTCTATCCAAAATGTTTGTGAGGCTATGAGGACAGGATGGGGGGGTTCAGCCTGGAGAAGAGGAGGTTCCAGGGGGACCTCAGAGCTGCCTTCCAACAGATGAAGGGACCCTGCAGGAAGGCTGCAGAGGGACATTTCCTGAGGGTGTCTAGGCACAGGACAAGGGGGAATGGTTTGAAGCTGAGGCAGAGCAGGGTTAGACTGGAGCTGAGGAAGAAGTTCTAGAGGACAAGCAGCTAATGTAAGCCCGCAGAGTGCCCAGGTGGCACAGAAAGCCAATGGCATCCTGGCCTGGATCAGCAATGGTGACCAGCAGGAGCAGGGCAGGGATGGTCTCCCTGTACTGGGCATTGGTGAGGCCACAGCTTGAGTGCTGGGTTCAGCTTGGGGCACCTCAGCACAAGAAAGACATTGAGGGGCTGGAGAGAGGCTGCAGAGAAGAGCAACTAAGCTGGTGAAGGGCCCAGAGGAGGACCCTGATGAGGAGCAGCTGAGGGCACTGGGACTGGTTAGTGTGAGGAAGAGGAGGCTGATGGAGATCTTGTCACCCTCTGCAACTACCTGAGAGCACAACATTGAGAGGTTGGTGCTGGTCTCTTCTCACAGGTCATTAGTGACAGAAGAAGAGGCAACAGCCTCAGGCTGCACCAGGGGAGGTTTAGGCTGGACATTAGGGAAACCTTTCACTGCAGGAGTGGTGAAGCATTGGAACAGGCTGCCCAGGGAGTCACCATCCCTGGAGGTATTTAAAGGTCCTATAGCTGTGGTGCTCAGGATGTGGTTTAGTGGTGACCTTGGTAGAGCAGTGTTAGAGGTTGGCCCTGATGATCTCAGGGTCATCCCCAGCCTGAATGATTCTGTGAGTCTATGATCTGTAAGTGTGATACCAGCTCCTTGCTGATAAGCTTCCCTGGTGGAAGGAATACAGTCCCAGCAAGGTTGCCAACTTCAGGTTGGCACTTGGCTTTTAGACACCTATTTGGATAGTAGCTTACTTGCTGCCTGGATGGAGATTACTTGTAGGCATCATGATGTAGACATGTTCAAAAAAGTCTCCTAAAAGGGTAATTCAGGAGCTCAGACAGATGCATTATTGAGTTGGAAGTTTCTTCTAAAGCATAATAGCCAGTAGGGAGGTCTTGTGTCTTTACTCTGCCCTTCTCTACTCTAATTGTACAACTATAGCAGGATTTTGTGGCCTAGTTGCAATTAATATTTTAACAGGGCTGTGGCAATTTTCTTGGTCTGGTTTTTGTTGTTGCTTGCTTGTTTGGTTTTGTCTTGTGGTGGTGGTGGGTTTTGTGGGTTTTTTAACTGGCTTGGAGGCATTAAGGAGAGGTTATTCTACTTACAAGATTTGGGTACTCTCATACCGTGGCTGTCTAGTGAAAAGCTACAGATTGGTTGCTATTGGCAGTATCACATCGAATCAAATATGCTCCACTTGGGCACTGTCTACTCATTGTGTGCACCATTCCCACAAGTCTACAGCAGGTGCTGGTCTTCCTCTCTGCCAGCCTTCCTTGCCTAGCTCTGTGGCGATGCTGCAGTTAATGAAAGAGTGAAATTTCAAGGGAAAGACAAAAAAGATGTAGCCATTACACTCAAATCCTGTGCCCCAAAACCCTGCTTGTGGGTCATGTTCTTGTGGTTATTTCTTCCCCTGCTGTTCTCAGTTCTGCATCAGTGGGTGTTGGTTTGCTGTTCACCAAATACAAAGCCAGCAGCATGATTTGGGGAAATACTTTCGGGCAGCAGTGAGGTATCCTGGTTTGGAAAGCACTGGAAAGCACATGCTCAGTGCAAGGAGGAGTCAGTCCTGCTGGTGATACCAGACAGCTTTCCTAAGCATCAACCACAACGAGAAGCAAATCTGCTTTACTTCTCTTTGCCATTAAATGTAGTAGACATGTGAGCAAGGCCTGGCATAGAGACAAGAGCTGAAGAGGACAATAATGTGACAAATGGATCTTTCTATGCTGAGTTGGTAATTGCTTCACCATCATCGTAACAGCTGTGGTCCCCAGCCACGGGGCCAAACACAACAACTCAGCGCAAGACCCGTCGGTGTACCCAGGCTGGGACCGAGGAGAGGATCATGCTGCACAAACTGCTCTAATGGATAGAGTTATTCCTTCCAGAGAGAACAACCAGGACAAAGAGTCTCCCACTAAAGGTACTAGTCATGGTGTCACTGTGTGCAGCTCACCACTTTTGTCTCTCAGCTGCCCTGGCCAGGAATTTGCAGAGAGGAGTAACTTGTCCATGTCTTGAAGACAACAACTATAGAGTGATCAGTTTTCTCTGCAGCCTGCATGGTTGGACCTAGAGATAGATGTTTTCAATTTTATCTCTAGATAAAACATTGGGGTTTTACTTACCATCATCACCACTTTTAGTGCTTTCTGTTTCTCAGTGAAGCACAGCCAAGGACTTGTGTCAGGCTTATTACACTTGGTGCTGGCAAGCTGCCTTTACCAGAAAGTGGAGTCCATAGTGGTGTACATTTGTACATCAGTGGGTTACTGCCACTGATTTGTGAATATCCATCATCTTCTCGTAGGTTTTATCTGATACACAGTGTGATGAGAGGGAGGAGTTTAAGAACCTGGCATGAACCAACATAGTTCTGCAGTCCCCTGTGACACACACCAGTCACAGCAGCAAAAGAGTGCTCTGGAAACATGGTCTGGGAAACACCTCACTTACCCTGAGATAAGAGGAAAGGAAGCAGCTCTGAGTCCTTTCTCAAACACACAACACTCAGGAACTATTGTCCACTGTGTGGCTGCTGGGTGAATGTTGTCTCTGGTTGCTCTGTGTTCTTCATGTGGTGTCCTTTCTGTCTCACTGCTGTCACCGTTTGACAGCATGAGCCAGCCAGTTCAAAAGGGCAGCTGGGGTTACAGTGCTGCAAGGTTGATGGAAATCAAAACAAACAGAACAGCCTCTTCTCTTTCCTTCTGTATGGTCCAGTTAGAAGGAAAAAACATGCAGGCAGCTTTGCAGCTCAGCGGGCAAACTGCAGAGTAGTTCTGAAAGGACAGGGCAGAGGTACAAACCCATACTCTGTGACTTGGCACTGCTCAGAGTCTTGAGCAAAAAAAGGAAGCCAATACCTCTAAGAGGGACTCTTTATTTTCACTGCTGCCAGCTGTGACTTAAAACACACTGGAGCTGCACCTCAGCCCAGGATGCAGGTCAGGGAGTTCTCCTGAGTGCTGCCTCTGTGCTCATTCCCTGTGTCCAGCACGCTTGAGAATGTTTTGGGTTCAGTGAAAAAAAGAAACTTGCATGTGTTGGGAATGGGTTGGGCAGGGATGCAGGCATGGAGCTCACAGCTGATCAAATCATTGTAGTAACTGCAGTTGCCTCTGCTGATGGTGCCCACCACGAAGATCCAACTGAGCCACCTCTGCCTTCAGACACTGAACCAGGAGAGGGCACGGAAGGCATCGTGCATCCCACGGCCATCCCTGGGAACGAAGTCCTCCACACAACCACATCCAGTAGGGGCAAAGCTGGAGCTGAGCCTCCTCTGTCTGGTACCTGTAAGAATAATGGATCACTCTCACTTCTCATGGCTGGAGTGACATGAGGCATTATTCCTTCTGAAGCTGGCTCCTTGCCCTATCTTTCTCCTGGTGCGCTCTGTGGTCTCAGCATGGACTTGCAGTGCGAGACTCTCGCGGTGGAATCGGTGCTGGTGATAGAATTACCTTCTGGACAAGGCCCCAGGGCCTCCTTGCTGGTACACTTGGTGGTTTCTGTCCCTTACTGCGGCATGTTTCTGGGTGGCCTCTTGACTGTTGTGCCAGGCAGCACAGTGGTGATGCTGAATCTGCAGCCCCTTCCTGCTTTCTTGCTCGCTGGTGGCATCGGGCACGGTGCGATTTGGCGTGGTGGAGGTGCTCTGCTGGGCTAAGCTCCTGGGGCTCAGCAGCAGTACATGACTGGGGAATGCTGTCCCGGTGGTGAGGGCAGGGCAGCCGTGGCAGAACCGAGTGCCATAGCTCCTGCCCTCAACCCCAGGCTGCTCCTCGCTGATGGATTGCTAGGCAAGAGCAGCAGAGAGCAGGCTGCAGCATGGCCACTGCCTCTGAGCCACAGGGCCAGCTTGGGGCTACTCTGGGCTCCTTCTGAAGGCCTTCCCTCTCCACCTGCCATTGGCATCTCTGAGTAGCCAGTGTCTCTCTCCAGCATGCTGAGCATGCGTGAGGTGCGGCAGGAGATCTCAAGAGCCAGTGTGGGAGGAGGGGACACCTTCACTCCTTCTCCTCTGCTGTGCTTGGAGTGAGGAGGATGGACTTGCTTCCCGGCTTGCTGTCTATCAGGAAGGAGGGAGACCATGTTGGGGGTGGTGAGGTGAGCAGCCGTGTTTGAAGCTGATCATGCCACCGTCACGGCAGCCTCGGAACCCATGGGGGATGCCAATCGAGAGGAAGCAACCAAGGGGCCGCTGTCGGCTGGCACTCTACCTGGCGGTGAAAGCCAAGAAGCCAACAGCACAGAGGGTTCCCATGCCAGCTGGATACCTGGGCTCTTTCCAGACACTGAAGATCATCTCAATCAGCTGCAGACCTCTCTTCCTACAAGTAAGAACAAAGATTTGAATCCATTCTCTGTGACCTGACTCTGCTCAGCTTCTTGAGCAACAAAAGGGGGCCAGTGCCTCTAGAATGGGCTCTTTACTGTCACTGCTGCCATCTGTGGCATACAACACACTGGAACTGCACCTCAGACTGGAATGCAGGTCAGGGAGTTCTCCTGAGTGCTGCCTCTGTGCTCATTCCCTGTGTCCAGCACGCTTGAGAATGTTTTGGGTTCAGTTAAAAACATGAGGAAAAGGAATGCCAGGGTTCGGTAAATCAATTCAGAGAGTGGTGATCACGTATGGGGGAAGAGAAGCTCTCTCCTCTCTTGTTGTGCAGAAAGGGTAGCAGTAAATTGACCAGGAAGCTTGCATGTGTTGGGAATGGGTTGGGCAAGGCTGCAGGCATGGAGCTCACAGCTGATCAAATCATTGTAGTAACTGCAGTTGCCTCTGCTGATGGTGCCCACCACGAAGATCCAACTGAGCCACCTCTGCCTTCAGACACTGAACCAGGAGAGGGCACGGAAGGCATCATGCATCCCACAGCCATCCCTGGGAACGAAGTCCTCCACACAACCACATCCAGTAGGGGCAAAGCTGGAGCTGAGCCTCCTCTGTCTGGTACCTGTAAGAATAATGGATCACTCTCACTTCTCATGGCTGGAGTGACATGAGGCATTATTCCTTCTGAAGCTGGCTCCTTGCCCTATCTTTCTCCTGGTGCGCTCTGTGGTCTCAGCATGGACTTGCAGTGCGAGACTCTCGCGGTGAAATCGGTGCTGGTGATAGAATTACCTTCTGGACAAGGCCCCAGGGCCTCCTTGCTGGTACACTTGGTGGTTTCTGTCCCTTACTGCGGCATGTTTCTGGGTGGCCTCTTGACTGTTGTGCCAGGCAGCACAGTGGTGATGCTGAATCTGCAGCCCCTTCCTGCTTTCTTGCTCGCTGGTGGCATCGGGCACGGTGCGATTTGGCGTGGTGGAGGTGCTCTGCTGGGCTAAGCTCCTGGGGCTCAGCAGCAGTACATGACTGGGGAATGCTGTCCCGGTGGTGAGGGCAGGGCAGCCGTGGCAGAACCGAGTGCCATAGCTCCTGCCCTCAACCCCAGGCTGCTCCTCGCTGATGGATTGCTAGGCAAGAGCAGCAGAGAGCAGGCTGCAGCATGGCCACTGCCTCTGAGCCACAGGGCCAGCTTGGGGCTACTCTGGGCTCCTTCTGAAGGCCTTCCCTCTCCACCTGCCATTGGCATCTCTGAGTAGCCAGTGTCTCTCTCCAGCATGCTGAGCATGCGTGAGGTGCGGCAGGAGATCTCAAGAGCCAGTGTGGGAGGAGGGGACACCTTCACTCCTTCTCCTCTGCTGTGCTTGGAGTGAGGAGGATGGACTTGCTTCCCGGCTTGCTGTCTATCAGGAAGGAGGGAGACCATGTTGGGGGTGGTGAGGTGAGCAGCCGTGTTTGAAGCTGATCATGCCACCGTCACGGCAGCCTCGGAACCCATGGGGGATGCTAATCGAGAGGAAGCAACCAAGGGGCCGCTGTCGGCTGGCACTCTACCTGGCGGTGAAAGCCAAGAAGCCAACAGCACAGAGGGTTCCCATGCCAGCTGGATACCTGGGCTCTTTCCAGACACTGAAGATCATCTCAATCAGCTGCAGACCTCTTTTCCTACCAGTAAGAAGTCCAAGTCTTGAGTTTTTTCTTTCGTCCATCCTTGCCATAGCAGCTGCTGGAGAATGTTTGTGCTGACTCTACTCGACAATTACTGTCAAGCTTTTATTTGGTTGGGGTGGTGTTGGTGTTATTATTCTTTAAATCCTGCTCATAAGACATCATTAAAGGGGATTTCTTCCTGTGCAGCTCTGAAAGGCTTAAACCAGCATTTTGCCAACAGCCTTTCTGTGCAGTCTGGTGTCTGTCTGGGGTAGCACAACTCTCAGAGTGAGGAGATGTGAAGTTTCTCTTCATGGCCGCACATACATGCACCAGAGACACCAGAGAGTATTTTGCCTGCCTTTTTTCACTCTATCACTTCTGCCCCATCCATACCCCCTCTATGTCCTGTGAATATGTATCCAAAGACAAGTCTTTTTTTTTTCCTAAGTGTATTTGCTGTTGCCTTTTTGCCAGTGACTAATTAACTGAAATTCCATTTGGAAATAGCCTTTTGTGTTTAGGAGCTGTCCTGCTGGAGTCTGAGCACCTCACTGCCCCACACACAGCCTTTCCTTACTTGCCTGTTTGTCGTGAATGCTGTCAGCTTGGGAACTGAAGGGACTTTTCCTTCTTCCCAAAAGCAATTTCCATACTAATAATCATGCTAACAGGAAGAGTTTTTTCCTCCAAAGGCTACTTCTGAGAGACACCAATCCCAGTACTATTGCCAGGCACTTTCTTGGAAATTAGTGGAACCTTTCCAGGGTAGATTTGGCCATGGATCTGTAGAGATTCTCTGCACATGAAATGAATCATAGAATCAACCAGGTTGGAAGAGACCTCCAAGATCATCCAGTCCAACCTAGCACCCAGCCCTATCCAGTCAATCAGACCATGGCACTAAGTGCCTCATCCAGGCTTTGCTTCAACACCTCCAGGGACAGTGACTCCACCACCTCCCTGGGCAGCCCATTCCAATGCCAATCACTCTCTCTGGCAAGAACTTCCNCACCTGAGCACACTGCTGGCTCATCTTACTCTCTACCAGTACCCCCAGGTCCCTTTCTTCCTGGCTGCTCTCAGCCACTCTGTCCCCAGCCTGTAGTGCTGCTTGGGGTTGTTGTGGCCAAAGTTCAGAACCCTGCACTTGGCCTTGTTCAGTCTCATCCCATTGGCCTCTGCCCACCCATCCAGCCTGTCTAGGTCCCTCTGCAGGGCTCTCCTACCCTCCAACAGATCAACACCTGCTCCTAGCTTGGTGTCATCTGCAAGCTTAGGAATGTTGGACTCAATCCCCTCATCCTGGTCATCAATAAAGATGAGATCATGTACCTGTGCTTTTACAGCATCATACAGCAAACACCTGAAAGATAATTCTCTCATTCATTAATTAATGTTAATTCATAATAACATAACAATACTAACATAGTAATTTTTACAGATGCATAACGCTCACAGGGGAGTCATCATCCAGGCTTTGGGAGAAAAGGAGGCTGAGGGGAGACCTTCTGGCTCTCTACAACTCTCTGAAAGGAGGTTGGAGCCAGGCAGGTCTCTTCTCCCTAGTGACAACTGCTAGGATAGGAGGAAATCAGGGAGCTGGAGCAGCTCTGCTAGGAGGACAGGCTGAGGGAGCTGGGGGTGTTCAGCCTGGAGAACAGAAGGCTCCAGGCAGACCTAAGAGCAGCCTGCCAGGACCCGAAGGGGCTACAATAAAGCTGCAGAGGGACTGTTTGCAAAGGCCTGCAGGGACAGGATGAGGGCAATGGTTTGAGATGAGAGCAGAGTAGGTTGAGACAAGCACCTCCCCAGAGCCAGAACTGCAATGGATTGAGTCCTGATTCTTAATACTCAGCGAGGAGGGTATGGGCAAATGCAGTGCTCTAAACATGTACTTCTCTGCTGTTGTGGTGGCATTTCTCAAGAGTGATAGAGAGCACCTTAATAAAAAAGTATCCTCAGATCCTCCAGAGGGCATCCACTCCAACCCCCTGCACTCAACAGACTGCTCACAGCCTTGTCCAACCTCACCTTGAATACCTCCAGGCATGAGGCCTCAACCACCTCCCTGGGCAACTCGTTGCAGGGTCCCAGCACCCTCCTGGTGCAGAACTTGTTTCTCACATCTAATCTCAATCTGCTCTGCTCTCATCTCAAACCATTGCCCTCATACTGTCCCTGCAGACCTTTGCAAACAGTCACTCTTGTAGCCCCTTCAGGTCCTGGCAGGCTGTTCTTAGGTCTGCCAGGAGCCTTCTCTTCTCCAGGCTGAACAACCCCAGCTCCTTCATCCTGCGCTCCTAGCAGAGTTCTTCCAGACTCTTGATCATTTTCATGGCCATTTTGGGATGTTTCAGCTTTCTAGCTAAACAGAGGCAGTGCTCAGGCACTGATGAGAAAGATGCTCTGAGGCATCCCTCTCTAGACAGCACAAAACAACTCAGCAGCTGTTTCTTTTCAATAAAAATCGTGAATTAAAACAATGAGAACATCTGGAAGCTTCATGAACTACTTGCTGGCAAAGCTTAACAGAGGGAAAACTGCTTCTCAGTTTTGTGTTTTCCAGCTGCTATTAGGAAATGAGATCAGAAAGGTTGGCTAGGAATAACTTGCAATGTGTGCTACAGAAAGAGAAGTTTACAGCTGGTTAGAGGAAATGCTTCTTTTGGGCTGGCAGAGTCTGGAAGAACTCAAGAGAGGTGGAGATTTGTGATATCTTTTTGTGTAGTGACAATGAAGGAGGAATCCCAAATGAAATCACTTTATCTGTAGTCTGCTGATAACATTAGACTTGGGATCCCCATATGACAACAGCCGGGGCCAGAACTGCCTCTGCATGTAAGCTCCAGCAGTATGGTCAGCACAGCAAATACTTGAGACAAGCATGCATGTGGATTTCAGACCTAGTGCCACCTTACAACCAAAGAAAGGAAATCCAGCTCTTAAGTTTGCAGAGAGCATTTCTTTTCCATAGCTATGAAGTTTAAGGCCACTAGAGAGCCACCCTTCTACTTTATGATGGCAATGAAGGTTTAGAAGCCCATTTTTAGCCTGTGGAAGACTAAAATGAAAAGGTTCCACATTTCTCTATCTTGGTCATTTTAGTTTTAGAAGATTAAAAAAAAAAGGAAAGGGAGATTCTGGGAATTTCTAGTGGCTTTTTAGTTCACAAAAGTGTAGCATCATCAAAACTGAAACATATGAGAGAGGCAAGAGGGGAAACCCAGGAGTTGTGTTATTCGAAACGCTGAAACAAGTCAGTATGCAGAGCAGCATCATGCTCATAGTGTGGTAGTTCTCAGTGTGAACCCTTTTGAATCACAGAATGGTTTGGGTTGGAAGGGACCTCCAGAGGTCATCCACTCTAACCCCCCATGCACTCAGCAGGGACATCTCCACTAGAGCAGCTTGCTCACAGCCTTGGCCAGCCTCACCTTGAAGACCTTCAGGCATGGAGCCTCAACTACCTCCTGGGCAGCCTGTTGCAGTATTCCGGCACCCTCCTGGTGCAGAACTTGTTCCTCACATCCAATCTCAATCTGCTTTGCTCTTGTCTCAAACCATTGCCCTCATCCTGTCCCTGCAGGCCTTTGCAAACAATCCCCCTGCAGCCTTCTTGTAGCCCCTTCAGGTCCTGGCAGGCTGCTCTTAGGTCTGTCTGGAGCCTTCTCTTCTCCAGGCTGCACACCTCCAGTTCCCTCAGCCTGTCCTCCTAGCAGAGCTACTCCAGTCCCCTGACCATCCTCATGGTCTCCTCTGGACCCTCCCCATCAGGTCCATGTCCTTCCTGTGTTGAGGGCTGCAGAGCTAGCCTCAGCCCTGCAGGTGAGGTCAGAGCAAAGCAGAGCAGAGCAGAGCAGAGGGGCAGGATCCCCTCTCTCCATCTCTGGCCACACTGCTTTGGATGCAGCCCAGGAACGACCTCAGCATGAACTTTCTAGAGCCTGAGGCTTGTGTTGTGATTGTCACAGTCTCTATACCTCTCTGACAAATGTTCCCTGGCCATCCTTAGCCTAACAGATGGCTTTGTTCTTCAGGATCTACCTCCAGTATTTATGGCAGTCAAGGACCACACAAGGGATATTACGAGTCCACCACTTCCCCTGGAGAGACTGCAACAACAAAAATCGTATCACAACTACGGTCAGCCCAGTTACCAGGTAGGCTTCCAAAGTCCTATCTTTTAACAGCTTAAGCCCAGAATATGAGTTTGTTCTGAACCAAACAAGAGTCAGGGTTTTCACTGGCAGGCTGACAAACTCAGGATGTTGTAACATAGAATTTCTCCAGCAGCATCCAGCTGAGAGGAGGCATGCATCAGGAGAATGGGATTGTGACCCAAGGAACACTTATAAATCAATATGAAATCAGGGCAAGTTCAGCTTAGCTCTGTGCAAACTATCTTGTTCTTGAAAATGTTCAGTGAAAAGAGTGGCTGAGTGTTGCAGGGCAGAGTTTGCTGATCAAAATGGGCTAGAAAGAGGCCAGTGCCATGATCTGGTTGCAGAAGGGTACAGATATATTCTGGGACATGGTAGCATAAAGTCATCTATTTTAAAGCAGAGAAGGTCATGCACCCACTCTGCCTGGGCCTGGCAGGTGCAGAGCTGAAGCTTTGTGCTCACTTCAAGGCATTTCATTAATCACATGCACGAAGCTGGAGAAGAGCCCAAAGTTAACCTTTGAAGCAGCTCTGGAAGAACTCAGTTTCTCAGAGACAGACAAAAGGAAATGTCAGAAGAGTCTGGTACAGAAGGAATACCTATCAAGTTTTGACCATGGAGTAATAATAACCAACGAGAAGAAGCAATTAGCTTCAAATGAAAGATAGGAGACTCGTTTCAAGCACAGAAACTGATGAGCTAGCTCTTGGGAGTGGATCTCTGCCTATAATGGCAGTGCAGCAGCAAGGCCAGGCCACCAGGACCTCCTTTCCCAGAAGTGTTAAGAGCAAAGAGAATATTCCTCAGCCCACAGAATCATAGAATCAGACAGCCTGGAAGAGACCTCCAAGCTCATCCAGTCCAACCTAGCACCCAGCCCTAGCCAATCAACTAGACCATGGCACTAAGTGCCTCATCCAGTCATTTTCTGGGCCTGTTTCACTGGTCTGAAGTGTAGCTGCTATGACCCATGGTAGGGTCCCATCCAGTTTGGTCATTCCTTTTTTGTTGATTCTTTTAATAGAGTTTGCCCCCAAAAGTAAGATTGCAGGTGAAAAAATGAGCACTTCACCCTGCCTGGGGCTGTGTCTGTATTGTTACTAAGCCTTTTCTTTTGCCCCTGGAGTAAAGGAGTGGTGCAAGTGCTCTTCACTCTGCTCACCACAGCACAGAGCCACCAGGGGCATTTCATCTGCAGTGCCCTGGGTGCAGCTGAGAGATGCAAAGGCAATCAGTTGGCACCTTGTAAAGCAAACACTCCTGCAAGCACGCAGCAAACTCTGGCAGCCCGAAAAACGCAGAAGCCTTGCGGCTGTGTGCAATGGCAAAGCTCCGTGAGCCCTGCTGACCCTCTCTCCTGCCCTGCCTCCCCTCTCCCCACAGAGTGGCTGATCATCGTGGCAGCTCTGCTGGCGCTGGCGCTGATCCTGGCGGTCTGCATCGCGGTCAACAGCCGCAGAAGGTAAGGCAGCCCCTGCCCCCTTTGCAGAGCCCCTGCCCCTTTGCAGAGTCCCTTTCCCCTTTGCAGAGCCCCTGCCCCTTTGCAGAGCCCCCTGCCCCCTTTGCAGAGCCCTTTGCCCCTTTGCAGAGCCCCTGCCCCTTTGCAGCAGAGTCCCTGCCCCTTTGCAGCAGAGTCCCTTTCCCCTCTGCAGAGTCCCTTGCCCCTCTGCAGAGTCCCTTTCCCCTTTGCAGAGTCCCTTTCCCCTGTGCAGAGCCTCCTGCTCCCTTTGCAGAGTCCCTTTCCCCTTTGCAGAGCCCCTGCCCCTTTGCAGCAGAGTCCCTGCCCCTTTGCAGCAGAGTCCCTTTCCCCTCTGCAGAGTCCCTTGCCCCTCTGCAGAGTCCCTTTCCCCTTTGCAGAGTCCCTTTCCCCTTTGCAGAGCCCCTGCCCCTTTGCAGAGCCCGCTGCCCCTTTGCAGCAGAGCCCCCTGCCCCTTTGCAGAGTCCCTTTCCCCTTTGCAGAATCCCTTTCCCCTTTGCAGGGCCTCCTGCCCCCTTTGCAGAGTCCCTTTCCCCTTTGCAGAGCCTCCTGCCCCCTTTGCAGAGTCCCTTTCCCCTTTGCAGAGTCCCTTGCCCCTCTGCAGAGCCCCTGCCCTGCTGTAGGCAGTGCTGAGCGGCACTGAAAGCACAGTGGCACATCACGAGAAAGAGCTCTGTGACTGTGGGGTGAGCGCCTGGTCCTGCACGTCAGCCTTCACGCTCACATGGAGCTGTGTGGAGTCAGCAGCTCTAGAAGCTGTTTGGTCTTTGGCTGTAGATGGAGACTGTGCACAGATGACAGAGAATTAATAATTATCTTCCTATTGCTTATTAGGAGGAAAATCCTGTCCCCTGAGAGTAAGAACTGTGTGAGATGGCCAGGAACAGGAGTGACCACAGGCTGTAAGAACTGGGGCTGTGAGCCTGGAGAAGAGAAGGGCCCTTGTCCTATCACTCCAAGCCCCACCTCAGCCTTCCTGTAGGTCCTCCTCAGACATTGAAATGGAGCTCTAGAGTCTCCCTGGAGCCATCTCTTCTCCAGGCTGAACAGCCCCAGTTCCCTCAGCCTGTCGTCCTAGCAGAGCTACTTCAACCCCCTGAGCATTTTCGTGGCCTGCTCTGGAGCCTCTCCATCAGATCCACATCCTTCCTGTATTGAGGGCTCCAGAGCTGGACACAGCCCTGCAGGTGAGGTCTCAGCAGAGCAGAGCAAAGTGGCAGAATGACCCTTCTAGATCTGCTGGCCACATGTCTTTTGCAGTAACCCAGGCTCCCATTGGACTTCTGTGCTGCAAGCTCACACTGTCTGCTCCTGTCCAGCTTCTCTCCCACCAGCACCCCCAAATCTTTTTCCTCAGGGCCACTTTCTATCCCACTCCTCCCCCAGTCTGTATTGACAGTGAGGACGGTTCTGGCCCAGGTGGATTTGTGCACCCTGCATTTGTTTCTGTGGGGCAGTGTCAAGGTCCTCCAAAGCATGGCAGGGCTGCTAGAATAAAGCACTGCTCCATGGTGAGTGAGCAGCCCAGGCAGCCCCTGCTGCAGTGTGGGAGGCTTTGATGAGACCAAACAAAGCCACACGGCCAGACAGAGTGAATGGGCACAGTTCTGCTCCAGCCAGCAATGAGATGCCACCTGCTTATGTGTGCCCTGTGGCTGTACCCACAGTACCAGGGCTTCTCTGGCACTGCCTTAGAGATAGGTTAAAGAATCTGTCAAGCATCTGGTGTGTGGGACAGAAAACTCCACAGCTGTCTTTCTTTTCTGTGATTCTGGAGTTACACAGCCTTAGCTTCACAGGCTTGTTGATTTATATGTTACTGAGTCGTGCCTCTAAAAGTGGAGACTGCCATTGTTTGTTCCCTCCTAACTCAGCCACCACAGGAGCAGGCACACAGGGCCACTGTGCTAAGTGGTAGACTGCATTTGGCAGGAAAGGAAAGCACTTGGGAGCTGTAAATGACTCCCTAGGCACTGTCAGTGGAAAGCATTTCTTTTACTTAGAGTTTTCGTGCAACTGACAGCAAGCTGCAAAGTGCCTATGGTTGGAGCCTGCTGATCTGTGTAGGGGTTGTACCCTGGTGTGCTCCAGACAAGTTGGGTTTTCTCTTTCACTTTATGAAAATCCAGCTGGTAACATGAATAAGGCAAGAAATCATTCTTCATCAGCAGGGCAAGAGAGGGGATTCTACCCCTTGGCTCTGCTCTGCTCAGACCTCACCTCCAATCCTGCCTCCAGTTCTCGTGTCCCCAGCAGAAGGACACAGTGCTGCTGGAGGGAGTCCAGAGGAGGCCACAAAGATGGTCCAAAGGCTGGAGCAGCTCTGCTGTGAGGACAGGCTGAGGGAGCTGGGGGTGTTCAGCCTGGAGAAAAGAAGGCTTCAGGGGGACCTTCCAAAAGCTGAAGGGCTCCTCCTGGAAGGCTGCAGAGGGACTTTTCCTGAGGGTGTCTAGAGATAGGACGAGGGGGAATGGTTTGAAGCTGAGGCAGAGCAGGGTTAGACTGGAGCTGAGGAAGAAGTTCTTCAGTAGGAGGGTGGTGAGAGCCTGGAACAGGCTGCCCAGGGAGGCTGTGGCTGCCTCCTGCCTGGGGGTGTTGAAGGCCAGGCTGGATGAGGCCTTGAGCAGCTGAGTCTGGTTGAGAGGTGTCCCTGCCCACGGCAGGAGGCCAACCTCTGATAATCTCTGAGGTCCCTTCCAAGCTGAGCCACTCTGTGGTTCTAATTTGATGCTTGCTGAAATGCTGCAAATGTGCTGAGGCTGCAGCCAGCAGCCTGCATGTGGCTGCCACCTCACCTGAAGCTAGCCCTGCAGCAGGGCCAAGAGGCAACAGGGTAGCTGAGGAGGGAGGATGCTGGGCAGCAAGCTGAGAATGTTTCAAGCATTCATCCCTTTAAAGAGTGAGAAGGATTCGTGGTTTTACTTCTGTCATGCTGACAGTTACTTTATTTTCTAAATTGCCATTAACTGCAGCATCTCCAGTTTCAGTCTCACTTTAGCTTAACTGAGTGCAGGACTTAGTTTCAAGGTAGTCAAAAAAGTAATCCTTGAGGAACTGCCAATTCAGTCATTTGAGCAAAGCACACTCATTTAAGGAGCAAGCACTGCAAAGTGCAGCTTCACAGAGACACTGCAGCCCTGCTTTGGGTAGTGAGTTGGCCCCAGGACAGGCAGGGTGTTCAGCACTGTGCAGCCACAACAGCAGTTCAAGCCGAGGGCCAAGCTGGCAGCTGTGTGGGTAACACTTTCTTGCTTGCTTGAAGCACAGCCAGGCCACACTGACCAGGATGGATGGGGTTTGGACTGGAGACTTTTAAAAGGGAGCACTCAGGCTGCTGGGAGCTGGTGAGGCAGCACCGTGCCTGATCCGCAAGGCAGGAAGGAGGCATGGCTCTTCTGAGCATTCCCCTGGGTGGAATGGAGACACACACGAGGTCCTGGATCAAGGCAAGGGTGTTTATTACTTAGAAACAAAACAGAGACCAAAGGAAAAGAAAAGGGAGAGAGAAAGAGAGAGGGGGAGAAAAGAGAGAGCAGGAGAGATAAATACCACCCCGTGGTCCTCCTTTGGCATCGTGTGTGGGAGAGATGTTCCTGGGCTGCTGCCCCCAGCCTGAAATGTCCCAGGTGATGTTCCCCCAACTAAGCTGGCATAGCTCAGGGATTTTTATACTGTTCTTGGTTTATTGGTCACAGTTCCACCTGGCCCACACTCTTGCCACATTCCAGGGGAGATTTCCAGAGCATCTTCCTGTGTGCTCGGATGGGTCGGCAGTGAGTGGCCTCCAGCCTTCTGTGCCATTCACTGTCCACCACCCGCCCTGGGCAGCTGCTGTCTCGGTGGGCAGAGCTGGCACATCAGGCAGGTCCTTCAGGATCAGCTTGTCTGTTTTTGAGACCCTCCTCAGGTCTTAGTGAACGACCAGCACCAGCAGGTGATTTACATGTTCGAGAGGGGATTCCTCCCTCGCACTGCAAGGAGCACAACACGAAAAGCTCAGCAGCTCCTTCCTGCCTTACTGTCATAAGGAGCTATGCTGTTGAGAGCAGCCAGAGCTGTTGTCCTGTGTGCCCTTGCCGAGGGTGGGCTTCTAGGTACGATCACAGAATCTTAGAGGTTGGAAGGGCCCTCCAGAGATCATCAAGTCTAACCTCCCTGCCATGGTAGTTGGCACAGGAAAACATATGCTAGTGCAAAGAAGGGTGAAGTTACCTTTAATAACGAAGCAAGAGCCTGCTCCACAGTTTCTTGAGCATTTCCAAAGGTGCAGCTCTGACTCTGGATTCAGAATGACCCTGTCCTTGTGGTGGGACATAGACAAAGCTCACAGATGTGGATACAGCCAAACGTTAGAAAACTCTTCTCCAGTGTTCAGTAGCAAAGGTTGTTCCTTTCTGTAGTAGCAAGAAATCGCCTCGGAGAGCTCATGTCAAGCATTGTGTATAGCAGTGGATGCTCTCCAAAGTCAAGCCTGCATTATGAGAAACTTTACACTCTGCATTGCACAAGTCTGCACTGCCAGCCACAAGTGTCATTTCCAATCACCTTTTCCTACATACTGACTTTGTATTTTTGCCTTCTTTCTGCTAGTCTCCATTTACAGTACTTTCTTCTCCTTTCTTTCCAGGTGTGGGCAGAAGAAGAAGCTAGTGATTAACAATGGCAAAGGGGCAGTGGAGGACAGGAAGACAAGTGGATTGAACGGAGATGCCAGCAAGTCTCAAGAAATGGTGCACTTGGTTCATAAAGAGCAGTCAAATGACCGAACGGGAGCTTGTGATGAATTCCTGACTGTTAATGAGACACAAAATCATCAAGAGCTGGACATGAAGAGTGGAGTCTAATGGTACTGAGCTGCCAAGGGAAGCAGAGCTGGGGAATTCAAAATCACGTGGAACTTGGACAGGAATTCACAGATGCACTGTGCTACTGATGCCATTTGAATATAATTAGACATAAGTTTCACTAGTTTTTAATCACTCTTAAATGATGTCTGGGTTACAAAATTGACCTTTGCTTTCTGAAGTAAGCCCCTAAGTGTTGCATAAAGCCTTCAAGTCCTAGTTCCTACGCAGAGAACACTCACTGCATCCTGGGTGTTAGGAGGGATGCAGGTTTACATCATTGTTCCCCAGACGGAGTCTTCACTGTGTGGAGCTGCAGAAGTATCCTGTCTCTCCATCTACAGGCATCTAAGGTACTATAGCCATGGTACAAGAGGGAGTGAGAAGCAAACATCCACAGTAAAAGTTAAGTCTGAACCACAAAGGCTGCCTCTACAATGTCCAAGCCACCAGAACCCTCCAGAAATGCCTTGCAGCAGCAAGAGCAGTAGGCCTGTCCAGTCCTCCACTGTAACCAAAAAGTGACATTTTATAGTGACCAATGGCTTGGTCTGCAGTGAGGGAAACTCAGAAGAGCAAAATTCATTGACCTTTTTGGGTTTTGAATGGCTGTGGGCGTGCAGCAAGCTTTTCTGGGAGGTGGAAAAAGATGATGCCACAAGCAGACACATCACAAACGTTATAATCCTAGCAGCCACCACAGTTTCCCTTGAGATTCTGAGGCGTGGGTTGCTCTTCCTCCTCCCTCCTTCTCCAGTGACAGCGTGTGCAGGTTCTTAACCAGTCTGTCAGATGGGACAATGAATAAAGCAGCATGACCCCAGCTCTATCACACACACACACACAGAGATTAAGCAGTCAGAGACCATTAGAGGAGATGACAGTATTGTATTCCTGAAGGAGAGGTCTCTGTCTTCTTCTGCTCCATTTTACTTAGGAGGTGCTGAGCCTAGTGAAACCTTTTGCCCTGTAACTGTTCCATTGCACCAGGCTGCTGGTGTCTTCGAAGGTGCCTTTCTATGATGCAGATCACTTCCTCTCAATTCTAGTTCATCCACATTTCCCCATCTTTTTGGGTGATTTTTGTTTTAATCCCATTGCTTGCTGACTGGGGGTACCTGAAGTTCAAATTCTACAGGAAAGATCAAAGAAACATAAAGGAAACTCTCCCAGCTATGTAATATACTAGAGGAGCTGCAGCTGCATTGTTATTATGCTTTTGTTTTGTCCTTACGTGTCTGTTGTGTAAAGTATTTGTATTAAGCTATGATGCTGTGCATTATATTGATGTGGATTGTCAGAAAGAAAAGTTATTTGCTACCAGTTGTCTGTGTCATTCTTAAGAAGGAGTACTTCTGCCTTGAGAACATGCAAGGAAGAACAAGCCAAGCTAGCTGCAACGAGTGTTTGTTGTGGGGTGAGGAATGTCCTGCAGCGGAGTCGTTCCTGTGTTCCTGCTCACTGACCGTAGCATGAGTCACAGAACCACCTCCAGAGTTCATCCAGTCCATGGCCACCCAGGGCAAGTCACACAGCAGTGTAGCCAGCTGCATTCTGAATACCTCCAGGGAAGGAGGCTCCACAACCTCTCTGGGCAGCCTGCTCCAGGACTCTGTCACTTTGAGACTGTCCTGCTGAGAAAAGGTCCTTTGCCGTTTTCCTGCAGCAGTGTGGAGGGTGGGCATTGAGCTGGCTGAACATCAGCGCTAGCAGGCACCGCTCCCTCCTGGACAGAAAGCACAGGCTTGCTGGTTGTGCTCTTGAGTCAGTCACAGCCTTCTCCTGTGTGTCCCAGCGTGCTGCTCAGTGCTGTGGTGGCTTGGGTGTTCCCCACCCCCCCAACACTTCGGAAATCACCCAGACTAGACTCAGCCAGCTCTGGAAATTGAATGAAGCTTTAATGTTTACAGCTTAGCTCAATATACAGGCAGATATTTACAGTATATACAGAAATAGACAAGGTAAAAGGTAATACAGAAACACAACAGCCCTCCTAGAAACCTGAGTCCCCAGGAGGGGCTCCCAACCGCCCTTCCACCTTCTCCCACCCCTCAACCTTACCCCAGACATTGCCTTGTGCCCCAAGGAAGAATGGAGAGTCGAGTAGGGGGTTAGGAAGCAGGTGGATTAATCAGAGAGACAAGAGGCTGAGGTTAGAAAGAAATGCAGTTCAAAAGCCCAGGCTGCACCTGAACTGCCTTATCTACATTTATACTCTTGTTCTTATGCATCTCAGCAAGCCTATGAGTGAAGTAGACATCACCATTGTTTCACAGCCTGTGATCTAATCCTTCTCACCAAAACATTCTAGTCAGCTTCAAACTAGCACAAGTGCCCTGCTAGCTGCAGGCACATCTCTGGGTGAGCAAAAGCTCTGCAGGTGAATCATAGAATCAACCAGGTTGGAAGAGACCTCCAAGATCATCCAGCCCAAACTATCACCCAGCAGTATGCTTTCAAAGCACAGGTAGGATGTTTTGTGCCTTTATGAAAGCCAGCATGTTTCATCCAGCAGCAGTCACACAGCTCACGGTCTAGCTCCAAGCTGGTGATTTACAGTACCAGTCCCAGTGCTCCACCATCAGACTTCTCAGTCTTGGACTGTGTAGAGGGATCTTGGGCTGTGTAGAGGGAAGTTTGCTCTCTCTCTGCACTGATTTTTTGTTTCACTCTGTTCTAGTGTAGAGCTTCCTGGAGATCCAAAGCCCACAGAATGAAACTAAATAAAGGATGGCTCCCTCTGTCCCTCCTCCCCACATGAAAGATATTTTAGGCAGAAGGGTAAAAGAGCAGAAAACACCCAAAGAGTAGTCTTGCTCCAGTTTGGAAGTTAAAAGGAAAAAAAAAAGGCCTTTAAAAATAAATAAAGGGCATGTAAGGTAAGGGAGTTTACAGAGGTATAAGGGAAGGAAAACATACAAAAAACATGTACAAAACCAGATTGATGACAATGGAATGCCTGGATGGAGGTGGATGCAGGAGGTAGCTGGTTAGCCACTTGCTTAGCCTCCCACTAGGAGGGTCCAGGAGTACTTGAGGGGCTCAGGTTCCTACCAGGAGGGTAGGGGGACAGCACTGACCAGGAGGGGCCAGGGGGGAGCTGGGGTGGGGATTCCAGACCACTCCAGGAGGGCTTAACCTGTAATAAATTCCTGCAGTGTTTCTAAGCAGGCTTTTCTATTTGTCATGAAGAAAAAAACCCCAAACAACAAAAAAGGTGTTGAAGGCTGTGTTTAAACTGGTGTTAGGTACTCGTTTCACTAAGCAATAGAACAAGGGGACCCAGCCTCAAGTTCTGCTGGGGGAAGTCTAGGCTGTTAGGAGGAAGTTCTTCACAGAGAGAGTGATTGGCATTGGAATGGGCTGCCCAGGGAGGTGGTGGAGTCACCGTCCCTGGGGGTGTTCAAGCAAAGCCTGGATGAGGCACTTAGTGCCATGGTCTGGTTGACTGCATAGGGCTGGGTAATAGGTTGCAGTGGATGAGCTTGGAGGTCTCTTCCAACCTGATTGATTCTATGATACTATGAAGGGTGCTGGGATGAAGGTTGGACTGGATGATCCTCATGGTCCTTTCCAACCACAGCGATTCATAGTGATTAGATGTTGTGCTGAGGGATTTGGTTTAGTCAAGGACTTGTCAGTGCAAAACTAATGATTGAACACAATGATCTCAAAGGTCTTCTCCAGTCTAAGAAATTCTCTGTGTGATACATCTAGACCACTTGATGTATTTGCATACTTATTTAACAGATTAATCAGAATGAAAGAAAAAGTCTGATTTGTAAGTTGTAAGCTGTGATGGTTTGGGGTGTTCCCCCACCCCCCACACTTTTAGAAATCACCCAGAATAGACTCAGTCGGCTCTGGAAATTTGAATGAAGCTTATATTTACAGCTGGCACAAGTTACAAGCAGATAGTTACAGTATATACAGAAATAGACAAGGTAAAAAGGTAATACAGAAACACAACAGCCCTCCCAGAAACCTGAGTCCCCAGGAGGGGCTCTCAACCACCCCCTCACCTTTTCCCTACCCCTCTCAACCTTACCCCAGTCCCAAGGAAGAATGGAGGCTCGGCCAAGGGGATTAAGAAGCAAAGGTGAAATCAGCCAAAGCAAAATGGAGGGTGAGGTTAGAAAGCAAAAATGGAGTTCAGCCAGCAGCCACGAACTCCCCAGCAGGCAGAAGCAGAAGAGAACAGCCCAGCACAAAGTGCCGGAGCGAAGTGCAGAGCAAAAGTGACCTTATCTAATGTTTTGCTTCTCCTTGCTACCCATCTCAGCAAGACTGTGAGGGAAGTAGACACCACTGTTTTCATTTCTCAGCCTATCATCTAGCTCTTCTCACCAAAACATTCTAGCTAGGCTCAAACTAGCACATAAGCAGAAGTGGCCTTGCTAAAAGCATGTGGGAGTGTAAAATGAAGTGTCCAAATAAACCTGATTCGACAGTGAGGATCAAAAGTGAGCCTGGCATTATCAGTGGGACAGCAGCACAGCAGGAGAGAGATGGTTCGTGCTGGTGAGCCAGGGCTGATTTTGTCTGCTTGCAAACTCTAAGCCAGGCTCAGCTCATTGTTCTCCCACCTCGCCAGCTCTGACAAGTGCTCTGGCACTTGGTGATTAACTCAGCTTGCCCCTAGAAGCAGACAACCTGTTCTCATTTAAGATCAACCCATTAAGATCTTGCTTGATCACTGTCGCTGGCTCACTGAACCAATGGCATTTGGGAGAGTACAGCACCCAGCAAGATCCAGCGCTTCCCTCGGGGTCCTGACAGACACATTGGGTCTTGGTCTACCCTTGGAGCCTGGGAAGGAGAGTTTCTCCTGAAGGTGCTGTAGAGACCAGGCTGGACCTAGAACAACTCCCACAGTCAGCTTGCGCTTGAACGGCTTTCTGCCAATGGACCCCAGAGCAGCTCTTAGGGAAGCACTGCCTGGAGCAGTCAGGATATCTGGGAGAGGGACTGTGTGTGGCACGAGGAGGTAAAGTTCTCATCAAACCATCCGTGGGGATGGCTTTGCCTGGCTTTTCCTGGAGCTCTTCTGAGGATGTCTGCTGAAAGCAGCTGCGCCTGCGATGTGTCCTTGTCTGGATGTTTTAAAGCCTTTCCAAAACGTCTGTTCCAGAAGAGTGCTTCTGCAGGCTGCTTTTCACCTGGCAGGGATGTCCTTTGCACGGCCCTTGTCAACTACCACAGCCTCTCTGCTAAGCACTTCGAAGCATGTTGCCTGCAATGCTATTAAGAGACAATGACCACCTGGAAGTCCTGCTGGGCAGGGACAGGGGTCAGTGTATCACCAACCCTGGGGCAAGGGGCAGGGACAGGGGTCAGTGTATCACCAACCCTGGGACAAGGGGCAGGGACAGGGGTCAGTGTATCACCAACCCCTGGGGCAAGTCCTGATGACTCTCTGCAGACGAAGGAAGGAAAATACCTCCTCTAACATCTGAGTTCTGCCTCGGCACAAACAGGTGCTAGGATATTTTGTAAGCTAACAGGTTTCATTTATGCCATATTAATTCATCATCAGAGGGTCCTAGAACGGCTTGGGCAGGAAGGGACCTCAGGGACTATCTGCTCCTACGTCCTGCCACGGGTAGGGACAGCTCTCAACAAGACTCAGCTGCTCAAGGCCTCATCCAGCCTAGCCTTCAACACCCCCAGGCAGGAGGCAGCCACAACCTCCCTGGGCAGCCTATACACGATTGAAGGTTCTGACTTCTCTGGTTCCAAGAGGTTTAATTAGTCAGACACAAACCCCTTTGGGTAACCACAGGTCCTGATTACCTTTCCTCTGGAGGTGGGGGGAGGGGGAGGACAAGAAGGGGGCAGGAAGAGGATTGCACTGGGTGGATCCTTGGAGTGCAGTTCCAGCTGGGTGGCAATGGGTGACGAAACTCAATTCCTGACAAGGGCCAAGAATTGTTCAGAGGTGTTTTGGGTGGGGAACTCTGGGGGACTAGGGGTGGAGGGAGGATGTGGTGGCTGGGAGAGGAAGTGAAGGGAGAGTGAAATTTCTCTGCTTCTACTGGGAAAGTCCCTCTGACATCCCCAGACTTTAGCACTAGAAAGTTTCACAGCTTCAGGGAGAAGAAACAGAACTGGCTTTTCCCAGTGAACTCCCCGCTTCCAAGTCACCATCTGCCTCCACCAGCTCGTCTGCAAACTGCTTTTGAATCATTGTATTGTTATCACTGTGCCACGCCGCACGCAGCATCCACCGACACCGCTCTGAAAGCCAGCGGCTGCGGCGCTGGAAAACCAGAGGCGGAGAGCAAATGTAGCAAGGATGAGCAACAGCACAGAGCAGAACTTCTGTTTCACTGTCACACCCGCTTGGAGTGAGACTTCGAGAACGTTTCTCTTCTTGCTGCTCTTCCTGCTTTTCAACTGCCAGACTCGCACAGCTCTCCGCACAGGTCAGATGTGCTACTGCTGCTGCCGCTGCTGCACGGTGGTTTGAGAAGTTGAAATGAGAGAGGCAAATCCATCACCAAAGCACCCTCCCCGCCCCTGCCCTCAAAGGCACTGTTTATGGCTGGAGGGCACGAAAGCAGAGGGAGCAGGAGCTCTGCAGACACTTTCAACAGTTCAGCCTCCTTCCGCTTTGATCAGAATGGTTCCAGCAAGCCTTAGCAAGGTTTTGCCTGAGCAACAACGTCAAGGAGTCTCACACTCTACAGTCAGAAGGGTTTGGGTTGAACAAGTGGATGCATGAGAACCATTTTCATACCTTCTCTGCCACACAGGTCTGTGCACCAAACACTCATGTGAATATCTTCAGTTTTGTGTTTATTTTCAATAAACAAAACAAAGCAAAAAAAACCCAAACCCAAGCAGCTTAAAATCCCAGAATCCCAGAACGGCTCAGGCTGGAAGGGACCACGGGCAGGGATGCCTCTCAACTGGACTCAGCTGCTCAAGGCCTCATCCAGCCTGGCCTTCAACATCCCCAGGCAGGAGGCAGCCACAGCCTCCCTGGGCAGCCTGTTCCAGAGTCTCAGCATCCTCCTACTGAAGAACTTCTTCCTCAGCTCCAGTCTAACCCTGCTCTGCCTCAGCTTCAAACCATTCCCCCTAGTCCCACCTCTAGACATCGTCAGGGAAAGTCCCTCTGCAGCCTTCCTGTAAGATCCCTTCAGCTTATTGGAAGGCAGCTCTGAGGTCCCTCTGGAGCCTTCTCTGCTCCAGGCTGACCACCCTCAGCTCCCTCAGCCTGTCCTCACAGCAGAGGTTTTGGATCAAAACAATTCCACCAGCAGTGTCAAAGGTGAAGAGGACTCTTTTAGTTGGAGAAAACAGACATACTTGTAGCTTGGTTTATTACCCTAGAGAGAAGATGAAGCTGTGCCAAAATGCTTGTTCTCAGAAGATTCACCACCCCTGAGACATGCCAGAGCTCTGCCTTGGCACTGAACTGAACCAAACCAAACCGAAATGCTTTCAATCCGTTCACTTCTCACTGGAGAGCAGTCTGTGAGTGTGCAGGGAAACAGCATTTGTCTCTCAAAGGGAATGGGACAGCAGTGCCTCTGTGGGAGAGCTCCCAAGGAGCTTTCAGGACACGGGGAGAAACCTCAGTGGAACACCCACCCAACTGACACTTTAGTTCAGCAGCAGCTTGCCTTTGGCGCTGGAGCTGAAGCAAGAGGCTGCTCTGCAGCCCCTGCCAGAGGCACAGCCGAAGGCAGGGGGGTGGGGGCTGGCCGTGGGAAATCGGCACAAGGCTCCCGTGGAGCGGAGGCTCTGAGCAACAAACAGCTTGCAGGTCTGCTGAGTTAGTGCTGCACCTCTGCAAACGCCCAGACACTCAGGGCAGAGGAGCCTCTGAGCAGGCATTCCCCACTTCAGCTTCAGAGGCTGTGCGTTTTGTACCCAGCCCCTGGAAGCCTCCATCCTAGGCAGCGGTGCTGGGGCAGGCAGCTTTAATGCCCGAGGGCTGCTCCTGTGTTGCAGTCGTGGATTGTTTGGCTACAGCAGAGCTTTACCTTTAAATCCAAACGTAGTTGTTATTGTGCATCTGTCTTCTGGCCTTGCACACTCCAAACTCCTAACTTCATCTGAAAAAAAAACACCCTAAGGTTGTTTTCTGTGAGCAGATTTTCCTCACACCAATTGAGGCTCCAGGGTAAGATTTTACCCAGACTGACAGGAATGAACTTGGAATGTTTGCCTTGTGGCTGGACGCTAAGTCTGAGTTTATATTCACCACTTTTTATCAGCCTGCTCTCGTTCTGATAGTAAGCACTGGCTTGGGGCTACTGCTGCAGACTGCCAGCAGCACTCTAGCTGAGCTAAGCTTTCAGCAGCTTCCAGGCTGAGCTTTTCCAAGATGAGCCCAAGACACGTCCAAGACAACAGCACAACAAGGGAGAGAAAGTTCTTCTGGTGAGTGCTCTGCTACAACCACCAGTGATGGAAGTCTCACAGTGAATCACAGAACAGGCAGGAAAAGACCTCTAAGATCAAGTCCAGCCATAACCCAGCTACTGTGACCACCAAACCATGTCCTGAAGCTCCACGTCTACAGCTTCTTGCATACCTCCAAGGCTGCTGACTCCACCACCTCCCTGGGCAGCCTGTTCCAAACCCTCACCACTCTCTCAGGAAAGAAGTTTTTCCTGATGTCCAACCTAACCCTCCCCTGGCACAACTTCAACCTATTGCCTCTTGTCCTGTCGCTGGGTACTTGGGAGAAGAGATCAACCCCAGTCTGACTCCAGCCTCCTTTCAAGGAGCTGTAGAGAGCAACGAGGTCTGCCCCCAGCCTTTTCTTCTCCAGACTGAACACCTCTAGCTGCCTCAGCCACTCCTCATATGATGCTCTATAAACCCCTCCCCAGCCTCATTGCTCTTCTCTGGACATCCTCTAGCCCCTCAATGTCTTTCCTATGCTGAGGCACCCAGAGCTGAACACAGTGCTCAAGCTGTGGCCTCATCAGGATGAGGCACAGGGGCACCATCCCTGCCCTATCTGTAGAAGAAGTATGTGGGGTTCATTTTACTTTTTGGCTCTCCAAATGATTTACTCTTTTGACTGTACTCAGGCACTGCCAATATTTGCCTGACAGCTGCCTGTGTTCCTGTACCCTATTATGCAAGGACCTGGAGCTTCTTTCACTGTAAAGCTGTTTCCCAACCACTCACTCCATGCAGTATGCTTCGCTGTGCAGCTGTAGGCCATTGGACAGCACTGGAGACAGGTCTGCAGCTCTGGGGTACTTCCCTGCATTCCTTTTGTGGTTCATTTTCTAGTTAATGTTTCATCAGGAGAAAGTCTGAAACGAACTCAAGGTGAGGGTTCTTGTTTGCTCAGCCAGGAACTTATAGCCCAGACTTACCCCTTTCTCAGGAAGGGTGGCTTCCCCCTCCCTGCTGAGATCAGCTTTGGAGCCTACCTTTCGGTTATCTGCCAGTCAGAAAAGGAAGAAACCACTTTCGGAGCCAGCTCGGAAGGGCAGCCTGCTGCTGACCCACTGCAAAGGTGCAGGTCTTCCTCAGGAAGCCTTTTCTGGTGTAGTCTTCATCCATATGGGTCAATGCCCTCAGAAATCATTGCTAAAAGCAAGCCTACAAAGCTTGCTTGACTCTGGGGATCTGGGCAATATTGAGGTATCACAGCCTCACAGTATCACCAGGGTTGGAAGGGACCTCACAGATCATCAAGTCCAACCCTTTACCACAGAGCTCAAGGCTAGACCATGGCACCAAGTGCCACGTCCAATCCTGCCTTGAACAGCTCCAGGGACGGCGACTCCACCACCTCCCTGGGCAGCCCATTCCAGTAGCCAGAGGTGCTGAAGCACCTCTAAGCAGCCTCATCATTCCAGATCCACCTCTCTGCACTCTGTCTGCTCCAGGTGGGTTCTCACCAGGGCAGAGCAGAGCAGAGCAGAGGAGAGAAGCAGCCTTTGAGGGATGTATTTGCTGAAGGAACTTTGCATAATTACAGTATATGTTCCTGCAGTGGTTTGGGTTTTTGGTTTTGGGGAGGTCGTTCTTGCTTTGAAGCAAGCAGCAAAGCTGGCTCACAGAGCTGAGCCTTTCATGTCAAACCCTTAGGTGTGCTGTGCAACAGCAGAGGAACCACCTCTGGCAGGGATGTCAGCAGCACAGCATGCACAGAGAAGATATCAACGATGGGAAGTGCCCAGCACAAGAAACCTAGGCAGGACTTGAGGTCATCAGCATGCATTTCTTACCGAGTCTGGTGGAGGAGGCCAGAGCAGGACACTTCTGCTTCTGGAAGAGTGCAGCAGCTTGGTACAGCAACAGCAGCAGGCAGCCAGGGCCTCAGGTTTATCATTTGCCCAACGATCTTCCTAATGTCACATTAGGACTTGGTTCGTTACTGACTCAGAGGGCTGAGGGCCAGCTGAAGAGCTGCCAAAGCCACTTCCTGCCAGGCCTGGATTTTCTCTGGAACCTTCTCAAGTGGATGCTGGTCTTGCCTAGATTAAGAGGTGAGAAGGAAGCCCAGGGCTGTGCAGCCTGTTACACCTTGCAGCCTGGGTTTGGGCTAACGGCAGTTCTGTTATTTCTGTCCTGTGCTGCTCGGGGCACAACTGCCAGAGCTTCCTCTCCACGCTCAGCAGCTGCCATCCTCTGGGCCACAGCTCCCTCCTTCAGCAGCTCTTCAGCCATGGATTAATAGAGATGATTTCTGCACGAAGTGCTGCAGGGCTTCAGCTACAGGCTTCACCTGTTACTGTTTTTAGAAGAGCTTTGAGGGAGAGGGGAAATATTTAGCAGCCAGCAGAGGGGAGAAGGTTTTGACACCAAACTGGGAGCCGTGGCCGTGCTGCCGTTCAGCCAGAGCTGGGCAGGCTGGAGAGCTGGGCAGGGGGAAATGGAATGAGATCCAACAATGACAAGCGTAGAGTCTGGCATCTAGGAAAGAACAACCCCATGGACCAGTAGAGGTTGGAGACTGACTTACTTGCTGGAGAGCAGCTCTGGGGAAAGGGACCTGGCAGTCCCAGTGGACAACAGGATGCCCATGAACCAGCAATGTGCCCCTGTGGCCAAGAAGGGCAAGGGCATCCTGGGGTGGGTTAGAAGGGCTGTGGTGAGTAGGTGGAAGGAGATTCTCCTGCCCCTCTTCTCTGCCCTCCTGAGGCCACATCTGGAATATTGTGTCCAGTTCTGGGCCCCTCAGTTCAAAAAGAAGCTCAGGGAACTGCTTGAGAGAGCCCAGCCCAGAGCCACTGAGCTGCTGCAGGCAGTGGAACATTTCCTGTGAGGCCAGGCTGAGGGAGCTGGGGCTTGTAGCTTGGAGCAGAGGAGCCTGAGGGGTGAGGCTTTTTGACCTTTTAGACTAAAAATGGCCCAAATTCTTCTCTAACAATCTTTTCTGCACTTCACTGCCAGGAGCTGCAGTTTGTGCACCCTGACCTTGGTCACAAAGGAGCTGAGCTGCAGCCAGCACCCTGCTGTACTTGGTGGATACAGAGAGAGGGATGAGATTTCTCACACTTTGGCAAATTCAGGGCCACCTTCTGCCCCACCTGTAGTTTTCAGAACAGGCAGCCTCTGACATCAGACCGCTTTGTTTCCATCGAGCTCAGGCTGGTGTCAAAACTCACGGAGAAAAGCCATGAAAATTATGAACCAACATTTATTGATGATATGTACAGAAGAGGTACAACACTTAGTGAAATATTATAGCCACCACTACTTCCAGTATAGAAAGAAGGTCTAGTCTGGTTTATACAGGACAGGTACAGAGATCAGTTCACACCATAAGGAAGCAGTAGAAGCAAACGACTACTGATGGTTGTGAGGAGGAAAGGATTGGAACTACAAAAGCAGCCCCAGCCTACAAGGCATTCCAGCTATAATACACAAGAAGAGCCCAGAGCTGAAGGCTTTTTATCCTCTGCACCCATTAGTTTTCAAAAGAGCCATGCTCTAGATACTGTACAGTCTATTGTAACACCTGGGGGGATCTTGGAGTGTAAAGAACAGAGCAGCCTTGCCCCTCTCCACAGGAAACATCTCAAGCAACCCAGCTGGTGCCTGCTAACTTTCAGGAGGGGCAGGGGCTGGTAGCAGGCAGTGCGTGGGGCTGGACCTTGCGGGTCACCTTGGAGAGTGGGATGGGGCTCACCAAGAGGATGCTTCCCATGCTTTGGGCCTGATAGGAACCGCTGACAGGGAATGAGATCCAGGCCTGGGGTATCTGGAAATCAATCAGCTTCTTCTTGCTATCCCAAGCTCTTTCAAAAGCACCTTCAGCTTTTGCCCCAGAAAGGTTCTATTCTCTGCCAGACCTGAACTGCAGTCCTGATTTCAGCAGATTCGTGCCGCTGACTCCATAGCTCACGTGTCTGCTTCATCATCAGACACACCTTCAGGAACTAACAGGCCTGGACAACCAACAGAGTAGCTCGAGAAACATCTAGCTTTGCAGTCAACTTCTAATTATCATTAGCATCCTTTTTCAACAGGGAAAGGAAGCACATCTTGCCCATGAGCGTGTTCGTTTTCCTCAGAGACTGCTCCTGCGAAAGGGGACGAGGCACAGCTTCCTACTTTGACTTCTTGGGCACTCTGGAGAGAACTGGCAGGCCCCTGCTGCCCTGCAGCCTCGCCCAGCCATCTGACTGCCCTTGCCTGGCTGTGCCTTGTAGTCCAGGAGAAGCCGGCAGTGACTCGGAGGGAACCTGCGATGTGACTGAAGGGACAGTGGGAAAGTGGCTGCGTGGGTCTCCCCTTCCTCCCTCTGACAGTGTGAGCAGGAGCTTGCTAACACTCTGGTGAGAGTCCCAGCATTGCAAGCGAAGGAGAAGAGCACAAAGCAGAAGCTCATCGCTCTAGGTGAGCATCAGCTCCTCCTGCGCTGCCAGGGCAGCAGACCTCTGCTGGCATTACAGTGCACGCCCCAGGGCGCTGAGATAGCTGAACCCCAAGCAGGACAGATTTACAGCAGCCGGGCTGCAGGCGTGGTTCTGAATGCTACCAGAACAGGATACTCCGTAAGAGACAGCCCAAGCAATTACTAAGCTGTGGGAGCTAATCAGCTGAAGGGCTAAAGGGAAACGAGCCCAGAGGAGAACCAAGTTTTAGAAACAACCTAATTTTCTACGATGGCTCAGTACACAGAAACAGTTAAATTAAGTTCAAGCACTGCTAGCATGCAGTCTACAGCATTTCACTGAAATTACCTGTGGAGAGCTACACTACTTACACTGAGTGCAGAGAGGCACTGGACATCATGCTTCAACAAAATGTCAAAACTGGGATCAAGAAGGTTTTACATCTAGTAGTAACTCAGCACTATTCTACCTGCAGTTCCTATTAAGAGAACCCCTGGTATAGCTGCTTGAAAACACGAGAAAGAGATTAAATACAAAGGTAGATCAACATGCTGCCTACAGCTATGGCTACTAGAAGTTCAGTCTCCAAAACCTCAGCAGAATTACGTGGCCCCATGGATTTCAGAATAGTTGAACAGAGACTCAGTCTCAGAGAATCATGGAATGGCTCAGGGTTGGAAGAGACCTTGGAGATCATCCACTCCAACCTCAGCCACACCAGGACAGCAAACTTGCTGTTCAAGAGCTGCAGGCCATAAAATATTTTGGTTTTTATACAATTCTAATGAATATTTATAGTATTTTTTTTTAATTCCTTTATAAACATTTCCTTGTTAATTAAATAGAAATGATTCTAGCCATGGCCTTCACACCAACAGGGATTTGTCTAAAATGGGAGCTGATGACCAGAGTAGAGAAGCAATTCTCACTTGTCCTGGTCAAAAAAAAAAAATGTAGTGGTTGTTTTCTTTCAAATACATAAGAAAGCAGGAGGTATTTGTAGGGATGCTACCCAACGACATTGGTCCCATGGGGATGCTTTTGGTCCCTTTTCAAGAAGGCAAAGGCAAGCAGCCAAATTGTGAACTCTTTCCATCAGCTTAACTCACAGCTAGAGTGGGGATCTGATAACAGGGCTTTGCTATCAGGAGCTCCAGTCCTCTGTAAGCTGTATTCTGAGCCAGGCAGCTCTGGATGGTCAGATCCTGAGGAAGAGCTGCAGGATTTGGCAACATGAACACCAGGAGAAATGACAAGGGAGAGGGACGATTGCCCAAGACAGTCAATCTAGAAGATTGTTCAGGTTATTATAACATTGTTCCATTAATGAACTGCAGCATTTAAGGACATTTTGAAATTCCTATTTGCTTCTTGAATTTTGTGCTTAGTTTATAACCCATCGCTAAACATAACACGAAGAAAATACTTCATCACTTCCAAAGGTTGTAAGAAAACTGGCTTTGTCCTAAGGGACCTTGAAAGGATTATCCCCTACCTCACACAGCCACATAGAAAACAGCATTAGAAAATATCAGCATTGTCTGCAAAGTACAGATACTACATCATTTAGTTCAGTCTACACTTGAGAACAAGTACAAACCCCTAAACCCTGCGTTAATAACTCAACCGGCACCGAGCAGCTAATAGTTAACAGCAGAAATACAAACGCGGCTTTTCCTCATGCACTCTGCATGCTGGGGTTCACACCAGAGCACCCAGGAAAGGGGATACACTTCCTCAAGGTGCAGGGTGCCACGGCTACGTGGAATGGAAGGATATGCCATCATCTTTAGGAAGGAAGGACTACCTGCAAGCCACGAGAACTCACAAGTCCGTACGAAACACCGCCATGGAAACGCAATCATCTGCAACACTGACTGCAAGGTCAAGTTATAAACACAGTTTGCATACGGTCCTTAAAAACAAACAGAAAACACTAGAAAAGAATGATACAAATATCCCTGCAAACCACATTACTTATGTACAAAGCAATATACAGGCACCAGGCAAATCCAAGGGTTTCGAGCCAAGGATTTCCATCCAAGGTTTCCCTTTGTGTCAGGCTGGGTGCCGCGGAGCAGCGCTAAAAACAATCGGCAGGACACCTGAACTTTGCAAACTCAGACTGGAAGGAGTGGACACTGGCAGAGAGCAGCCCTGGCTCTGCAGCACAATTGCTTAGAAGTAAAAGGGATCAAAGGGTGGGTAAAGTGAGAAATTGCCCAGGTCTTTTTGCCTCCCCACACCCTGTATTAGCCCACTGTCTCATGTCCATCCTGGATGAGCAGAGCCCTACTCAGTGCTTCGGTCACACGCTCTAGGATTTGTCAACATTTGGAGCCTGGGTTTTCCATGAGACTCGCAGTTGCAACGGTGCAACCATCTTATCCATTAGGACTTGTACCAACCCTGCAGTGGCAAGTCACCAGGTGTCCCCTGAGCAGGGGAAGATGGCCCTGGGATGGTGGGCACATGTGAGTAACGGCTGCTCCAAGCCTTGTGCCAGAGAGCCCACTCATACAAGAATTGCCAGCACCTAGGCATCAAGAGCAGTTTGACTCCTCCACACCAAACGATTCCAAGCGTGATCAGGAAGAAAAAGTGAGAGAAGTACCCTCTGTGCAGGCTGTACTCAGGCACTGTGGCTAGGCTCTGTATGGGGAGCCCTGCCTTGGGGTGCCTTAGTCTGTGCTTTGTCTGAGGACTATGAAGAGAGGCAGCCTTGGAGTCTGTGTGGGAAGAAAGCTCAGTGACTCTGGAAGGAATTTGCACTAAATCCATGGCTTCAGGTGAACATGAGCGAGAACACAACACTGGCAGAAGGAACAAACCACAGCAGAGCTGGACTGTCTTCTTTGACACTTCAGTACTGCAATTCCCTTTTCTACCCAAAGGAAGCTGGGTAAATATTTTTCCTTCAAAGTCATCAATGCGATTGGAGAGAAGAAAATAACTCATCTTCCCAAGGGGGCTTTCTGCTGGGAACAGGAGCTTCTACATAGTCCTACGTGGTCAACTGCAGCCGAGGTGAATGGTCCCAACGGGCTGCATACCTACCGGCATTGCTAATACAAAAGAATTTTAACTTGTGGCTTCAGAAGTCACAGTAATAAAAGCAAGGAAAGTCTTCTGGCTCGTAACAGAGTAAGTATTACAGTACATTTGTTATAAAGTGCCCTTATTTATCCACCTGGAAATTAATGCAAGTGCAGCAATGACAAGAGACGACCAGAACGCCATGAAATAAGAAACAGATGAACCTTTACTGCTCCACACAAGGTTTTGTTAGTTTTGTTTTTTCTTTTCTGAGCCCAGTACTAAAGCTCAGATTCCTTTCAAAGACAGTTACAGAAGTGAATGTCAGAGGTGAGGTTTAACACTGCTTGAGGTTTGGAGGACGGCTGCTGTGTTGCTACAACAAGGCTGTAACAACACAAGTGAAAGCGAGGAAGCGAAGACAATGGCCAGAACGAACTTGCTCAGACTGCTGCTGCTGCTGCAGCTCCTCAGAAGGGCAGGTTACTCTTCTGAGTATCTGCTCGCTGGAAAACTAACGGCCCATTTTAAAGGGGGACAAAGTTTGTAATCCCAAGGGCTTTCAGCTGTATCTCTGGGAATAAGAGGAAAACAAAACAACAACAACAACAACAAAGGCGTTGCCAGTGATCCTTTCTGTTGTGCTGAGCTTTAAATTCATTGCTGGACTCCTAGCCTAGAAATGATTAGGGGGGGGGGAAAGGACAAAAAAAAAAGAAGAATCCTGGTTGAAATTATTTGGATGTGATAATCACTGTCAGTATAAATGGCAGACAAAGGCTCTTGCCTGGGACAGGATTGTGAAATGTCTTGAATTTAACAGAGACGGGAAGGGACTTGCCCTTTCCTGGAAGCCTGTGACTGCCATAGGTTTTAGCATGGCTCTCATCTAGCCTGAACACTGCAGGCCTGGCACAGCTCACATGGCTTATCCTCTGCCTGTCTGGAGTACCTTTGTGGTACAAGACCTTTCTCACCGTGCTGCTGCAACCTTTCCCCTCTGAGCAGCAGAGACAAACTCAGCAGCGAAGTGCTTCACCTCTTCTGCAGTTTGAATGCACTACCTGCTTCCCTCTCTGTGAGCAGCCCACCTGGCTCCTGCAGCAAATGCATAAGCCTGTACTTAATTCAACATGCAATTAACAGAGTCTTTGCCTGGCCTAGACTTTCCCCTGTGCCATCTCGAGCAATGCAAAGCATACGACTGCTGCACAGATGAGGGTGCAGGGAACCGATGGAAGCAGCGAACGAGATGAATACAGACAGAAAGGTCAATTTGTTTAGGAACTACACAGGCAACGAATCACTTCCCGCTGTGCTTTTCCTTCCACTTTGCCACCCCAGCACTGCAAAGAAGCACCAAAGATTTGCCAGATGCAAACGAATGCACCAACACTCCTGGTGAACCCCAGCAAAGACTGGGCAGCCACCGGCGCCGCCTGCTAAATTGTGACCCCTGGATTAGCTGCAGCCGCCGCTCCCTGGGTTATTTTCTGTTTACTTAGTTAAGTAGCAACCCATGCTCATGTGGAATGAGCAAATCAAGAAATGCAAGCCAAGGAGTGAGCTACATTTTCCCAGAGCAACGGAAAGCTCTTTGATGGTTAAATGGAGAGCTGTGCTGGAGTAACATCATATTCAATGTTCAGTCAAGCTAGAAGCAGAGCAAACAACATTTCTCCTTCTGCCACGTCCACGTCCAAACAGAGCAATACCATTGCAATTGTCTTCTGGCACATCCCTGAGTTACTGTAGCTACAGAACAACTATTTCAAAAATCACAGTCTGCTATTCTAGTCCTGTCAAAGATCCACATTTATTCTGCCTTACGTGGGTGGGGTTCCTCTAGCATCTCATTCCTCCCTCCCCTCGTCTCCATCCAAAGCAGCCCTCTTCAAAGGACGGCACGTCCCGGTCCCGGGCGGGTAAGCGTTAAGCACAGCCTAAGTGTTTCTCAATCTGCAGTGCTGGGGGGCTGCCTAGTCACATGTTGCTGGCATTCCTATTTGTTTCCAACTGCTAAACGGTTACAAATGGCAGCTGAAAGGGTATGGACCAGCTCTCTAAATCTACTTCCAAGGTAAGCAGTAGATGTGGCTGCTCCTGAGGAGCCGGTATGGTGAGGAGGATGGAAAGTCATCTGTTAATGGGTAAGCCGTGCTGCAGAACAGCTCAAGAACGCTGGTTAGAAACTGGGCTGAGCGCTGCCCGTTGTCTGTGGCTATAACTAGCACCCGAGTCACAGCAAATGCCCCTCAGAGCAGGGACCATTTCAGAGCACCCCCACACCAGCCCAGGCAGCCTTCTGGCACAAAGCCAGCAGGTAACACCTTCGAGTGCAACCTGAGAGCAGCAGCAGCTGGCTAGAGGGGAATTCTGGACATGTCATAGCAATGACTGAAGACAAGAGAAGACAACCTGCCCACCACATCTATGAAGGCCTTAGAATTCCTTCCCTCGCAAAGGAAAATCCGTGAGATGCTTCAGGAGGCCACTAGAGAAGGTCTCCACCTCAAGTACAGGTGCAAGGTCTGCAGAAAGAATTCAGAGTGACTCAGTGCTTGCTCAATTGCAGAGGCCATTCGCTGAAGGTTGTAGGCGCAGCATACAAGCGAGGCAAGAGAATATGCCATCAAAGCACACACTCGGGTGAGGGCTGCCCTGACAGTGGGCTTGATCTTGCACACCCTCAGTCACCCAAGTAGCCTTGGCTGCTGCCCCAGGCCCGTGTGCATTTTCAGATGCATTCCTAGGCATGCAGATGAGCAAAAGCAGATTATATTTATATCTGAACAGCTTCGAGGGTGCCAAGAGCCAGTCTGCAGTGAAACAGGCAGCTCCTGTTTAACCCCACAGCCGGCCTGGGCACAGACACCACGAGGGCCTGCTTCTCTCAGGGTTTCAGCTCTGTTTTCTGCCGTTTTTAAGTTCACCAGACCTTCGTATTCTGATCCATTCTGAGAACCTCTGAGTGCTCTCCCCGGAGCTGCACAAAGCTGGATGCGTGGGCAGAGCCTCCCAAGGCCACGTGGCTCAGCTTCACTGCAGCACGTTGCCAATAGTATAATGGCACTGACCAGTGTCTTAATACTGCTGAGTACTATAGCAAGCACCTTTAAACACCCTTCACAGGGCGGTTACTGTGGCTGCAATTTCTTCTTGCCAGGTGAGTCAGTCACACTATGCTGCCAAAACACTAAGCTGGTAGTTCAGATACTGTGTGCTCTAAGAAAGGTTTCTCTGAAGCTTTGTATGAATTGTTACTCTGAAAGAGAGATGAAGAGAGATGTGTAATGAATGTACTCACCTACACCCTGAAATTCTGATTGGTTACTCCATCAGTTCTAACCCTGGCCAAATTCTTTGACCCTTCTCTGGAATTAGGCTTAGCAAATATTCAGGATTTAGCCATGCTCTGAAACACTTGAAAAGTGGCTTTCACTTCATATCCAATGCTACTGAAACTTAAAGTAATGGCTTCAGAACTTGTTTAGAGCTCCTTATGAAGTCCCCAGTCATGGCATCCACGATCAACTTCAGTAGCACCTTACTTGAGCAGTCCTGCCCCACCTTGGCACCAGAGAAGCAGGGGCAATTGTAAGGTGCTACCTCGTTTGACAAAGAATGGCATAACTTCAGCCCACGGCATTCTGTGTTTTGCACATCAGGCACAGCAGTAGTGATGGAACTCCTCCTGCAGCAACGCTGCCTTGTGCTGCCTGATGCACCGTGGTCACAAAGCTGCACAGCCCCATTGCAAAGGAAAGGCTGCACCTGCCCTGGGACAGCTGACAAAAACACATCACATGCACACAGACACCTAAGGTGCTGTTTGGATGCTAAAGTATTGTCCTGACCTAACAAAATGCCTGCTAGCATTTATTGACCTCTACGCATTCGTCTTGCCCCTGGATCTAAGCTCAGTTCAAACTAGGCACGAAAATACAGTGCTTGTTATTGTGAGAACAAACAGAAACCTTGCTGGAGATTGCCAAAAGATGCTGCAGCCACACAGCGCCAAACAGCCCAGGAGTGCCACAAGAGCCAGCAGAACACCGGGAGGTTTAGTGGTGGTGTGTTTCTCCCGTGCCTGTGAGCCTGAGCAGCTGCAGTGAACTGTGCTGGCACCTGGATCTTCCCACGTTGCAGCATTTTACATTCTCTGTGTCTGGAACGAGAGGCGAAAGCACTGCACGGAGCACTGCACGGAGCACTCTGCAGCTGCACCGTCCGCACGGCAGCGCCAGGGAGACGGCTGGGGACGCAGCATGGCTTGGCAAAGACACTAGAGGGGCTCGGTGACATCTTTGCTAAGTTTCAGTTAAGGAGTTAAGTAAGCAGAAACTGTGGCTGTTAAACAGGAAACAAAATAAAAAAGGAGAGAGAAATCTTCTTTAATGGTGATATCTTTTGCCAGGAGAGAGCTTCAGGGCTTATTAAAGGTGGAGCTAGGAACCTCTTCCTTTAGTTTTCACGTTTCCAAGGCTCTTCTTCAACAACACTGAAGTCTGCCGATTTGCCATTGGTTGCCAGTGTGACCTGCAAGTAATTATCATCAACAACCAATTTAAAGGCCAAGGCACTTTGACAAGAGAAGTCATGAGATGTGCACGGGAGGTGGTGACAGTGGCAGGAGTTACCTGCGCTGTGGCTCACATCTTTTTATTCACGGTTCACAACGTTCCCACCTCCTGAGATTGCTGCCCATTAGTACACTGATTGGAAAGCATCAGCACCAGCAGAGAAGTCCCACACTTCTTAGCCTTTGCTGGAGAGTTGCTTTAATATCTGAAGGGGCCTACAAGAAAGCTGGGGAGGGACTTTTTAGGGTGTCAGGTAGTAATAGGGGGAATGGATCCGAGCTAGAGGAGGGCAGATTTAGACTGGATGTTAGGAAGAAGTTCTTCACCATAAAGGTGGTGAGAGACTGGCACAGGCTGCCCAAGAAGGTGGTGGAAGCTTAATCCCTGGATGTTTTTAAGGCCAGGCTGGATGTGGCTCTGGGCAACCTGATCCAGTGGGAGGTGTCTTGCCCATGGCAGGGAGCTTGGAACTGGATGATCCTTGGGGGTCCCTTCCAGCCATGACAATTCTGTGATTCTGTAATATAAATAACTTCTGCTTTTACTTCTCTCTATCTTCTACAGATTTCTGTGGGTTATTTAAAAATATATATATTTATTTAATGGAGGAAGTCAGTGGAATTCCTTAGCAAACCAGGATACCTGATGGAAGGACAAGAGCAATACGCAGGGCCAGAACAAGCATCGAGATGTATCTATACAAATTCACCTACAGTTACCTGCAAAGAAATGGAGGACAAGAGATGCTGGCAAAATGTTGTTCATGATCCTGCTACTTCTAACAAAGCAGCGGAAGGTTTTGACTATAAGCTAGATGAAAAACTCAGAGCAGTGCTACATTCACCTCACACAGACTACAGCAAACCACCACTCCTGCAGATGAAGAGATGTGCTGGACTTCTTTGGTTCTACCAGCTGACAGGGAACACTGGCCAGGACACTGCAGCCCACAGAGCCATTAACCCATGCTTCAAGGAAGAGTGGTACAGCCAAATCACTCCCAAACATTTCAGAAGGTGAAACATTGATTTCACTTTACCAGCACGATCCAGGGCTTTGCAAATGTGAGAGGACCTGCCACTGGGTTCTGAACGGAGGGCTTGGCCTTTCCTAACTTACCTGGTCAGTTAACAGCCTCAGCTTCAAACAAACACTTAAAAGACAGAGCTGAAATTCCCCGTGCTGGATAAAGTGGATGTGTGGAAGCAGTGGGACACGGAAGCATGACAAAATGCACTGATGTTTGAAACAAAGTCAAGTCTTAGACCATTGAAAGGAAGGAGCATGCAAACACAGGAACCGACAGCTTATTCAGACGTGAAAAAATCACAGAGTCATGTGAAACGTGGTCATAAAAACATACAAACCCCTGGCACAATGCCACAAAGGCAAACTACTCCTTACAAACAGCCACTGACCATGCGAGAGGATAAAGAGCAGCACTACACAGGGGGGCGCTACAGACAGGACACGGAAGGGACATGCTAGTAGAGAAGCTCTTCAGACCCTGACCAGAGTGCAGTGAGCTCTTCAACCCACGAGAGCGTTTGAGAGGACGAAGAGATGTCTCCTCAGCTTTAACAGCTGCCTCTTCTCAAGCCCCAAAGCCTACGCTGTTGCTTTTCCTCCTCTGCCACCTGGGAGCTGCAGACCACTTCGACATACTCCAGGCATTTTGCGGATGCCAGTGCTGGTAGCTTGCAAAGCAGATGATAACATCTCATCCTTTTTGGCAGCTTGCAGACACACACAGAGCCACCCGTTCGGTCAACCCTCAGCTCCACCCCTCACCAGCCTGGCGCTTCCCATCAGTTTAAAGGTGCAACACTGCAGGGCAGATCTAAAACAACCAAAAAGGACAAACACTTCTAGCTCCCAGATCACTGCTCCCAGGTTTTAATTCAGGCCTGTGCGTAGGACATGAATCCATGGGTTTGAGGTAAGCTAATGCCTGAACAGGCAAAAACAGGAAGAGAAAGTGAAGGAGAAGGAAAAGCGTACCAAGTGTTCCATCAGCTGCCTGCTACCTTCATGCCTGACTTGGCTCTCTGTGCAAATCTGAGAGACTGGAAGGAAATCAAATGATCACCATTCAGGTCCAAACCCTGATTCAGACTGATCCGTGGTAGCTGAGTAGTCTTAATGGTCTTAAAACCATTAAAATAAGTATAGCCTATTGCACTGGGTTAAAAAAAAATACAAGAGAGACATCTCCAAAAGGTCCAAAAGAAGTCAACCAAAAGGGAAGTGTGTGTGTGTGTGTGTGTCTGTCTGTATGATTATTTTTGATGACAAAAAACTTGCATCCATCAGAACTTTCCCTTCAAGGAATTTCTTTTTTTACTTTGAATTTCCTTTCCTTTTTTTTTTTCTTTAAATATAAATTCATGACAACTTTTAGTTTTGTTTAAGCATAGATTCTCTTCCCAGTTCTGGTTGGTTTGGTTTTGTTTTTTTTTTTCTTTAGCTTTTCTGTTGTAAAAAGAGTGAGACAGAAGAGGGCAGAGCCATAGCTGAACGGGTTTAATTTAAAAAGACAAAAAAAAAACCCATCAAACCCATGTTTTATTAAACACTTGTAGAGGGAAAAAAATAAGGAGGCTAAGATGAAAGTTGGTGTTTTTTTTTCCCCTGAATTCAGTACTCCTTTCTCCCCTGGAATTTCAGGTTTGGCAGGAGATGATCTAGATGTAAGCATCAGAAAAATAAAACCAACCCAAAAAATCACATTCTGCAGAACATTTGCAGCCAGGCTGGAGACAGGTGGAAGGGAGAGGTCAGGACTTGCGTGGTGCTCTGCTAATGGTGCTGTTGGCTTTCACAGTTAGGTTCTGGCTCAGCTGTGGCAGCTGGCAGGATCTGTCTGGATAAAAGGCGGAAGCAGGCTCTGTGGCAAATCCACTGTGCCCAAGACAGCGGATGGGATCAGAACAGAGTGCTCATGTGTTTTTAAAAGAAGACAGTGGAATGAAAAGCTCCAGCCTGTTTCACTCTCTTTCTCCTCCTTTTCAAACACCCTCTCTTCATTTTAAAGTGACCCACACTAGCAGTGGGGTGCTGAAGTAACTTCAGACCACACTAACCTCCCCAGCTGCTGCCCGGTGGGGTTTCTCAAGCTCACTTTGCTCTGATCAAGCCGTTCTGACCACTATTAACACTCCGTGTTAGTTACAGCAAAGATTAGAGAGACAAGGTGATGCCTGTGCCTTAAAGGGCCAGGCAGGATGACGGAAGCAAAGCAGAAGCATGCTGGATGAGTGCAGGAGCATTCAGATGCTAAAGTGCATTCAACACGTCCATCTCCGAACAGCGTATGATGGCAGGCAGGCAGCAAATGACAGCACCGCATCTGCGCTGCGGCTGTCCTTCGTCTGGGCTGGCAAGGCAGCTCTCCGTTGCCATAGGGAATTAAGTAACTGTCCACAGAAGGTGATGCCATATTCTCTGCATCTTGGCATATTCCACATCAGGCTGCATCTTGCCTTTTGATATGTAAACAATGTACATGTTTGGGGTTTCCCCACCCCCCCCTTCAAAGGACAGCTCTTAGGAAGAGTGCAAACCACCACCTCATTCAAAATGTCTGGGGCTCATGGACCTTGTTGTCACATTGTTATTTGCAGAAGGAGTTGAACAATACATGCAGGTTAAAAGAGAAGGTAAAGCATGCAGTGCTATATACATGTCTCAATATCCATAAATGTGAACGGTACCTTGCACTCATCTACTATGACTGAGTTGTGAGCTGCAAAAACACACTGGTTTGAGTTGTTTTCCCTATGGTTTTTCATGTCGTCATAGATGGATTGAGTCTTGGTCATTTCAATGTCTTCGTGCCCTTTGTGATGGGAGTCGATGCTGTCCAGCTCTGCCTTGGAGAGGTGGTAGACAATGCCAGCACCAAAAGAATCCCCCACCACATTGACTGACGTTCTCATCCGGTCCCTGCAAGACAAGCAGAGGGCAGAGGCTGAAGGACAGGAGAGGAATGAAAAGCGGAGCAGCCCTAGAAGCGCTGCAGTTACCACCACATTGAGTTCAGAACACTGAGGCCATCTTCAGAACAGGAAGATGGTGGCTTCCAAGTGGAATTGGAAAGCTTACTTTGTCAGGGGACTTGTTCAGACAGGCAGGATCTGCAAACTCCCATGGCCCAGCTGCTCCTCCTGACAGCTTTTGGCAAAGCGCTTGAGCTCTAGACACAACCAAACTGCAGAGCCATGCTTGAGCGAGATCCCCCCCACTGCCTGCTTCTGGAGCTGGAGCTCTCTCTATGTCACATCACTGCCTTCTCTTTAATCTGAATTATCAGGGCACTGAACCTAATGCAGCCAGAGAACAGGGCTTTGGAGCTGCTGAAGCATTCTCATCTCTGGGCCAGAACAACACATGGCCTCTCCCTTTGTTCTCAGTGAGCCAGCTACAGCGGGGTGAGGGGAAGGATGCCTAAAACATCTCCATAAGGTTGAGGCCATCAAAGCTCCTCTCTTGGCACCATCCTTACAGTCATCTGGCAGCAGGGCAGCATGCCCACTCACACTGCTGCTGCATGCCAGTGGCTGGCACATGTGCCAACCCAATATAGGTCACGGCCTACAAAATGATGAGCTGGGATAGCATTTCAGGAACAAGTGCCCCTGCCCAGCAGAGGCTGCCCGAGGAGGAACTGTGGTCGTCGGGCACTGGCACACCGCCTTTACCTTCTGCAGGGAACTCGCGCTTGTGGCTTGTCCCTGACTTCAGAACTCTGCCCCAGAGCTGCCCAAAATTCTGCAGCAATGGTCCTGCAGAGCATCGCAGGCCAACAGGCTCCTGCTGCCTCTCCCACTGCAGGGAGGCTTCTATCAAACACGCCAGCATCAACTCCAAGCTAATTTGCCTCTTCGCAACTGAACTAAACAGAAGACATCAAAACACCTTCTAGCTGGGGGCTGTAAGTCAAAGCTACTGCAGCAACTCTGCCAAATAGGACAGAGAAGTGATCACACTGATGAATTCTCAGGTTAACGCTGTGGACAATTCCCAGGTGTGTAAGATCTCTGGGGCCCCTGACTTGGAGGCACTGCTCTAGTGGGAGGTGTCCCTGCCTATGGCAGGGGGTTGGAGCTGGATGATCCTTGAGGTCCCTTCCAACCTAAACCATTCTATGATTCTATGATTCTATCTCCTCTCCCCTGACAGCAATTGATTGGAAGCATCCTCTCTAGTATTGCTGCTACTAGATTCGTGTCATAGATTTTCCTGTAGAACACTGAGGGGAAAAAACAAACAACCAAACCTGAAATACATAAAGTCACTCAAAAACCAGCTCTGCCTCTGGTGAGAATGGGCTTTGGAATAGTGAGGGAATCAGAGAATCACAGAATGGGTTGGGTTGGAAGGGACCTTAAAGCTCATCCAGTTCCAACCCCCCTGCCATGGGCAGCGACACCTTCCATCAGCCCAGGTAGCTCAAGGCCTCATCCAACCTGGCCTTGAACACCTCCAGGGAGGGGCAGCCACAACCTCCCTGGGCAACCTGTGCCAGTGTCTCCCCACTCTCACTCTAAAGTATTTCTTCCTCATCTCCACTCTCAGTTTCCCCTCTCTCAGCTCAAAGCTATTGTTCCTTGTCCTGGCACTCCAAGCCCAAAAGTCCCTCTCTTGCTCTCCTGGAGCCCCTTCAGGTACTGGAAGGCTGCTCTCAGGTCTCCCCGGAGCCTTCTCTTCTCCAGGCTCAACAGCCCTAACTCTCTCAGCCTCCCCACACGGGAGGTTCTCCAGCTCTCTGATCATCTTGGTGGCCTCCTGTGGACCCTCTCCAGCAGCTCCAGGTCCTTCTTGTGCTGGGGCCCCAGACTTGGAGGCAGTGCTGCAGGTGGGGTCTCAGCAGAGCAGAGGAGCAGAATCCCCTCCCCGTGCTGCTGCTCTCCCTGCTTTGGATGCAGCCAGCACACAGCTGCCTGCTGGGCTGCCAGCGACCAATGCTGGCTCCTGGGGAGTTTGTCACCAGCTGACAGTCCCAAGATAGTTCCTGATAAGGGTTAATGCCTAATTTCCTCAAACTATCATAAGTCAGAAGAACTGGATGCATTTGAATAGGAATAGAAACAGAAATGTCAGGAAGAGAAGTGAGAAGTGACCAAGCCCATAATATCTTAGCATGCAAAAAACCCCAAGGACACAATGTCATAGCATGCAAAGGTTCCTTGTGCTCCTGACACCTTGAAAATGCAGTGCAGCCACCTGACCCCGCTGCAGAAAGCAGGTGGAAACCTTAGCACATCTGCTAAGTCACAGCCCAGGTGACACCCTGGCCTCACCCTACCTAGCATTGGAGGGAAGAGCTCCTATGTTGTGTAGCTTATCCGGACTGATACGGCCTCGCTCACAACAGCAGGCATCGGCTGGGCACTGAACCTGCTGAACTGGCATCTGGGGGCAAAGAGCAGAGTCACAACTCAGGCAATCTTTTTCTGAGCTGCTGAACCAAGGTTCAAACACTCTCCTGCCCATTTTCTCCAACTCCTCCCTTCTAGCTGTGAAGCACCACTGCATTTGAGGCTGTGCTATCATATTTTCCTAGCCTGTCAGTCTCTCTTCTGGGAAGCAGGCAGCTGGTGGCCAGAGCAAAGGGAGCTGGCTTTATCCCAGCTCTTGGCACATCATTGTTGTCCTATTCAATGTCACTGCTGTGCTTAGTCTCAAACCCAGTTGTGAAATCTTGGGAAAACATGTCTGGTGATAAAGAGCTCCTAAAATGTGTGGTGCAGGTGTGAGAGGGGGAAAGTTTGAGCAACCCAATCTCTAGGTAGTGGAGTGGCCAGAGAAGAAGTGACTGCAAGGCCTTGTGGCTCTGTTTTGAGTGCCAAGCTTAAGGAGATGTGTCACATCATGGGTAAGGCAGGCGTGACTGCCTTTGGCAGGAGCACAGTTTCAGGTGACTGAAGTGTTGTGGGAGCAGTTGATGTCCCTTACATTTTCTTTCACCATAAACACTGGGAAACTCCTCAAGAGGGGCATTTTAGAAGCTCTCATTGTCTGGAACTAAAACGTTACAAAGGAGCCATTCCAATTAGCGCTACGTGGCTGGTTGCTTTCTCACAGTGGGTGTAGAAAAGTGGCTGGAGTTGGGTCCTAAACATGTTATTAACCTTCTCTTCTACACCCTGAGAGAAAATCCTACTGCAACACCATTTGATGTCCCGAAGAAACAGAGGAAGACAACATTTGTAAGTGAAGAAAAGATCTTTTTGTGATCTTTCCTTAGGCCTGGTTGTGTGCCCAAAGGCTTGTGCAGAAGTTGGCTTGTGTGCCCTTGCTTCACATCAGCAACGTCAGCAGCATTCTTTTCCATATCTCAGTAGATCATCACAGCTACCACAACACAACCACTAGAGGATGGAAAATACAGCTCATTAGCTGTTCAACACACCTTAATTAGCACTACACCTCCACCAGCCAACTCTGTAGTAACTTCACATGGCTGCTGGCAAGACGCAGAGCCTCTCATCTCCATTTTTATCTCTTTTCCCTTCCCTCTCTACCTTTCATTTCTGAATTGTGCTGTGATTGCACTGCTGCTTGTTAGGCCAGAAGGATCCCAACCCAGCTGCTTCTGCTGAAAGATTCTCTGCTCTACAGTGCAGATGCTCCTGTGTCCTAAGCAGGGTGGGGTAAGCTGGGCCTGAAATGCAACACCTACTAGTAGATGAGCCTGCTGGTAAGCTTACAGCTCTGAGGTCTGCTAGGATGGGCAGAGCATCTCAGTCCACAGAGGTATTTTTAAGTGACATTTCCCTCCAAACCCAAGCAAACCACAGGCCCTTTTTACACATCCTCCTACCAGCTGCAGAAACCTACCTATTTGCCTTATGCTGAGAGCCAGTAAAAAACATCTTTAAAACGAGCATGCACCTCCCTTCTGCTCTCCTCCCAGCTGCAGATTCCTGTGCTGTTTTCCTCTCTTCAACCATGACCTCATAAATATAATAAACCTACAGCAAAGCACATTTTGCCTCTGCTAGCAGTACTCTGGCTGCTTGTTTCATCACTCTGAGTCATGCTAGCATGACATTCAGATAGATCTAAAACATGGAAGTCATCTTTTCCCTTTGCCTTCCCAAGCTGTAAATTCCTTTTTCATTTTCCCTGCAGCAGAATCTGGAGCTGTCTGCTGTTCTTCACAGCTCCCTGTGACAAGACAGGTAATGGAATACAGCAGTGGATCCAAAAGAGAGGTCAGAGGACTGAGCAAGTTCTTGAATTCTTCTCAACAAGCCAAAAGCTAATGGCATAAAATCATTTTTCTATCTTACCTTCACATTCTCAATCCTGCTATTCCTTCTTGCATAATTCCAGCAGGACACCTGGGGCTGAAAGGTACCACAAGCAGGCATCTGAGGCTGCCAATGTAGGAGGAGGTGCAGAAACAACACAGAGTGGGATTTCTATGCCCCCTTCTAGGCACCATGGCTGGCCCAACACAAACAGATGTCTTTCCTCAGTGATAAAAGGGGCAAAAGGGCTGTGGGCCACGAGATTCAGAGAATGGTTTAGGTTGAAAGCGACCTTGAAGATCATCCAGTTCCAACTGCACTGCCATCGGCAGGGACACCTCCCACTAGCCCAGGCTGTTCAAGGCCTCATCCAACCTGACCTTGAACACTTGCAGGGAGGTGACCTCCCTGGACAATCAGAACATACTATGCTGCAGCAGGACAGGACATCATGAAAGCCTCTTGTGTCCAGTTAGAGCACCACTGAGCCCCTTTCCTTGGAAATATAAATCAGTCCTTCCAGCCTGAGGAATCTGTCAGTAAAATCAGACTAGGGGATGACCTTTGCTCTTCTAGTTTGCTTTCTTATTTGTCTTTGGTTTATATCCTGCTCTAGAACAGTTTCTTTCTTGAAAATATTTTACTTCCTTATGTTCAAAAAGCAATAGACCTTCTTCTCTAGGAGCATCAAGCATTTGATGTCCAAAAATGCCCACATCACCCTGCAACTTGCTGATGGCTTCCTGGTGGAGCCTGCATTTTCAGCATTGACCCTTAATTTTAGATCAGTTCTATGAGGAACAGAAACGTGATGAGATCAGAAAACTCCTCTCGAGCTAAGTCTGTGGCAGACAGGCATCTTTAGGGAGAAGACAATATCTGAGCCTGAGTTCAGCAGCTCTAGAGCAACTTGTGCAAGCTGAAAAGATGGTTTCAGTGTTACCTGCTCCATCAACCAGCCCATTCCCTCATCTGCTCTTAAAGACCAGCAGCTGAAAAGCAATACAGACGAGCATCACTCCTCCTCCTGCACCCAGCAGTGGAGCCAGCACAACTTACAAAAGCCAGTCAACAGCAACAAGCAAGCTGATGTCCTGGGTAGGGAGACCCACTGCAGTTAGGATCAGCAGCATGGTGACCAGTCCGGCACTGGGGATGCTGGCAGCTCCAACGCTTGCGAGGGTGGCGGTCAAGCTGCAAGAGAACAGAAACCAAATGGAGGTAGCAGGAAAGGGAACAAACGTTCCCAGTGCATACTCCTGAGATCATGAGGAAGGTCCTATTGTTAATGAACCTTTCCCAGAAAACCAAAGACTATCATCTGACAAACCATGCCAAGCTCAGGCAACAGGTTTCATCTGGTGTTTCCCAAGAAATTATCTGTTAGTGGAGGCCAGGTCAGTGGGATGTGTTCTGAGAGCTGTCCCAGAGTTTGCATTGCCATGAGTTGGTTCTGGCAGTCAGATCTTCAGCCTGGTGGTATCTTCTGAGCTCTGCCAACACATCCACACTGTTGAATCCTCAGCTTGATCATCTGGACTTGCTGATCATAGAATCACAGAATTGTCAAGGTTAGAAGAGACCGCAAGGATCATCCAGTTCCAACCCCCCTGCCATGGGCAGGGACACCTCACACTAGATCAGCTTGCCCTGAGCTACATTCAGCCTTGCCTTAAAAACACCCAGGGATGAGGCTTCCACCACCTCCCTGGGCAACCTCTGCCAGTCTCTCACCACCTTCATGCTGAAGAACTTCTGCCTAACATCCAGTCTAAATCTGCTCTCCTCTAGCTTAGATCCATTCCCCCCCCCCAGTCCTATCACTACCTGACACCCTAAGAAGTCCCTTCCCAGCTTTCTTGTAGCCCCCTTCAGGTACTGGAAGGCCACAATAAGGTCTCTTCAGAGCCTTTTCCTCTCCAAACCGAACAGCCCCAACTCTCTCAGCCTGTCCCCACAGCAGAGCAGCTCCAGCCCTCTGATCATCCTCGTGGTCTTTCCCTGGACACCTTCCAGCACCTCCAGATCCTTCCTGTATTAGGGGCTCCAGAACTGGACACAGTGCTCCAGGTGGGGTCTCAGCAGAGTGGTGCAGAGGGGCAGAATCCCCTCCCTCTCCCTGCTGCCCACACTGCTCTGGCCGCAGCCCAGGCTGTGCTTGGCTCTCTGGGCTGCAAGTGCACACTGCTGGTTCACGCTGAGCTTCTCGTCCACCAGCACCTCCAAGGCCCTTTTCTCAAGGCTACTCTCAAGAAGTTTGGTCACAACAGGTTGAACTTCCAGGATGGCTCACATCTGCTTTTGGCTGGTACTTGAAGAGTGAGTTGTGAAGCTGAGAGAAAGTGGTTACCATCAAGCATACAGGAGTGAAAGTCTGATATCTGAAACTCCCACAGTGCAAGCCACCACTGTACCAAACCACTCCCAGCAAAAAAGCAGAGTTCATCATTCATTTCACAAATCCAAATCTATCTTTTATCTTTCTTTTTTGTTGTTGTTTTGTTTTGCTTTAAGAGCCCAGCAAAGCCAATGTCTGTAAAGACACAGACCACAAAAAACATCTACATCACCCTGTAAAGGAGACCAAATTTGCCAGAGAACAAGCAAGGGGAGCAAAAGAGGGGAGAGAAGGAGAAGGAGAGGGAAGGTAAGGAAAAAGGAACAAGAACAGAAAAAAATGTAAGAAAGGGAAGCTGTCCCTTTTCAAACAGAGATAGGTACAACCTCAAACAGAGATGAGGTTGTACTTTCATGGGGGTACCAAACAGATCTGAAAGCACTTCCAACACAGAAGTAGAGAAAAAAGATCTCTGTGGAGGAAATCCTCAACTCTCAGCCACAGAAGCAACGTGTAAGAAGCAATGTGTCAGCCTGATCCAGAGCTGGCAGACAGCTGCTCTGAGCCAGACAGCCCAGGCTGGGGTGTGTCAGGTGCCTGGGCTGGAGTGCAGCCTGGCCAGCTAAACACTCACACAGGTACAGCAGGTCTGCAGGATGCTCTGCTGGCAGCTCTGTGGGGCAGTGCCAGCTCCTCAGGAACTTCCAGCCTCAACTGGTAGAGGATTGCTTCCAAGCTTTGTGAGGAAGTGCTGCTGACAGCCTTCCCACAGCAGCACTTACAGGCCTGGAGGATCACAGGACCAGAGGATGTTAGAGGTTGGAAGGGACCTCTGGACGTCTTCCAGTCCAACTCTCCTGCCACAGCAGGACCAGAGAATCCAGAGAATCCAGCACAGGTGGCACAGGAACACATCCAGACAGGGCTGGAAAGGCTCCAGACAAGGAGACTCCACAACCTCTCTGGGCAGCCTGTGCCACTGCTCTGGCACCCTTACAGCAAAGGAGTTCTTCCTCATGCTGAGCTGCAGCTTCCTGTGCTGCAGTTTCCATCCCTTGCCCCTTGTCCTGTGGCAGGGCACAAGTGAGCAGAGGCTGTCCCTGTGCCTTCCTTCCTGACCCCCAGCCCTCAGTTATTGATAGACATTGCTCAGCTCCACTCTCAGCCTTCTCTTCTGCAGACTGAACAGCCCCAGGGCTCTCAGCCCTTCATCATCAGACCCTAATCATCCTCGTAGCCCTGCAGTGGACTCTCCCCAGTAGCTCCCTGTCTTTTCTGGACTGGGGAGTCCAGTACTGGATGCAATATTTCAGGCAGGGCCTCACTAGGGCAGTGAAGAATGAAGATAGCACTGCTAAGGTCTAAACTGGAGAATGAAGCTAGCAGTGCTAAGGTCTAAGCAGAGTCTGCCTTGGCTGCCATTTCCAAGATCACCCTCTCCCAAGAGGACAGGAAACCAGAGGACTTACATGACCAGTATGAGGTAACTAGGGCTGGCCAAAGGCTAATCAAGTCTTTGTGAGTTTATGTTTGGCTACAACAGCCATGGAATGGTGAGATCAAGAAGAATTTATCAGTCAGAACCTCGATGGAGGAGAAGAGGACTAACTCAGGTTCAAGCCTATCAATTCTCTCTGGACGCAGTTAATGCCTCACTTTCCCCAGTCTCAGTTTAAGACATAGCATCTCTGAAATGACTGCTTTCAGTCCCAGCAACACCTTTGTATCATGCAGGTCTAGCATCTGCCTCCATCAGAAACAGCCCTGAGCCTTCTGCAAACTTTGGCCTAACTATCTCAGGGCTTGGAGCAGGAAGTAAAGAAATGGCAAGTGTGGAATTAGTAGAGCTGGGAAAGAAACACAGAATTTGACATGCCCCAGTGCAGGGGTTCCTATGGTGTCAAAAGGGCTTAATAACAGAGAGCTGCATGACTGAAAACTACAGGAGAGCAGACTTGGCAGCCTTCACTTGTGGTTTCCATTTTAACCACCCAAAATGTTAGGCCTGCTGTCTCCATCAAGTTTTCCACTGCAAATTAAGCTTAGCTGCAGCAGCCATAACTTTGCCGTTGGTTTTTTGTAAGTCACTCTGTCTAAGTGGTCTTAAAGCTCCATTACAGTAAACAGCCTTCAACCACCCCTCCTCCATTTGCAGTGAGCACTTTCCTTTGCCCTTCCAGGTGTTCAGCTTAGTGCTAGATATGCCAAACTGTTATAAAAGACTCGAGCTAGTATTTGCTGGGTGAGAGCTAAAAAGCCTGGAGCGCCCAGAGCACGCTGCAGACAATCTCAGCCTCAGGCTGGGCTGTTCTCATTCCACTTTGCTGGCTGTTCCCCAGAGTCAGGCACCCACAAATACAGAGATGCACTTTTTGGATATGCTTTTTTTTCTTCCAAAGTGTGTCAAGAGATACAGTCTAGGACCATCAGTGCCCCAGAGCCATCACTTGCAGCACTCTGCAGTGCCAGAAAAGGCACTGCACGGGACAGAGAATGGTGGTGTAGCTTGTATCATCAGCTGCAGAGCTGTGGAGTGCCAGCAGCGTGCACTGAGGATGCAAAGGACAGAAAACACAGCAGCAGAGAACCAGCACCTGCATGTGTGTGTGTGTGCCAGCATCAGAAATCCCTGCATTCCACAGGTGCAGCTGCTGGGGTTCTGTGCCTTTAGCAACACCACAGGCTTACAGACCTGCAGAAGCTGGAGAGGTGCAGGAGGTGCACTGCAAAGTGCAGTCTCTGCATTTCATACCCATAAATCCTGCATTCCTATACATTTGGCTGAATTTTTTTCCCCTTTTTCCCTTTCTTGCTCCCCCTGGGAAGGATGAGCAGGTTCATACCTTCCACCCAGCTGGCCTTGGCAATGCTGCCAGTTAGTTCTGGAGCTGGCAAGTTGAATTCTGTGCTGCATTGCAATGGTTTTGGTATGGGGGCAGAGAAGCATGGGTTGGGTAGGGGGCATTTGGCCTGAGATGTGGAGCTTTGTGTGAAGCTTTGGTTTAGTGAGCTTTTGTGTATGGCCAGACTATGGATTCCTCTGTATTTCATATGCTCTGCTATGCTTTGCACTATAGCACTGCAGCATTGTAGTATATGAGCTGCCTGTCCATTGAAGCTTTCCACTTCTATCCAACCCTGTGTGTGAGTGGTTGTCTTTTGCCCCTGGTGATCAATGGTGCCAAGTCCAGCTGGAGACCTGTAACTGGTCCCCCAGGGATCAGTGCTGGGTCTGGTCCTGTAGCACAGACAGACAGAGTCTGCTCAGCAAGTTTGCTGATGATACCAAACTGGGAGGCTTGCCTGAGATATCTGGAGGCTGTGAGGCCATTCAGAGAGACTGTGACAGACTGAGAGTTGGGCACAGAGGAACCTGAGGAGGTTCAACAAGGATCACTGCAGAGTCCTGTCTCTGGGAGGGAACAATAAACTGCACCAGTACAGGTTGGGAGGTGATCTGCTGGAAAGCAGCCCTGTGGAGAAGGATCTGGGAGTGCTGGTGAGCACCAAGCTCTGCATGGCACAGCAATGTGCCCTGGTGGGCAAGAAAGCCCTGGGGGCCCTGGGGAGCACTAGGAAGAGTATGTCCAGCAGAGGTGGAGGGAGGTTTTCTTCCTCCTCTACTCTTCTCTGGTCAAGCCCCACCTGGAATATTGCATCCAGTTCCGGGCTCCCCACTTCAAGAGGGACAGGGATCTGCTGGAAAGAATCTAACACAGGGCTGCAAGGATGCTGAAGGGACTGTAGCACTGCCTGATGAGGAGAGGCTGAGGGACCTGGGGCAGTTTAGTCTGTTAAAGGGAAGACTTAGAGGGGATCTAATAAATGTTTATAAATATCTGAGGGCTGGGGGTCAAGAGAGAGAGGACAAACTCTTCTCAATTGTGCTCTGCCATAGGACAAGGGGCAAGGGATGGAAACTGCAGCACAGGAAGTTGCACCTCAAGATGAGGAAGAACTTCTCCGCTGTGAGAGTGACAGAGCCCTGGCACAAGCTGCCCAGAGAGGTTGTGGAGTCTCCTTCTCTGGAGCCTTTCCAGCCCTGTTTGGGTGTGTTCCTGTGCCACTTGCGCTGGATTCTGTGGCCCTGCTCTGGCAGGGGGGTTGGACTCAATGATCTATGGAGGTCTGGGGGGTACAATAAAGACATAACATCCTGTGATCCCTGTTGGAAGAGGTAAAAGAGCAATCTATCTGGCCTAGGGAACCCCACAGCTCCCGAGAAGACAGGCAGCAGCCCACAGTTTGAGGTTCCACAGCCTGCACAAAGAAAGCCTGCAGCCTCCCAGACTGACCTCACAGTGACTATCTGGCCTCCATCCAGCTCAATTCCATTCATCTGTGCTATGAAGATGGCAGCCACAGCTTCATAAAGGGCAGTCCCATCCATGTTGATGGTGGCTCCGACAGGAAGGACGAACCTCGTCACGCGCTTGTCGATGCCCAGATTCTCCTCCAGGCACCGGAACGTCACAGGCAATGTCCCAGCACTGAAGCAGAGAAAGCAAGCAAGGAGAGAAAGTGTCAGCAAAAGAGAAGAGACACAGAAAAGGGAGCAAAAGCAGAAATCCTGCCATCCTCCTTTACATTTTCTACCTCCACCTCCTGCTGCAATCCAAACCTTGCTTTAGCCGATTTTTACATGAAGCCCACATTTAGCCTGAGGTGAGACTGAGGCCAAGGAATGAAGATGAAGTAGAGATAAGAGCATGAGGGGGTGCAGATGAATTTTCCAGAGCAGTTTATGAATTATTGTTGCATTCTGTCCAAGGAGATGAGTTCTGGATGCTTCCTGTGTGACTGAACTGTGAGCTGGACATGTATCCCATTGGGAACTGGCAGTGAATTGAGACAGAAGTGGTGCACGAAGGAGTTAAAAAGCCAGGCAAGGAGGCAGAGCCCAAGCAGTTCCCAGACACTGGAGGAGAACAGCACAGCTGGAGGACAGGGAAGGATGTGAAAGGTGGCTGAAAGAGGGGAGCAGCTCCTCGCAGAGGTCCACACAGTCTTGCCTCTGATGGAATAGTGCAGGCTGTTAGCTTCAGGTGCTCAAACTAAAAGGCCTCCATCTGCAGCAGCTGCTGAGAGATGATGCTCCTGCTCCCTAGAGGTGCACATTTCTACTGCTTCTTCTAATGGGCTCCAGGCAGGGGACTTGCTGTAACAAGCACAACATCAAAAACAGGAACACCTTTGGGTTCTTTACTTGTCTGTGTTATTTGTGAGCTCAAGCCCACTGCTAATGAAGGTGGTTGCTGCTGAGAAGCTGCTCTGAAATAAAGCAGAGCTGAGGAAATTCCTTTTAATTGATGTCTCAGTCAGAAGCAGCTGGAGCACATTTCAATCACAGCATGGCTCAGGCTGGAAGGGACCTCAGAGCTCATCTCCTCCAACCTCCTGCCATGGGCAACTAGACTCAGCTGCTCAAGGTCTCATCCAGCCTGGCCATCGACGCCCCCAGGCAGGATGCAGCCACAGCCTCCCTGGGCAGCCTGTTCCAGAGTCTCAGCACCCTCCTACTGAAGAACTTCTTCCTCAGCTCCAGTCTAACCCTGCTCTGCCTCAGCTTCAAACCATTCCCCCTTGTCCTGTCTCTAGACACCCTGAAGAGAAGTCCCTCTGCAGCCTTGCTGTAGGATTCCCTTCGGGTACTGGAAGGTAGCTCTGAGGTCCCCCTGGAGCCTTCTCTTCTGCAGGCTGAACACCCCCAGCTCCCTTAGCCTCATAGCAGAGCTGCTCCAGACCTTAGATCATCTTTGAGGCCTCCTCTGGACTTGCTCCATTTGTTGTGGTTCCTTTGCTTTTCTTCAGCTGAGTCAGGAGAATTTCTCCAAGGCCTCCTCTATTGCACCCCAGTGGCTGTGGTGTCCTTGCCCCCCTCAGCTGTGGTTCGCTCACAAGGACAGCTCTAGACTCACCACTCATCCTCAGATCAATACTCACAGCACATCGTTCCTAGCACCTTGCAACTTCAGGGTCTTTCCAACTCAAGTCATCCATCCACTGCTACAGAGGTGGGTACAAAACTGTCATCTTTCCATTTTACAGACAATCAAATCATGGAAAAGGGAGGTGAGGGAAGGATTGAGATCTTTAAACCAGTGGCGTCATAACAGACATCTGAGGTTATCTGGAACAGGCACATGCAGCTGACCTCTCTCTCATGGCAGCTGTGGAAACCCCAAACCCTTCTGGACTGGCCTAAGTCACTTCCTAAGTGCCTCCTCTCGTCCCCTATTTATGGAAACATGAGTTAGAAGATTTGAGCTTCCAGTTCTCCACCTCACACTCCTATGCCCAGACCATTCCTGGTTCCCAGAGGTGACATTTTTTTCAGCGGGCGTCGTTACCAAGCGCTTTGTAAGGAAGATTTATTGCACCCTGCTTTCAACCCCAGGGAACCAAGTGCTTCATAATCTGTGGGGCTAGCCAAGTCAGAAACAACTCAGGCTGGCTACAAACAACGTACTCTGCTCTCTCATGAGTTACTTCAGCAGCTGTATTTATAGCAGCTAGCAGAAAATATCTGATGAGTCATGAAGCAACGACTACAAAGCCAGGTTGAAAGCCAACTCCAGGAGCCCTTCTCCTCCTACAGCGAAGATATTCCTGTATTTTATTAAAGAAAATAGAAACAAATAGGTAGTTTAGTGGCCTTCAGTCAGAGAAGGTTCTTCCTCTTCAGGAATACAAGTCCCACTGTCTGTTCCTGCTGCGGAGCAGATCATCAGTACAAGCCTTGTGCCAGCCGTGGCCTGCCACAAATGCCAGCAGGTTCAGCAGCCAGGCACAGTGCAAACGGCCTCCCCTTCAGTTCTGCCACCACGAGCAAGGACAGGTGGGCAGGCCAGGGAGACAAGGTGTCTTTATTAGAATCACAGATCACAGGGTGCTAGGGGATGGAAGGCACCTCCAGAGATCATCCAGTCTGACCCCCCTGCCAGAGCAGGAGCACCCAGGGCAGCTCCCAGAGGAACACATTCAGGTGGGTTTGGAAAGTCTCCAGAGGAGGAGACTCCATAGCCTCTCTAGGCAGCCTGCTCCAGGCCTCCAGCAGCCTCACAGGGACAAAGTTTTCCTTTCTGCTCTCCTGACACCTCCGCTGCTCCAGTCTGCACCCAGTGCCCTTTGTTCTGTCCTCGGACACCCCTGAGCAGAGCCTGGCTGCATCCTCCCCACACTGCCCTGCACATCTTCAGCAGCAGCACAATGAGGGCAGCCCTCAGGCTCCTCTGCTCCAAGCTCCCAGCCCCAGATCCCTCAGCCTGGCCTCACAGGAGATGTTCCACTGCATGCAGCAGCTTGGTGGCTCTGGGCTGGGCTCTTTCAAGCAGTTCCTTGAGGTCCTTCCTGAAGCACATTATGTAGATGTTTTCCACAGTTCCTCAGCCTGGCCAAAAAGCTTCGAGTGTCCATGAATAGGAAGCATTTGCAGCTTCCAGAGGTGATAGATGTCATGCCATGAGCATTTTGGTGGTGCTACAGACTTCCACTTCTGCTTAGCCAGGCATTCAGATTTGGATAGCAGTGGTAGCAGCCAGGGAAATTCAGAATCTCTTAGAACCCACTCCATGCTCCCACCTTGTTACTCCAGCACAAAAGCTTTGCTTCATGGCAAAAATACCATAAATGTTGCGTGTGGAAATCACAAACTTCGTATTGAAATTCTAAGTGGAAACTCGAACACTTCTCAGGGCTTTAGTGAAGTTCCTGGCCAGGCTCTGTCTCCCCATAACACCACATTTTTTATCACAGAGCCACAGAACCACTGAGGCTGGAAGGTATCTTTAGAGGTCACCTCTGCCAGCCTCCTCGCCCAAGGCAAGGGCAGCTGGAGCAGGCTGCTCGGGACCATGCCCAGTTAGTATTTCTAGGGATCAAGAGCCCACACCTCCTCTGGGCAGGCTTTGCCAGCTTTCAAACACCAGCAGAGTACTTCATAGCAAGGACAATTTGCTTCTGCCCAGGTGGAACTTCTCGTGTGCCAGGGTGTGCCACTTGTCCTGACACTGGCCACCACTGAGAAGAGTTTTGCCTCCTCTTCTCTGTCATGTCCCACCAGATGCACATCAGTAAGGTCCCCCCCAGTGCCTGTTGCTAATCAGAACGGTCTGGGTTGGCTCAGTGAGGCAGATGACTGATGGTTCTCTCCAGATAGTCCTGAAATCAAAGACCATGCAGTTTTCTGATGGTTGGCTTTGAATGAGCCTTCTTGTTTTGCTTGCTTGTTTGTTTTCACCTTTTCAATTAAAGTGGAAGATGAAATTTCCTTCATAGATGAGGGGGGGGAAAAAACCTCAAACAAAAAAAAAACCCTCAAAGAAAAAAAAACCTTCAAACAAAAAAAACAAACCCTCAAACAAAAAAGCCCTCCAAACCCTTAAAACAAAGGTATTTCACTGAAGATCTGCTGACTGCCCTGCTGCAAAGCATCGGCTTACTGCTGGCAGCTGAGTCACTCACACCCTGCGCTGAGCCTTTCCGCGCACCAGCGCTGAGTCTGAGATGCTCAGCTCTTCAGTGAAGTCCCCTTCCTCTGCCAAAATAGGTGAAAGAATAAACTGAGAGGTGTTTGCATTTCTTTGTTGAAGCCTAGCACTGCTCGGGTTTGTTTTTCCCCTCTGCACAATGCCCCTGGTCTTAACACTCAGCAGCATTGCTGACAGCTTCCCAGCTGAGGAAGCAAGCCCAAAGGCAGCACCACAATTTGCACAAGGCATTTGGCAGGGCCAGCAAGGGAAATAAAAAGTCAATCTCCTAGCTCCCTGTAGCTGGCTCTACAACCTCCCTAGAAAATCCCAAAGGTGCCTGCTTGTTTTCACTTCTTTCCCCAGGGCTGGATTAAACCCAGGTTTTATTCAGCAGCATCAAGTGGCCTTGCAGTGAAGTTCAGCCCAGCGGCGCTGCTCTCTCCGCACAGCAGCCAGTCAGCTGCTGAAAAACAAAGCAGTCTGTTATTTCTCAGGTGTACCTGGAAGCTGTGCCCAGTGCTGTAATCCAGGCCTGGAAAATCCCAGCAAGGAAGGAAAATGGGCTTTTCCTGGTAATCACAAAGTAGAGCAGAGGCAGGAAGATCCCTCCGTGGATAAGAAGGCCCACAATCACAGTGACCATGTACATGCCCAGTTGTCTAGCAACTACTTCTAAGTCCTTGATGGCAATGATTTTTCCACAGATGAGGCAAGCAATGCCCAAAGGAGAGTACCTGGAAAAGAGAACAAGCATGGACAGGAGCAGTCTTTGCAGTGCAAAGCCATAAAAAGTCAATAGAGGAGAGGCTGAAGAAAGAGTAGGAGGATCTCAGGATCAACGCTTGGGATGGACAACCAGAAGGGATAGAAACTCAGTGGATAGCTTTCACATCCTTTTACAGTTATGGCCAGCTCTAACTAATGCTCTTTCTCCTGGACTTTAGGCCATCCTACTGGATGGAAGATGGCTTTCCTGAGTGCCCCCAGACTAGCATTGCTCAGGAATACCACCCTGCTGCACAGGTTATGAGGAGCGGTGTAGTGCTGCTCAGCTCGGTAGGTGCAGCAAGGGCCACTCTGCCTGCTGAGCTGAGAGGCAAGCACTCCACATTTGTAACCTTATCAAATGAGAAATCAAACTTAGGATATTGTTTGTTTGTTACAACATTTGGGATGGAAAAAAACAGCCCAGAGTTAGATGTGTGCTTCTTGGGTACTCCATGTGTGGTAGGGCTTGGACCATAGACTCATAGAATCATAGAATCAGCCAGGTTGGAAGAGACCTCCAAGATCATCCAGTCCAACCTAGCACCCAGCCCTATCCAGTCAACCAGACCATGGCACCAAGTGCCTTATCCAGGCTTTGCTTCAACACCTCCAGGGCACAGTGACTCCACCACCTCCCTGGGCAGCCCATTCCAATGCCAATCACTCTCTCTGCCAACAACTTCCTCCTAACATCCAGCCTAGACCTCCCCTGGCACATCTTGAGACTGTGTCCCCTTGTTCTGTTGCTGGTTGCCTGGCAGAAGAGACCAACCCCACCTGGCTACAGCCTCCCTTCAGGTAGTTGTAGACAGCAATGAGGTCTGCCCTGAGCCTCCTCTTCTCCAGGCTGCACTCCCCCAGCTCCCTCAACCAACCCCACCTGGCTACAGCCTCCCTTCAGGTCTGCCCTGCTCCCTTCAGGTCTGCCCTGAGCCTCCTCTTATCCAGGCTGCACACCCCCAGCTCCCTCAGCCTCTCCTCACAGGGTTTGTGTTCCAGGCCCCTCACCAGCTTCATTGCCCTTCTCTGGACACATTCCAGCACCTCAACATCTCCCTTGAATTGAGTGGCCCAGAACTGGACACAGTCCTCAAGGTGTGGCCTGACCAGTGCTGAGTACAGGGGCAGAAGAACCTCCCTCGTCCAGCTGATCTGCAGAGATGCCTTCCAAGCCCTACTATTCTACCATCTCCAGTGCTGTGGATTCTGGTTTGCTTTTGAAGCGAGCTGCTGTTTGTTCTCATTTTTTACAACCCATTGCTTATCTGCTTTCAGGGAGCTGCATTATTTGCTTCAGTTAAACTATCAGTGCATTCGAATGGCCTTTATCTGGGAGGCTGTAAATGTGTTCAGTCAATTGTTTGTTCAAATGCTGTTCCGTTGATGGATTCTTCACCAGTGAAGTGCTTTTCTTACACAGGGCAGGCTTTTGCTCACCTCAGTGATGTGATTCCTCCACACCATAAATGGCACTTCGAAATAGGATGCTGACAGTGGCATGGGTTGGGAATGAGAAGGTAGAGATGACTTTTAAGAACGTAACAATCAACTGGAAGTGAGTGGACAGAAGGCAATATTTATACCTGCCCTGGTGAAAGCTCAGTGTATAATTTTAAGTGACATTCACTTCCTCTGTCTGTTCTATAAACTTAAGGTGGAGCTAAGTACTGTGTGCAATAGGTGAGGAGAGATTAAACAAAGGACCCTTCTGAAAATCAATGTCAGTGCCTATTTGCAAAAGGCACTGGTGGTGACCTCGATGCTTAATTAGGGACAATGCAAAGGAACCAGACTCAGAAGGTGTCAGGGGATGGAGGGAACCTCTGGAGATCACCCAGTCCAACCCCACTGCCAGAGCAGCAGCACCCAGGGCAGGTCACATCTGTGTGGCGTTTGGAAAGCCCCTAGAGAAGGAGACTCCACAACCTCTCTGAGCAGCCTGCTCCAGGCCCCCAGCATCCTCACAGTGACAAAGTTTTCCTTTCTGCTCCCATGGCACTTCCTCTGCTCCAGCTGGCACCCAGTGCCCCTTGTCCTGCTGCCACTGGACATCCCTGAGCAGAGCCTTGCTGCATCCTCCACTCACTGCCCTGCACATCTTTAGCAGCAGCAATGAGGGCAGCCCTCGGGCTCCTCTGCTCCAGCTGCATCCAGTTCTGGAACCCCCATTACAAGAGGGATGTGGATGTGCTGGGACGTGTCCAGAGAAGGGCCACTGGGATGCTCAGAGGGCTGGAGCAGCTCTGCTATGAGGACAGACTGAAAGAGTTGGGGCTGTTCAGTCTGGAGAAGAGGAGGTTCCAAGGTGACCTTATTGTGGCCTTTCAGCATCTAAAGAGGGCCTACAAAAAAGCTGGGGAGGGACTTTTTAGGCTATCAGGGAGTGACAGGACTAGGGGGAATGGAGCAAAGCTGGAGGTGGGGAGATTCAGAGTGGATGTGAGGAGGAAGTTGTTGAGCATGAGAGTGGTGAGAGCCTGGAATGGGTTGCCCAGGGAGGTGGCTGAGGCCCCATGGCTGGAGGTGTTTAAGGCCAGGCTAGATGAGGCTGTGGGCAGCCTGCTCTAGGGTAGGGTGTCCCTGCCCATGGCAGAGGGGTTGGAACTAGATGATCCTTGTGATCCCTTCCAACCCTGACTGATTCTATGATTCTATGCTCCAAGCTCCCAGCCCCAGCTCCCTCAGCCTGGCCTCACAGGAGATGTTCCACTGCCTGCAGCAGCTTGGTGACTCTGGGCTAAGCTCTCTCAGGCAATTCCCTGAGGTCCTTCTTCATCTGAGGGGCCCAGAACTGGACTTCAGACTGACTTTCAGAATAGAAGTGCTTCATGTAGTCTGTATGAAACGTCTCAAGGGACGTGCCCAAACCAAGGGATGCCCTCGGTCACTTGGGAGGGTCAGTTACAACATGGAGCTTTGCGTGAAGAAGTCGATTTGTCTTTTTGCAAAGAAAAAGGCCTGCTGCTGGCCACAGCAATGCTTTGAGCATTCTAGACAAGTGGAATTCCCAGCATCAGTCTCCTTTGCCATGGAAAGACAAATAAAAGGCAACTCAGCAAAAAAAGAACCAGTTACAGGGAATGTGTGGAAACCTTTTCCTGCCATTGCAACATTGACTGCTAGGGAAAGTTTCCACTGTACTCCAGGTACCATAGCTTGGGTACACCAACTGGTGCTGAGTGAAGCACGACTGAGTTCCAGGGCTTGGGGGTTATGAGAGTGCAGTCACCATAGATTCACAGAATGGTTTGGGTTGGAAGGGACCTTAAAGCTCATCCAGTTCCAACCCCCTGGCATGGGCAGTGACACCTCCCACCAGCCCAGGTAGCTCAAGGCCTTATCCAACCTGGCCTTGAACATCTCTAGGGAGAGGGCAGCCACAACCTCCCTGGGCAACCTGTGCCAGTGTCTCACCACTCTCACTCTAAAGAAATTCTTCACAGAATCACAGAATTAAACAGGTTGGAAAAGACCTCTAGGATCATTGAGCCCAACCTATCACCTAACCCTTCTAACTAATTGAACCCTGGCATCAAGTGCCTCATCCAGTCTCCTTTTAAACACCTTCAGGGATGGGGACTCCACCCTGGGCAGCCCATTCCAATGCCAATCACTCCTGCTGTGAAGAACTTCCTCCTAACATCCAGCCTGAACCTGCCCTGCTGCAGCTTGAGATTGTGTCCTCTTCTGTCACCAGGTGCCTGGCAGAAGAGACCAACCCCACCTGGCTACAGCCTCCCTTCAGGTAGTTGTAGACAGCAATGAGGTTTGCCCTGAGCCTTCTCTTCTGCAGGCTGCACACCCCCAGCTCCCTCAGCTTCTCATCACAGAGCTGTGCTCCAGCCCCATCACCACTCTCAGTCTCCCCTTTCCCAGCTCAAAGCCATTGTCCCTTGTCCTGTCACTCCCAGCCCTTGTCAGAAGTCCCTCCCCAGCTCTCCTGGAGCCCCTTCAGGTACTGGCAGGCTGCTCTAAGGTCTCCCTGAAGCCTTCTCTTCAGGCTCAACAGCCTCAACTCTCCCAGTGTGTCCCCACAGGGGAGGTTCTCCAGCCCTGTGATCATCTTGCTGGCTTCCTCTGGACCCCCTCTAGCAGCTCCAGGTCCTTGTGCTGAGGGCACCATAACTGGAGGCAGTGCTGCAGGTGTGGTTTCAGCAAAGCAGAGCAGAGGGGCAGAATCCCCTCCCTGTGCTGCTGCTCTCCCTGCTCTGGATGCAGCCAGCACACAGCTGCCTGCTGGGCTGTCAGTGACCATTGTCACCGCTGACACCCACAGGCCCTTCTCCTCCAGCCTGCTCTCAGCCATTCCTTGCCTAGCCCAGGTCTGTGGTTGGGATTGCCCTCTGTAGAATCAAAAGCAGCAGGTTACTGTCACTATGGAAAGCAGCAAGGCTCTGTGAACAGAAGCAACAGTTTTCCTGCAGCAAGGCCAACGACAGAAAAGCAGAAGCATAACAGGAACATGAAGTCATTGCTTTTAGTCCTTCCTTTAGTTCTGCACATTTGCACATCACCATTGCTGTCTGCATCACTCTTGCACAACAGCCTCCCCTGGAAAGGGCCTCGACGCTGCAGGCACCACGGCGTCACAGACTGCTTTGGGTGGGAAGGGACCTTTAAAGGTCATCTGGTGCTACCTCCCTGCAGCCAGCAGGGACACCTGCAACTACAGCAGGTTGCTTAGAGCCCCAGATAGCCTGGCCTGCAGCAGTTCCACGGATGGGGCACCTACCACTTCCCTGGGCATAAAGCCCTGTGTCCACCTAGAGTCTCAGAGAAGAGGCCTTCTACCTCAGGACATCACTTGCAGGGGCAGCAGGGAGTGACTGAGGCACTGGAGTGACTGTTTCTGCTCAGAGAGCTGGGACACACAAAGCCCAGCAGCACAATGCCAGTGTAACAATGGCTTTCCATCTGCTTGCAGACAGCCTTTGTGTGGCATGGCCACACCTGGCACTGCATGCCCAGAGCTCTAGGGAAGCCCTCTGAAGAAACAGCTCAGAGAAAACAAACTGAGAATCCCCCTCCAGAAATGCAGGGGAGGGCTGAGTCTGAACTGGGTGACTTTACTCCCTCAAAGGCAAGCCAGGTCCCTTGATTCTGAGTCAGCACCCTCCAAAACCGGGACAGATGCCTTGTGGTGACCCTGTCATGGCAAGGTGCTGCAGAAATTCTGGGTGGAGGAACTATAGAGCACAGAAAACCACTGGAATTTGATCTGGAGGTAAAGTGGTTTTACTACACTGAATAAAGCCTGTCTACATGCTTCTGTGCAACGACAGCTCCAAGCTAACAGCCTGGGATGATGCTAACCTCCCAGGAAGATATGGATGTTCTGCTGGGAGTCCTTCTCACTTGCTTAGGTGGCCTGCAAACATGGTGAACTTTCAGAATCAATGTGGCACCCAAAGACCTTTGCTGGCAGTTGTGTGTGTCAGATTTCAGCAAGCAAAGAGTGGAATACCTTCAAATTGAGTCCCAAATGACCCTCAGCAGACAGAAACAGAACTGCTTTGCTTCCAACACACCTGACAAGGCTTTGGAGAAGGAACTAATTGCATTGTTCACAATAACCCACGCTCATTAGTTGCCATATTAAGGTTTTATGAGGGTTGTTGAAATCAGTTTTTCTTGTTCTAGAAGCTGGAATTCCAAACTTACCACATGATCATGGTTACTAACTTCATAACAATCTCATTCAGGATGTTGAAGAAATCCACCATCATCTTGGCCTGCTCTCCCATCTTCCCCATAGCAATGCCAAAAGCAATAAAGAATCCTATCAAACCTGTTGGGAAGAAATGGCAAGACAAGAAACCATCAAGTAAAGCCATGGAGTTTAGGAAGCCTTTGCCCTAGTCAGTGTCTCAGTACTACCTGCCCATCCAGCCTGCAGTACTACAGTGGCTTACACAGCTCTGCAGGTTCTTTAATATGGACCTACTCTTGGTTTCATGATCCCATTCATAACTTCTTTCAGCCTTCACCATTTTTCTCCATTGTGATTTCACAGCCCAACTGTGGTTTGGGTTTGTTTTTTTTTTCCTGAACTGATCCAACCATCAAACAGGTCTCTACCATGAGCTTCTCAGTGCCATACAACTGGGAGAAAGCTCACAGCAACCCAGGGCCACAGCATCACTTTTCCTTGTTGCTACAACAGTCACTAGAGACCAAGCGCATTTCTCTTAAGCTCCACAGAAGTGCCCTGACAGATTCAACCTACAGACTCCTCAGTCCTGACTACACACAAAGGATAAAGCAGCTCCAGGACAGGACAAGAATCATAGAATCATAGAATCAACCAGGTTGGAAGAGACCTCCAAGATCATCCAGTCCAACCTAGCACCCAGCCCTATCCAGTCAACCAGACCATGGCACTAAGTGCCTCATCCAGGCTTTGCTTCAACACCTCCAGGGACGGTGACTCCACCACCTCCCTGGGCAGCCCATTCCAATGCCAATCACTCTCTCTGGGAAGAACTTCCTCCTACCATCCAGCCTAGACCTCCCCTGGCACAACTTGAGACTGTGTCCCCTTGTTCTGTTGCTGGTTACCTGAGAGAAGACACCAACCCCCACCTGGCTACAGCCTCCCTTCAGGTAGAGAGCAATGAGGTCTGCCCTGAGCCTCCTCTTCTGCAGGCTGCACACCCCCAGCTCCCTCAGCCTCTCCTCACAGGGCTGTGTTCCAGGCCCCTCACCAGCTTCACTGCCCTTCTCTGGACACATTCCAGCACCTCAACATCTCTCTTGAATTGAGTGGCCCAGAACTGGACACAGTCCTCAAGGTGTGGCCTGGCCAGTGCTGAGTACAGGGGAACAGTAACTTCCCTTGTCCTGCTGGCCACACTGTTCCTGATCCAGGCTAGTGGGAGGAGAAGCTGCTGCACTGTGAGCTAACCCATGGAACTCCTCTGTGAAACTGGCTATCTGTGGAGACAGAGCCATGGAATTCAGCACAAGTAGCACCTTCTGGCTCCTGTAAGGTGTGCAAAGGGAGCCCAGTGCAGCTGGCCTGTGTTCCTTTGGAGCTAACCTTGACCACCCAGCAATCTGCAGTCTCCACAGTGGGATGGCTAATGGATGCTGATAAACAGCTTTCGATCTTCAGCCACAATTTGAGGTTAAACTTTCAATCAGGATGTGAGCTCAGTAGCTAACAAATGTGTGAACTCAGCTGGAAAATTCCTAAGGAAAACCCCATCAGGGTACAAAAGCCTTCAGGAGAAGGGAATTTCAGCTGCAGCAGCCTGGGAAAAGCCTGTCCCATAGCTTCACGCTGGATTTAGCAACCAGACTTTTTTTTCCCCTCCTAGATATTAAGCAATTCTCCAGCACCAAGCTGCCTTTGTTGAGTCACTTGAATAGGGAAGTGAAGTGTATGCTTCTGTGCTGCAGAGCAGAGAAATGATGAAAAGCATTTCAGTCAAAGACCAAGCAACTTCCTGGAACTCAGACTGCCATCAGGAACCGTTAGTAGGTGGCTTTGTCCCTTAGCTCCAAAGAAGCTGCTGGATTAGTCATAAGAGTCAAGCTGGTTCACATTCACAGAGATGTGCCTGGCTTCTACAGTCTATGCAAGCTGGATGCCAATCCCTCAGCATTTTCACTTTTTTATTCAAAGCTAAACCCCACACATCAAACAAAAAAAACCCTGCAACATTTGAGAGTCATTGGTCAAAATGCTACAGCAACCCCTGACTAAAGCCACATATTCCCTTCCTGTAGGGACTGTATTCAGCCTTCTAGCTTTTTTCTCACCCGTGCCAGACCCTGCACAGAAAAAAGCCCAGCACTAATTGTGTCTTTAGATCAGAAACAGTGTTTTATTTCCTCCAGGAGAGGAAAAAAGTAAGTGAGGATAACAGCACAAGCACGGAGTTGCTGCCTCACAGAGTGCCAAATGCCAATTTGCATCTCTGAAAGCAAGCATCTCGTCTGCCCACAAGTGCTGAATGGGAGGAGAAGGAGCTGCGGAGGCAGGCAGAGCACAGTGGCTCCTGGCTCTTGTAGGGCAGGCTGCTTCCCAGAGAAACAAATCCTCTCTGGGCAGCTTCCTGGTGCTGCAGCCGCTGCCAACCGACTCTACAAGAGCTGGAGAAGCTCTGCAGGCAAAGCAGCCACTGTGGCAGCAAGAGCAGCGCAGCAGCTGTGAGGAGTCTGTAAGGGGCCATTTGCCCCTAGAATGTGCTGGCCTACTGGATAGAATAGAATAGAATAGAATAGAATAGAATAGAATAGAATCAGCCAGGTTGGAAGAGACCTCCAAGATCATCCACTCCAACCTATCACCCAACCCTATCCAGTCAACTAGACCATGGCACTAAGTGCCTCATCCAGGCTTTTCCTGAACACCTCCCTGGGCAGCCCATTCCAATGCCAATCACTCTCTCTGCCAACAACTTCCTCCTAACATCCAGCCTATACTTCCCCCAGCACAACTTGAGGCTGTGTCCCCTTGTTCTGTTGCTGCTTGCCTGGGAGAAGAGACCAACCCCCACCTGGCTACAACCTCCCTTCAGGTAGTTGTAGACAGCAATGAGGTCTGCCCTGAGCCTCCTCTTCTCCAGGCTGCACACCCCCAGCTCCCTCAGCCTCTCCTCATAGGGTTTGTGTTCCAGACCCTTCACCAGCCTTGTTGCTGTCAGACAAAGCAGTGGTTCAGATACTGTCACATCCTGTCCCACTCTGAGGGTGGCAGCTATAAATACAGGTGTCAGCCTCAGCCCTGTGGATGTGCTGCCACAGATCACAGAATAACAGGATGCTTTGTCTTGGAAAAGACCTTTAAGATCATTTTGCCCAGCCACAATCTAAGTCTACCACGGTTGGTGCTGAGCATATGAATCTTCAAGTGTAGGCATGGCAATGAGGGTACAAATTGAGGGCTAATTTGGGACTGCCTTCACCCACACACAGAAAATAAGAAGGTGAAGTGGGAGCACTGCTCCCTGAGCTGAATGCCCAGGCACAGAGAAGAAAACAGAAGTGCTATGGGAAGTGGCTCCCTGCCTCACGCCCTCACCCCAGCCTGAGCAGGTGCCTCAGGAAGGGGTGGGAGATAGGCAAAGCCTCCATGCCACCCCCACTTGCTGGCTTGTCCAGACAGGATGGCACGGCAGTGGTTGTTGATAATTTGCAGCTGGTAAAGGTCAGCAGCAGAGATGAAAGGTGGGGGGAGCTGTGACTCAGAGCTGTGTCAAGGCTTTCCGGGATTGGCAGGGTGGTGCAACTCACACCCCACCTCTCACTTCAGGCTCTGTATCGAGCCAGACTCCAGTGAAGTGTGCCCAGGACTCCCACTGGGAACAACTGAGCTCCAGCTCCTCAGGGAGTGGGTAAAGCACTGCCTCCTGAAGCTCTCCCTCAGTGTTTTGCCAGTACCTGTTAGCAGTAGTCTAAGGAGGCTGCTTCTAGTCGAGAGGATGTTGTAGGTAGCTCCCAGTTAGCAGCAGCAGAGCTGGCAATGTAGACTAATGCCCTTGCTCCTAGGATGCCATTGTATTTCTAGCAAGAACATCAGACTCTCATCTCAGAGGCCAACAGGCAGCAGCAGCAGCTGATCGCTCATCCATTGCTCCTCAGGGAGACTAACCCTGCACCGGAGAGCAGCTCAGGCAGCAGTGGCTGCCCAGCCCCAGCCCAAGCCAGGACACACACAGGACACACACATCAGACAGGCAGAAGGTTTCCTACCCAGCACATTCATGCCATCCTTGAACTCCAGGCCCTTCTTAATGACCAGCTGGGCTTCAGGTGCTTCACGCACCGACTCGTTCAGCACAGCCAATGCAGAGTCAGTCACGTTGGGTGGCTCCTCAATGGGTGGTGGCACCAGCACCTTCTTGGTGACAGTTTGGATCTGAAGGCAAATGAAAAGGGAGAAGAATGGAAACAGACTGAATATAACCCCTAGGGGAGATCAGGGAATAGTAATAAAAGCAGCCTCTACGTGGAATTCCAGGGAGCTATATTTTTAAAGGATTAGACATGCATTCCACAACCTCTTAGCCCCTCTTCCAAAAATAAGTTTGTTTTTCAACAGTTTCAAGTGTCAGAAAGTCCTGGGAGTCTTCCTCATGACTGCAGCGTGGAAAGGACGGCGACCGCTTGCTCCTCCCCACCAAGGACGCCGCACAGTACAGTCGGCCCCTTTGGCCAGGTGGTTCCAAGTGGTGCTTTGCCAGCTGTACCTCACCTGCCCCTACCAGTTGTGTAGCACCCAAAGGCAGGCACTCCCCACATCACCCACAACAGCAGCTCTGCAGTAAGGCTTGCCCTTCAGGATGGTCTGCCCAGCTCAGCTGGGCACTGCTTGATAGTTAACTTGAACCCAGCACTTGGTAACTTTCCATTTCGCTCGGCGACTTCGAGAGCTGCAAGTGGAAGACACTCAGTGCCCTGAGCTCGCTCATTAAGCATATTGCACAAAGGGATCAAAGCTGCCAGGCGGTGCTCAATCAAACCTGACCACCCCAGTCAAGGAGATGTTAGCATCACCCCTCCTGGCACTTGAAAGGCAGCATCAAGTCAAAGCTGGAAAGAAGGAGAAATGGGAGGTATGGTAGGGGGAGTTTACAGCTAGGAGAAAAGCGAGGAGGGAGTGGGAAAAGAGAGATTTGTGACTTGCTGCTGTTAGAGGGAAGTTTTCCTCCCACTTCACACCCTGAGCTTTTCCTGCTTCATTGCAGCTCTGGAACAGACAAAATTGTCAGGAAGCTCTGCCTGGTTTGCCATCTGCTCCTGATTTCCTTGTTCCTAGAGAGATGTCTGAGCAAGGCCTCAAGAACAACAATCAGCCTGGCCCAGAACGCTTGCACACCTTCGTGCGGAGATGGACGTGGAAAGAGCGTGGCTGCTGAGCCAGCTCTGCACCACGGCTTTCCATCCTGTGAAGTCTCTGTCTCCCCTTTCAAAACTTGCTGGCTGAGTCTAGAGAGGAGGATGCAGGAAGCAAACCTGCAGGGCTTTGGGTAAGAAACTCTTCAGCTGCCACGAAGCAACCCAACCTTCCTGCACGTTTGCACCTTTCTCAGGGTTAAATTTCACCTGCAGGACGTTGCCGACACAATTGTTGGGGCTTTTTTTCACATGAGGGATCCAGAAGTGAGAACAAAGTCCCAGAAATTAAACTTGAAACATAGACTCCAGACAACCACAAACTCCACTGCTGTCACTGAAGTCAGAGGTCCTCAGCCTTTGCACAGTCACTGAAAAGGCTAAGCCAAACAATGTTTAGATCCTGACAATAACATCTGAGGCCAGAAAACAGCAGTTCTGGTGTACCCAGCATGAGGGTCCAGAAGAGGCCACAGAGGTGATCCAAGGGCTGGAGCAGCTCTGCTCTAAGGACAGGCTGAGGGAGCTGGGGGTGGTCAGCCTGCAGAAGAGAAGGCTCCAGGGGACCTCAGAGATGCCTGCCAGTGCCTGAAGGAGTCCTCCAGGAAGGCTGCAGAGGGACTTTTCCTGAGAGTGTCTAGAGACAGGACAAGGGGGAATGGTTTGAAGCTGAGGCAGAGCAGGGTTAGACTGGAGCTGAGGAAGAAGTTCTTCAGTAGGAGAGTGCTGAGACTCTGGAACAGGCTGCCCAGGGAGGCTGTGGCTGCCTCCTGCCTGGGGGTGTTGAAGGCCAGGCTGGATGAGGCCTTGAGCAGGTGAATCTAGTTGAGAGGTGTCCTTGCCTATGGCAGGAGGTTTGAGAAGATGAGCTCTGAGCTCCCTTCCAATCACAGCCATCATCACCATCACCCAAAAGCAAATGTCACAGTCACATTTTGAGGTGACACCCATCTCCTCTCTCAGGGTACACTCCATCCAGAATCCCTGCTGCAACAGCTGCTCTCAGGATAAACGAAGACTTTTTTGTGGACCATAGAACAATTCATAAGACACCAAAATCCCAGGAGGGTTTGGAGTTCAGTTGCACACTGCAGGTGACCACTTTCACTGCTCTCTGCCTGTCACCTTGCCCCACAGCCCATGGCTACACACTACAGCTGCTGGGCACCCTTCACAGAAGTCCTGCAAAAACCTCTTTCCTCCTAATGCAATCTGCAGACTTTGAATGGTCATGGAAGGAGCCCGTATCAAATGCAGAAAGAGCAAATAAGTGTTGACACTATTAAAAAGAGTTCATTTTCCTCCTAAACAGGGAAATGAGTAGAGCCTCCCTCCTCAGGAGTAAGGGCAGACAGAGGGCACTAAGTTCCATCCGGAAAGGAGAATGTGCAAGTGCAAGGTGGCTTTGTGACAGAGTCTTTCGCTGGCAGCTGGTTTGGAATCTGATAAAATCAAACACTGGAAAGCCAAAAAAAAAAAGTCAGTACCTTTTTTGATTAAGGTATAAAGAAACCAATCAGTGGAATTGGTGACCCCTGACTAGTGAAGTACCCTGAACACACAGAGAAAAGGTCATGCAAAGGCTCTGAGAAAGCCGTTTGACACAGGTAGCTTCATTCTTATTTCTCCTCCTTTCCATCCCTTGGTTGAGATCTTTGACCACTTTCATCTGGCCAGAAATTTAAGCCTCCTCTCTTCCACAGTTCAAACAAGGGAAAGAGAAAGCCCTCAGCACCCTGCTGCCCCACTCCAGCTCTGCACACATGCATCTCACATCCCATGTGATCGTTAGCCACCCACAGGACCGCCAGCCCCGTGATGTTTTGGCAACACTGGGAATGTCCTCTCTCTAAAGCCCTAAGGAGCAGTCCTTTTTTAATTGGAAGCCTCTGGCAGAAGTGAAGCAATCCATGTCCTTCTGGCAGCTTAGGCTACCCTCCATTCTTTCACCCCCTCCACGGCCTCCTCACTTCATTCTTTGGCCACAACCACAGACCCAGCTAGAGCTCCCATTCAACATAAGAATACTCAAGAACAAGTTTGGCACAAAACCTGTTCCATCAAAATAAAGCCCCCACACAAGGTCTGTGTTGCTGCTAACAGAAATGTGTTTCAGTAGAAATGGGGAAGCAAGTGTGCTTTTTCCCCTCCAAGGGAAGCTGTTTTGATTAACTGTTGGTGGAAAGCTTTTAGGCAAAGTTATTTAACTACAGGAAAAGCACCACACGGTGCCAGCACCCTTCTGCCCCAGTCTGCTTCAGGCTTGGCCTGACAGAGCCACCTGTATGTAGGCCAGCCACTAGGCTGGACTCAATGCAGCCAGAGTAGCTAGGGGAGGGTGGACTCGGAGGGGTACAGTGGTGTGATGGTTTGGGTGTTCCCTGCCCCCCCACACTTTGGAAATCACCCAGACTAGACTCAGCCAGCTCTGGGAATATGAATGAAGCTTCTATTTACAGCTGGCACAATAGACAAGCAGGTATTTACAGTGTATACAGTTGTAGACAGAAATATACAAGGTAAAAGGTAATACAGAAACACAACAGCCCTCCCAGAAACCTGAGTCCCCAGGAGTGGCTCTCTACTGCCCCTTCACCTTGCCCCTACCCCTCCCTACCTTACTCCAGTCCCAAGGAAGAATGGAGGTTGGGCCAGGGGGTTAGGAAGCAAAGTGGATTAGTCCAAAATGGAGGGTGAGGTTAGAGAGTAAGATGCAGCTCAGCCAGCAGCCCAAGTGAGAGACTCCCTTATCTATGTTTTGCTTTTATTCTTATACATCTCAGCAAGCCTATGAGGGAAGTAGACATCACCACTGTTTTCCTTCCACAGCCTGTAATCTAGTTCTTCTCACCAAAACATTCTAGCTAGCTTCAAACTAGCCCAAGTGGCAAATGGCTGGAATGCAGAGCACCCACACATTACACACAGGGCACTGCAAACCCATCAGCTCTGGAACTGACAAACAAGGTCAAATTCAGCTTGGTGGAAGGTCTCATCACTCAGCAGCTCTCAGCCCCGAGCCAGCACTCCCAACTGTGCAGACTGTAAAACAAAAGTCAACTTGTGGCCGTTGGAGCTGGATTTCCAGCTCAGACATTAAAACAATTTGGAACACAGGAACTTAGGAGTGGAAGCTCTGAGTGGAGAGGTGAACATTCTAGGGATAGGCTATATAATGGCAACAATGGATAAGTTAATATCATTTCATTGGAGCATCAACAGCTTTACATCTGGAAGCACAGCTTGTGCCTTCCCCTTGCTGCTTCTGCTGCGCCCGCTGCTATCTTCCCTTGCCGCTGTTTTGGCTGCTGCTTGACCCCTTCCCCATCTTCCTTAAGGTTATTATATTTCTGTAGTAGTTTATTCTCCCTGCACTGTTACAGTTAAACTACTAAGGCAATACAATTTCATTTTTCCTGACTTTTTATCCCAAAAGTCTGTGTTGTAGTGAGTTTACTCTGGTGGGGAAGGGATGCACCCTAACCCAGGACACAACTCAATAACCAAACATCAGCTTCTTTGCACAAACCCCAGGAACTTAAACAACTGCAACAGGAACCAAAGCAGCTCCAGAGAATGCTGTGTCATTTCCCTGTGCAGCAGTCAAGGCTTGTGGTTCTCTTTGCATTCCCTTGCTGGCATTCACCTGAACAATGGCATCAAGTGCAGACACTTCTGGTAAGCAAAAGCTGAAATACTGCCAAGGAGCAGAAGGATTTACCTGCTGAAAGCATGCCTGGACTAGATTTTCGGGGAACAGGTTTCGGATCAGGTCCAGGAAAGCATCCAGACTGGATACTTCATCATTCTTCTTGCCTTGGCCAAGTTGTTTCTTGAGTTTTGGATTGCCTGGATGGATGGCTAAAACCAAAATCACGCCCAGCACAGCAGCAATGATGGTGGTGGACATGTAGTAGATCATGGCTCTTGTACCCAAGCGGCCACTTGCTTTAGCGTCTAAACCAGACAGTCCTGCAGGGGGTTTCATTTTAAGAAACAAACAAATACATTAAGACTCAATGTCCAATTCAATAATAACCAATAATTTGTGTAATTTAATGACTGCCTACAGGTGTCTGCTTTTGTCCTTGTGAAGTTCTCACCACTAGATGGGTTACTGCAGCTTCTACTTCCAGTCCCTGTGCGAACAACATCTGCTGTTGTTGATTTGGAAGGACCTAGTGCAAGGTCCCGCACCTAGGTCAGGGCAGTCCTAGATCTCAATCCAGGATAAGGAGTGATGAGATTGAGAGCAGCCCTGTAGAAAAGGACTTGGGGTGCTGGTGGGTGAGAAGCTGGACAGGAGCCAGCAGTGGACACTGGCAGCCCAGAAGGACAAGGGCAGCCTGGGCTGCATCCACAGCAGCTTGGCCAGAGATGGAGAGAGGGGATCCTGTCCCTCTGCTCTGCTGAGAGCTCACCTGCAGGGCTGTGTCCTGCTCTGGAGCCCTCAGTATGGGAAGGACATGGACATGATGGAGAGGGCCCAGAGGAGGCCACAAAGATGATCAGGGGGTTGGAGCAGCTCTGCTAGGAGGACAGGCTGAGGGAGCTGGGGGTATTCAGCCTGGAGAAGAGAAGGCTCCGAGCAGACCTAAGCGCAGCCTGCCAGGACCTGAAGAGGATACAAGAAGGCTGCAGAGGGACTGTTTGCAAAGGCCTGCAGGGACAGGATGAGGGCAATGGTTTGAAATGAGAGCAGAGCAGATTGAGATTGGATGTGAGGAGCAAGTTCTGCACCAGCATGGTGCTGGGACACTGCAACAAGCTGCCCTGAGAGGTGGTTGAGGCTCATCTCTTGAGACATTCAAGACTGTGAGCAAGCTGCTCTAGTGGAGGATGTCCCTGCTGAGTGCAGGGGGGTTGGACTGGATGACCTTTGGATGTCACTTCCAACCCAAACCATTCTGTGGTTCTATGATTCTCTTCTTCCTACTTGACAAAAAGAAAACCAGGTGGTATCTGTAGCAAGCATCTTAAAGTATTTATGGCTAGTAGATCTTACCTGTGATTAAACTGGAGATAATTAAAGGGAGGATCAGCATTTTCAGCATCCTCATAAGTATATCTCCTGGGAAGGCTATTAACATGATGATGTCAGGATCAATGGGCGTTGCTAGCCGAAGAAGACCCCCACATACTGCACCCAGGATGACACCTGGAAGAAGAATGAATGAGAGAAGAAAGATGACATAAATGCACCTGAATGCACACTGAGCACCCAGAACAACAGCCTGGATGAGAAACTGTTCCCCAAGGCAGCTGGGTTTTGGCACAGAGACAGATGGTGGAAGGCTCAACCCTCTGATTAGTTCCAGGCTGTAATGTATCTACAATGTGGTCCTGAGGGCCATGGCTTTAGCACCAGCCTTGGCAGAGTTAGATATTGGTTAGACTCAATGACCTTGAAGAGCTTTTCCAAACCCATTCTGTGATTCTATAATTAACAAGAAGAGCTCCTGCTGTAGAATCTTCTGCCAGCTGAGCTCACACCTGATGTCCTCTTCTGCTTCTGCTTCAAACTACATCACCATCTAGTAACACTGAGCAGGCCTTGCCATACACTGAGGGACAGTCAAATAAAATTCTGGGCATCATCCTGAAGCTGGCAAAATGGAGGCACCAAGAGGGGAAGCAACTTAAATGAGGCCACGTGGAACTGACAGAAGAGCCAAGGCAGGACTCAGCCCTTTGGAGGGTGAATGAAAACAAGGTCAGCATAAGCTAAACCTTTCTTGTGAGGAAAACAGGTTCCAGTTTCCTTTGGGAGCTTTTGGAAGGGAAGGCCTGCTCTGCAAAACTCAGAGAGTGCTGAAGAAAATGTCATGCTTTGTGCTCCCTTAGTACTCCCTCCTTCTGATAGTCTGCACCCTGCTTTTTGTGCTGACCTCCAGTCACAACAACCCCTGCAGCATTCATCTGGATCTGTAAGGTGACAATGCCTGAACCCCTCTGTCAGGAGGCTCTCAGAGCACAGGCTGGAGAGCAGCAGCCTTTGTTAATGGGTATTTTATGGTTACATCCAGGATGCCTTTGCTTTCCTGATCCCAAGCCAGATTCTCAAGTGCAATAAACCAGCAAAGCCCAGGTTGTGATCTGCAGCAGCTCCCACTCTTCAAAGTACCAGTTTGACCACACAGAAAATACAGGTGTGTTTAAACCTTGTCCTGGAACCACAGCAGGCACCTTCTCAAGATGATTCCAAGCAAATACTGTCCAAGCACTTCATCTGTGTGGGTTCTGAAGGCTGAAGATGTGAAATGTGCAGCTCAGGAGCAGCTGCAGCTGGTCTTTCAAACAATAACACAGCAGAGGATGTCTGAATTTGCTGCATTTGGCCGTTAGGCTTTTGGTGAAAAAGAACCAGGCAAAGGGCCAGGGAACCACAATAAAATGTCAAACTGTTCCGTATTTGGAAGCTGCTAAAACCAGAGGCAATATTCAGGATGAGATCATGGAGTGCTGGCTTACAGCTACAGAGAGTGGGATAAACCTTCACAGCAGCACAGCTTGAACTGAGAGATAAAAGAAGGAAAGGAAATTGTGAAGAGCTTTAGTCTTATTTTAAATAATGGAGAGAAAAATGTGCAATGTGCTGTGGCTGCCCCCTTCCTGGAGGTGTTCCAGGCCGGGCTGGATGAGGCCTTGAGCAACCTGGGCTAGTGGAGGTGCACCTGCCCATGGCAGGGGGTTGGAACTGGATGAGCTTTAAGGTCTCTTCCAACCCAACCCATTCTGTGATTCTCTGATTTAGTCCTACTGAATGCCACCGACCTGACAGGCCTCACACTCCATTCCAAACCAGGTCTAGAAGGTATCCCAGTGGTGTGTCACAGAATCACAGAATGTCAAGGATTGGAAGAGACCTCGAAAGATCATCCAGTCCAATGTCCCTGCCAGAGCAGGGTCACCTAGAGTAGGCCACACAGGAACACATCCAGGTGGGTTTTGAATATCTCCAGAGGAGACTCCACAGCACCTCTGGGCAGCCTGCTCCTGTCTTTTGTCACCCAGCCTGTTCCAGTGCTCTGTCAGTGCCACCCTGCCCACCTCAACTATAGCCACAGTGCCTATGGGCATCCTGGAACAGCTGATGGCCACAGAGAGGGTCTGTGGCACTGCATGAGCAGAGCCAGACACCCAGCAAAGGTGCAGCCCAATAGCTGTAGCTTACCAAAGACAGTCAGGGTCAGGAGCAGGTTCCTGTGCAGCGACTGGCAGAACTGCACACATATGTTCCCGGATCTGGGCTCCACTGGACTTAGATGACTCTCATGCATCCGCACCTCTACTTGCTTAGGCATATTGTTGGCACTAGAATGAAAAATGAAAATCAAGTCAAAATTAGAGCACAAGGTGCCAAAAGTGAGAGGGCTGTTTGGAGAGCTTCCTTCCCATCTAAGTGGGGAAGCTGAAGCACATTCCGTGGCTCTCATGGTTCACAAGCACTGCGCACTGCTGCTTGGCAGAAGGCTTGGAGGTGGCAGAGGTTTGGCCTCCTAACAGTGTAGCCTTGAGGGTACCTTTTGCAGCTCTCTATCATACACTGGAAGTGTAAACAGCACAAATTCAGCAGACACATCATCCCAACTGCCTCACTGACCGAAACTGCTCTTCAGCTGAGCTGGAAAAATCAGTTTTCACGGAATTGTCAGGGCTGGAAGGGACCTCAAGGATCATCCAGTTCCAGCCCCGCTGCCATGGGCAGGGACACCTCACACTAGATCAGCTTGCCCAGAGCCACATCCAGCCTGGTCTTAAAAACTTCCAGGGATGTGGCTTCCACCACCTCCCTGGGCAACCTGTGCCAGTTTCTCACCACCTTCATGGTGAAGAATTCAGTTTAAATCTGCTCTTCTCTAGCTTGGAGGAGGATAGACTTAGGTCTTCTCCCAAAGATCATGGCTGGCCTAGCAGAGGAGATGGGTGAAGAGCAAAGTTTCCATTTGCAGGAAAATGCAGTCTTAAATCCATGATCTAATTCCAACACCAAAAAAAACCCCAAAAATAAGAGCTTTCAAATGAGGATTTATTTGCAAAATGAAGCATCCCAGAATATTTTTGCTTAATCTTCTTGAAATGCTTCATTTCAACACCAACATTTTGTCATCATATAATCAGAAGGCTGAGGTCAGAAGAATCTTTTTCAACTTGGTTCTAACGAGACTGGAACAACTGCCACTGAAAATTAGCCAGAAGGCTGTGCCTTCCCCCTCAAGCTTTTGGTTCCACTGCAGTGGCAGTGTTCAGAGGGGAAAGGGTTTTTTACTGCCTCTGGTTTATATCTGTGTGAGTGACATGAACATGAGCTCAGAACTTTGAAGACTCTGCCTCTGACTTTCTCAACTGATAGGCAACAGACTCCACTTTGATATGCGAAACATTCACATGTGCTTGGAGAAAATGCTAGAAATACTACTCCAGAGCAAACAGTTTCCCTAAGAGCCAAGGCTGTCTGCTTCAATGTGAGAAATGGGTAAGGAGCAAATGTTTTACTATCAAGCACATAAACATTCTGAGATCTGATTTTATGCCTGATTAGGGCAAGAATTTAGGAAGAGGAAACCTAATCTTCCTCTACAACAGCAGATCTGAGAGCTGGGGGAAGGCAAAGCTCATGAAGTTCAGTAAGGACAAGTGCAGGGTCCTGCAGCTGAGGAGGACTAACAACAGGCACCAGCACAGGTTGGGACTGTCCTGCTGGAGAGTAGCTCCATAGAGAAAGGCCTTGGAGTGCTGTTGGGCCACAAGTTCCGCATGGGCCAGCAATGTGCCCTTGTGGGCAAGAGAGCCAGTGGCATTCTGGTGTGCAGCAAGAAAAGTATGGCTAGCAGGACTAGGGAGGTTCTCCTGCCCCTCTGCTCTGCCCTGTTGAGATCACACCTGGAAGACTGTGTCCAGTTGTGGGCTCCCCAGTTCAAGAGAGACAGGGACCTGCTAGGGAGGATCCAATGGAGAGCCAGGAGGATCACTGGGGGACTTAAGCATTCCCCCTATGGAGAGAGACTTAGAGACCTAGGGCTGTTTAGTCTGGAGAAGGCTGAGAGGGCATCTGAGCAATGATGGGCAATGCTGGGACTCCAGTGCAAGGCTGAAGTGTACCAACAGCAGAGGCCCCTCGTCCACAACCAGACATCTCTGTTAAAGGTGTCTCTGTGCTGGGGTGTGGGTCACAAAACTCTGCAGAAGGCTTCTTGGCAGCTGTGGTCTTTCAAACGCGCAGGTGATTCCCTTGGTTAAGTAAATCATTGTTCCACTGCACTGAGCTTCTACAGTCACTCAAACAAGCCAAGCATTCTGAATGCTCTCCTGAAGCCCAGCAGACCAAAACTGTGTCCAGTTCTGGGCCCCTCAATTCAAGAGAGATGTTGAGGTGCTGGAATGTGTCCAGAGAAGGGCGATGAAGCTGGTGAGGGGCCTGGAACACAGCCCTGTGAGGAGAGGCTGAGGGAGCTGGGGGTGTGCAGCCTGGAGAAGAGGAGGCTCAGGGCAGACCTCATTGCTGTCTACAACTACCTGAAGGGAAGTCATAGCCAGGTGGGGGTTGGTCTCTTCTCCCAGGCAACCAGCAACAGAACAAGGGGACACAGTCTCAAGTTGTGCTTGAGTGGGGAGGTCTAGGCTGGATGTTAGGAGGAAGTTGTTGGCAGAGGGAGTGATTGGCATTGGAATGGGCTGCCCAGGGAGGTGGCGGAGTCACTGTGCCTGGAAGTGTTGAAGCAAAGCCTGGATAAGGCACTTGGTGCCATGGTCCAGTTGACTGTATAGGGCTGGGTGCTAGGTTGGACTGGATGATCTTGGAGGTCTCTTCCAACCTGGTTGATTCTATGACTCTATGATTGGCCAATGCCAATCACCCTCTCAACTGAGGGGGCTCCACAGCCTCTCTGGGCAGCCTGCTCCAGGGCTGCAGCACACTCCCCACCAAGAACCTTTTCCTTACGTTTACGTGGAACCTCCTGTGCTCCAGGTTGTGTCAGGTCCAGCCTCTTCACAACAGAGAAATGAATGAGATAAAAGTAAAGCTGAACAGACCAAACTCCTACCAGCAGCAGCCATGGAAGCTTTAGCCTGCATCAACAACGGCATTGTGTAAGTCACTCGCTGCCACTAAACCCTCCCGCTGAATGCTGACTGCATTCTCATGGGGTTTTCTAGTTACTTATGAAGCATGAATGAATTCTGAGTGGAGACCCAGACATTTGCCACACAGCCTGATCTGCCCTGGGACCCAGTATTACAAGCAACACCCTGCAGCATGACTTGTCTTTTTGCAGGGGGAGAAGAGCTTCTCTGCTTGGCTCATCTTACAGCCGTGTTGTCCTCTCTGCCTGGGCATTTAATACCCACTCTGTGAGCTGAACGTGAGCACAGGAGGGAGTCCAACCATAACCATATCAGGACAGCCAGGAGAGCAGGCCCAGCCAGCATAGCTTTAACAAAGACAGATCCTGCTCAACTAACTTGGTCTCCTTCTGTGACAAGAAGGATGAGGGGAAGGCTGTGGTTGTTGTCTGTCGATGTTAGTAAAGACTTTGGCACCATTTCCCATAGCATCCTCCTGGAGAAAGTGGCTGTCCATGGCTTGGATGGGGACACTTTCAGCTGGGCTAAGAGCTGGCTGATGGCTGAGCCCAAAGAGTGGTGAGGAATGAAGTTCGGTCCAGCTGGCATCTGGTCACCAGTGGTGTTTTCCAGGGCTCAGTGCTGGGGCCAGTTGTGTTTGATATCATCTGGATGAGGGGATCAAGGCACTCTTAGGCAGTTTGCAGAAGACAAGTTGGGCAGAAATGTTGATGTACCTGAGGGTAGAAGGCTTTACAGTAGGACCTGGCCAGGCTGAATCTGCAGGCTGAGGCCAATTGTATGAGATTCTGCAAGGCCAAGTGCTGGGTCCTGCACTTGGGTCACGACAATTTGCTTGGGCAGAGTGGCTGGAAACCGCTCAGCAGAGAAAGACCTGGGGGCGTTAATTGACAGTCAGCTGAATGTGAGCCAAGGTGTGCCCAGATGGCCAAGAAGGCCACCAGCAGCATCACCTGAATCAGTGACAGTGTGACCAGCAGGAGCGGAGCAGGGATTGTCCCCCTGTGCTCAGCACTGGTGAGGTCACAGCTTGAGTGCTGGACTCAGTTCTGGGGCCTTCACTCCAAGAAAGACAGTGAGGTGCTGGAGCAGGTCCAGAGACAGACTGTAGTGTGCAGGTAAGAACCCTCTCATGCAAGACTTTTCCTATCAACTTGCAACTCCAACTTTATAGACTACCTGGGGCACATCATATGGCCAAGAAAATGAGTGGCTATGGAGAATCTGCAGCGTGCAGCACAGGAAGCCAGCAGATCACAATGTGTCAGCATGGCTTTGTTAGCAAGAAGATCAATCTACTTTAGACCACAGGCATGCAACTGCACAGGCATTTATGAGTGCCTGGGGATTGGCAGGCAGGCAGGCAGGGCAGGAAGCAATCAGGACAGTGCCCAGCGGTTTGGAAGGGGCAGAGAAGCTGCAAAAAGGAGCTCTACGCCACCAACTCGCTGTGCACACTGATGGTAGGCAGCCACAAGAAGCTTAGCAGGTATCCTCCCACCAGGCAGCCAGGAGCCCACTAAGCAGCACCTTAGGTATCCCTTATCTAGTCATATGAAAACCTGCATTTACCACCTCGAGAGAGTGCTGGAGTGTCTGTACGGGCATGCCAGTGAGCTAATCCCAGTCTAGAGGCGTGACAAAGCCTGACAGAGAGAGCTCAAGTTACAGTCCTTCAGAACAACACCAGGTACTCTTCCAGGCCTCACACCAGACAGCTGTCCTGTGGACCTCCATGAGCCTAGGCAAGGGGAATCCCAGCATTTCCCTAGGACAAAAGTTGTAGTGATTGGAAATCCACTGCTTGCAGGAACATCTGAAAGACCCAAAGGAGCTTCCTGAGTCTGCCTGTGCTGAGCAAGACTGCAAAGTGGGGAGTGACCAAAGCCTCAGGCCATGCTGCTCTCCTTGTGAGCAGCTCCAGAGTAAAATAGCACTGCCTTGGTAGAGATCAGCTCTTGCTCGTAGGAACTGAGTTGGTAATACAGCTCACATTTCAGCAGACCAAGAATAAACTTCCATAGCTCTCCTTATTTTCCAAGTCCTTCAATCCCTACCCACTGAGAATCTGGACATGATCTTTTGTTACCAGGTTGGCACTGAAGCTGGGGCTCTGCCTGTTGACTCTCTCTGCTTTTCTGAAGCTCAAGCCTAAACACCTTTGAAAAGCAAATCCTGCTGTGACATGGTAAAGAGTCAGATCTATGCTGGGTTTCAGACCTTAAAAGGGTCTCAGACTTGGGGGAAGGAGGGCTGCCAGGGTTTTTTTGTTGTTGTTTGGAAGAAACAAGATGCATTTCTGTCCATGGGGACTGTATTCCATCCATCACAGAATCATAGACCAGTTTGGGTTGGAAGGGACCTCCAAAGGCCATCCAGTCCAAACCCCTCTGCACTCAGCAGGGACATCCTCCACTACAGCAGCTTGCTCACAGCCTTGACCAGCCTCACCTTGAACACCTCCAGGCATGGGGCCTTAACCACCTCACTGGGCAGCCTGTTGCAGTGTTCCAGCACCCTCCTGGTGCAGAACTTGTTCCTCACATCCAATCTCAATTTGCTCTACTCTCATTTCAAACCACTGAACTCACCCTGTCCCTGCAGGCCTTTGCAAACAGTCCCTCTGCAGCCTTCTTGTAGCTCCTTCAGGTCCTGGCAGGCTGCAATTCAGATTCTCTCCCACTCTCCCTGCCTCAGTGTTTGTTCAGTGGTTTCATAGCCTGTTGCTTTGTGCTGTCTGGCAGCCCTGGGTAGAAGCAAATGCAAGATCATGACTTGACTTGTCTCTGAGTTTCTAAGCATGGAGATAAGTAGATGATTGTTTTGCACAGAGCACATTGTTATTATATCATCTGCCATGCTGATAATATGATTCAGCTGTCATTCTCTTGCTTTTCATCTCAGTGCATAATCCTGGGGTAATGAAGCATGCAAGTTCTCAGGTTGTTACACCACTGTAAAGCCCTCCCAGAAACGTGACAGTTAAAAGAGATATTCCACGAGAGCATCACTACATAAAAAAGTGATCATCCTGATGGCAGGGATATGCTGTGTGACTTGAAACACACTTTCTTGCTTTAGATGTTGCAGGGCTGTGTTCAGGTCTGGAGACCTCAGCATGGGAAGGACATAGACCTGATGAAGAGGGTCCAGAGGAGGCCATGAAGATGAGCAGAGGGCTGGAGCAGCTCTGCTAGAAGGACAGGATGAGGGAGCTGAGGGTGTTCAACCTGGAGGAGAGAAGGCTCCAGGCAGACCTAAGAGCAGCCTGCCAGGACCCAAAGGGGCTACAAGAAGGCTGCAGAGGGACTGTTTGCAAAGGCCTGCAGGGACAGGATGAGGGCAATGGTTTGAAATGAGAGCAGAGCAGATTGAGCCCTGCAGCCAGCAGGGACATCCTGCACGAGGTTGGGTTGCTCAGAAGGTGCCTCAATCTCCCTGTCTGTGTCGCTGGTGAAGATACTGAACAGCACTGGTCCCAGCACAGACCCCGAGGGACACCACTTGTCACCTGTCTCCATCTGGACATTGAGCCACTGACCACTGCCCTTTGGATGCCATCATTCAACCAATTCCTCACCCTCTGGACAGCTCACCCATCAAATCCACACCTCTCCAGCTTAGAGAGCAGGGTGCTGTGGGGAGCTGTGACAGAAGCCATACAGAAGTCCAGACAGATGACATCTGTACAAGTAGGAAGATGCAGACTTCAGCCTGACTTGTGCTGCCACATGGTAAACCAGAGCTGAAGGACCAACCTCAAACCCCAGGCACATTCCTGCCCTGTTCTCCATGGTGAATTCCAAAGTATGCCATGTAAACATGATCTCCAGCAGAATGGGGACGTGCTGCAGGACGCTGCAGTCCAAGGAATAAAAAGTCTAAGGCCAGTAATGAACTCTCACGAGGCTTTTACTGAGCATTTACTGAGAGTTAGTGAATGTTTACCCCAAGCTGGAGCTGTGGAAAATCTCATTCCTGTTAAGGGGAACGAGTGCCAAGAAACAGCAGAAGCCCACAGCACAAAGTGTCTGAGCCCTGGATGTCTTCCAATGAGCTGGAAGAGACTGGGAAGCATGACAGCCCTCAGGGTCACCTGGCCTGCCCCTGGGCCAGCAACACAGCCAAAGCACACAACTGGAGCTTCACTCTACAACACAGGTCACACCCAAACATCATCTTCTGGGCTTTTCATCTCCTCAGCACTGATGTTCTGGGCTGCAGCTGTGTGTGAACATGGCAGATCTCACACATATCCTTCAGAAGACTGTGCTTATGGGGCTGAGTGAAGCAATCTGGAGTTGGATCTGCAGAGAGATCCAACCCAGGGGTGTTCCTTGTGAGAAAGAAATCTTACAGCGCAAACCCAGGCTGGGCAAGGAGTGCTGAGAGCAGCCTGGAGAATCACAGAATTGTCAGGGCTGGAAGGGACCTCAAGGATCATCCAGCTCTAACCCCCCTGCTATGGGCAGGGACACCTCACACTAGGTCAGGTTGCCCAGAGCCACATCCAGCCTGGCCTTAAAAACTTCTGCCACCTCCCTGGGCAACCTGTGCCAGTCTCTCCCAAACTCATGCTGAAGAACTTCTTCCTAATGTCTAATCTCAATATCACCTCCCATAGGTTGGATCCATCCCCCCCTAGTCCTATCACTACCTGACATCCTAAAAAGTCCCTCCCCAGCTTTCCTGTAGCCCGCTCCAGATACTGGAAGGCCACAAGAAGGTCTCCTCAGAGCCTTCTCTTCTCCAGGCTGAACAACTCTCTCAACCTGTCCCCATAGCAGAGCAGCTCCAGCCCTCTCATCATCCTTGTGGCCCTGCTCTGGACACCTTCCAGCACCTCCAGACCATTCCTGTCCCAGGGGCTCCAGAACTGGACACAGTGTTCCAGGTCTGGCATGAGATAATGCCAAAGGCTTTACTCAGGTCCAGGTACATAATGTCAGTTGCATATCTCTTCTCTAGAAGAAGGTCTTGGTGGTGTCAGCTGGTGACAAACTCCCCAGGAGCCAGTATTGGTCACTGGCAGCCCAACAGGCAACCCTGTGCTGGCTGCATCTAAAGCAGGGAGAGCAGCAGCACAGGGAGGGGATTCTGCCCCCCTGCTCTGCTCTGCTGAGATCCCACCTGCAGCACTGCCTCCAGTTCTGGGGCCTCCAGAACAAGAAGGACCTGGAGCTGCTGTAGAGGGTCCAGGGGAGGCCACCAAGATGATAAGAGGTCTGGAGAACCTCCCCTGTGGGGACAGGCTGGGAGAGTTGAGGCTGGTCAGTCTGGATAAGAGAAGGCTGCAGGGAGACCTTAGAGCAGCCTGCCAGTACCTGAAATGGCTACAGGAGAGCTGGGGAGGGACTTCTGACAAGGGCTGGGAGTGACAGGACAAGGGGAGAAGGCTTTGAGCTGGGAGAGGGGAGACTGAGACTGGAGATGAGGGAGATCTTTAGAATGAAGATGGTGAGACACTGGAACAGGTTTCCCAGGAAGGTTGTGGATTACCCCCCCGAAGTTGGGGTGAGGCCTTGAGCTACCTGGGCTGGTGGGAAGTGTCGCTGCCCATGGCAGGGGGTTGGAACTGCTTTAAGGTCCTTTCCAACCCAAGCAGCCTCTGGGCACTGCTGACTCTATGTCAGCAGAGTCTGGTGGCCCTTGCAGCAAGTCTGTGCTGCTTTCAGATGAGTGGGGAAGTCAGTATTGAAAATGCAGAGGGTACTGACCTGGCACACACCCCAGCACCACCTGCTAGTTTGGTTACTCTTCTCCCACTGAGCATTTGGGGTACAGACTGAGCTGGGGAAGCTGGCCCTTGCCAAAGCAAACCGAAGAAGCCTTCTCCTCAAATACTCTTCACAACTCTTCTGCCCTTTCTCTGCATCCTGACTCTGTTTCATCTCTGCAACTTTTCTGCCTGATTAATTAACATCTGACAGTAACCAAGGGACCAAGCCTGTCACACTGACACTCTTGGGAAGCTCTAGGAATGAACAGTCTGTGCAGGTGGGTTTCTGTGCCCTGCCTCAGGCATCATGGGAGCCTTGACCTGAATAGAATAGAATCAACCAGGTTGGAAGAGACCTCCAAGATCATCCAGTCCAAAGCAGCACCCAGCCCTATCCAGTCAACTAGACCATGGCACCAAGTGCCTCATCCAGGCTTTGCTTGAACACCTCCAGGGATGGTGACTCCACCACCTCCCTGGGCAGCCCATTCCAATGCCAATCACTCTCTCTGCCAACAACTTCCTCCTAACATCCAGCCTAGACCTCGAAGAACTTCCTCCTAACATCCAGCTATACTTCCCCCAGCACAACTTGAGACTGTGTCCCCTTGTTCTGTTGCTGGTTGCCTGGGAGAAGAGACCAACCCCCTCCTGGCTATGACTTCCCTTCAGGTAGTTGTAGACAGCAATGAGGTCTGCCCTGAGCCTCCTCTTCTCCAGGCTAAACAACCCCAGCTCCCTCAGACTCTGCTCATAGGGTTTGTGTTCAAACTCACCACCTCTGTTCATTCACCTCCTGCCCTGCTCTACTCTCCTACATCAGCCTCACTCAGCACCACCGTTTGTCACGGTTGTACTTCTTGCAGCACAAGGAAGCAGGGCAGCCTTGCCACCCTTCTGCTGCTCATGCTCCTTGAGGCTGTTGGTCGAAGCAGGGCAGCCTTGCCACCCTTCTGCTGCTCATGCTCCTTGAGGCTGTTGGTCGAAGCAGGGCAGCCTTGCCACCCTTCTGCTGCTCATGCTCCTTGAGGCTGTTGATGCAGCACCCACAGCTCTGCGGGTGGCCACTGCTCGTTACCCGAGCAAACGTCTGCCACAGCTGCACACCTTTCAGTCACTGCTCCCCTCACATGGCACTGGGCACACAAGTGTCCTTGAGGACATTCAGGCGAGCACCACGGCCATCCCCAAACGTGATGAGCAAGCTCCTCCAGCTGGTGGAAAGCAGTAGATTCATCAGCACTAAAAGGTTTGCCCCTGAGGAAGCAACAGATTATAACTCCTTGCAAAGGCACCCTCAGCATTTCCAGTGGCCACTTTCTCACTCTGTCTCCTGTCCCTTTCACCTGCCCCCACTCCTCTCCCCTGCAGCAGCAGATGATCACTATGCCCCACTCCTTGTCCCAGTCGTGCTGCCATGCAGCCCTGCACATCCAGGTGGCTTTCCCTGCGCTTTCAAGGAGTGTGTGTGAGCAACAGGGGGGAGATGCCAAGGCAGAAGCAATGCATCGCCCCTCTTACCACAGCTACTGCATTTACTGTGCCTCTGACAGCTGCCCTTGGCCTTTCAAGGGGCAAAAGCTGAGTCCAGTTCCAAGGGCTGCAGAAAGCTCTCACTGCTAGCTTCAGTAAGGATGAAGTCCTCTGAACACAGAACTGCCTTCAACTTTCCTGGCATGGGATGAAGTTTTGCTTCTAGCAGTCTTCACCCTGGCAGTCACAGCACCAGCTACAAAGAAAATGACCTCTTCTCCTCCTCCTCTCTGCCATTGGAATGGGCTGCCCAGGGAGGTGGTGGAGTCAAGTTCAAGAAGAGACTGGATGAGGCATTTAGTGCCATGGTCTAGATGACTGGATAGGGCTGGGTGATAGGTTGGGCTGGATGAGCTTGGAGGTCTCTTCCAACCTGGTTGATTCTATGATTCTATGATTCTATTCCTTGCTGCACTGCAGATAATCTGCTGGAGGTGAACAGCTTTTGATGCTAAAATCCAAGTGTTGCTCCTTGTGCACTGATACACAGAATGGACTACACCAAAATCCAGGTCCCCAGGGATGCCACAGAACTCAAATTCTAGCCCAGACTCACATAGATTTGGGGACACTTGGGACTCCCTCTACATTTTTGTCAGATCCAGGCTTTAATTTAGGTGCCAACTACATCATTTTATAATAGAATTCACTTCAAGTTCAAATTTATTCCTATTCTGCCTCCTTCTTCCTTATTCTGCTTTCAGCTCTCCATCAACTGGAGCATAAAAAACCTAACGAAGAAAGCACCTTCAGCTGAGCAGGAGGACATGAGTCACTCTGGTAGCCTGGACAGCACATGGGTATCACTTCAGAGCAAAGAAGCCTGATCTGAAATGGCCCAGGTAGTCCCATGGGCCATTTTTAGAATAGAATAGAATAGAAACAACCAGGTTGGAAGAGACCGCCAAGATCATCCACTCCAACCTAGCACCCAGCCCTAGCCAGTCAACCAGACCATGGCACCAAGTGCCTTATCCAGGCTTTTCCTGAACACCCCCAGGCACAGTGACTCCACCACCTCCCTGGGCAGCCCATTCCAATGCCAATCACTCTCTCTGGCAACAACTTCCTCCTAACATCCAGCCTATACTTCCCCCGGCACAACTTGAGGCTGTGTCCCCTTGTCCTGTTGCTGGTTGCCTGGGAGAAGAGACCAACCCCACCTGGCTACAACCTCCCTTCAGGTAGTTGTAGACAGCAGTGAGGTCTGCCCTGAGCCTCCTCTTCTCCAGGCTAAAGACACCATGGTGACCCAGAGCTGTGGTGCTGAGGGAGGTGGGTCAGCAGCAGCCTTGGTAGAGTTAGAGAAAGGTTGGACTGGGTGATCTGAAAGTGCTTTTCCCACCCAAACCATTCAGAGACTCTACGATCCTGTGATTTGTGGTGAAGCTATAGCCCTTGAAGCTTTCCTGATGTGCCTCTGTACTAGTTTGAAACTAGCTAGAATGTTTTGGTGAGAAGGACTAGATCATAGGCTATGAAATGAAAACAAGAGTGATGTCTACTTCGCTCATAGTCTTGCTGAGATGTGTAAAAAAGGGAAAGCAAAACATAGATAAAGTCACTTTACCCTTCGCTCTTCGCCTGCTGGGGAGCTGGGGCTGCTGGCTGAACTGTATCTTACTCTCTAACCTCACCCTCCATTTGCTTTGGCTGATTCACCTTTGCTTCTTAACCCCTCTGGCCAAACCTCCATTCTTTCTTGGGACTGGGGTAAGGTTGAGAGGGGTAGGGGGAAGGTGAGGGGGTGGTTGAGAGCCCCTCCTGGGGACTCAGGTTTCTGGGAGGGCTGTTGTGTTTCTGTATTACCTTTTACCTTGTCTATTCCTGTATCTAACTGTATATACTGTAAATATCTGCTTGTACATTGTGCTAGCTGTAAATAGAAGCTTCATTCATATTTTCAGAGCTGGCTGAGTCTAGTCTGGGTGATTTCCAAAGTGTGAGGGGGCAGGGAACACCCAAACCACCACAGCCTCCATGCACGAACCCTTGCAGAGTGTGGAGAGCTGGTTGCAGACTTGCAGAAGGCAGCAGTGGCTTGGTCAGAAGGGAGGTGCTCTTTGTTGCTGCTCTGACCAAGCCACTGCTGCCTTCTGCAAGTCCAACATCAGCTCTCCAAACTCTGTGAGGGTTCATGCATGGAGGCACATCAGGAAAGATTCAAGGGCTGCATTTCTGGTGTCACCTAAGAGGGCTCATTGCCACAGAGCAGGGAGGGCAGTGAGAAGGATGGGTACTGACCTCTGCACTTTCACCTCTGGCTCTCAGTTTCAGCAGTTGCATCACTTTTGTGGCAAAGGCAAAAGATTTTTATACCCTTAACATTTTCCATGGATTTCAACACTGCCCTGCTTGCAAAATGATTAGTGACACCAATACTGACTCAAAGGTGTTTTGCAAGAGACTGTTTTGGACAGGAAGCACAGGTGTTAGGCGAGAAAATAAAAACATTCCTCCCCTGTGCTTAAACACCAGGGTGAAATGCATGTGGTGAGGGGCACACATGAGCTACAGGCTGGAAGTGGGAAGCAGACACCAAGAGAGTCACAAAGCAGGGCCTCAACCTCTTGTATTCCTGTACAAAATCCCACCTTTGAGTGCCAGTCTAGCTGCTCTGCTCTCCAACTCCAGACTTGTTCAAATCAAATGCCTCTCAGCTTTCCCTGCTTTCAGCTGTTCAGCCCTAGAAACACAGAGCCTGACTACCCACTACACCGGAACAGCTGAGCACCACTGATGGACAAGTCAAAGGCCACAGGGCTGTTGGAAACAGCTCACCCCATTAAGTAAGACCACCGGAGTGCCCTGGGCCCCTCCTTGCCATAACCCTGACAATCCCCCTGGCTCTGCTTGATCTCTTGGTTTGCAGACTGAGAGCCCCTAAGGTGCTGAGGCCAGCCCTGTGCCAGATAAGGCCATACCATGCTTGCTTCTGTCAGGAGACTGCTCAGAGATTTCTTTAAGGTGGCTTATGCTCCTCCTGTTGATGTTCTGGCCATGCCATGCCCATTCAGATACACACAACTCACTGTGAATGAGCCAAACAGACTAAAGATTCCTGAATTAGTAATACATGAAGCAGAAAGACTTCCTCCCTCCATGACTAATTCCATCTCTGCAGGCAAGTGTTTGCATCTTGCTCACCACATCTTATGCAAAGTTGCCCAGCTAACACATCCAGCTGGATTCACTGGGACATGCTCTTGCAGGACATGACAATGCTCTGCCCTTGAGCTTATCTAAGGAAACAAAGCTTTAGCCATTTCCCAAGAGTGACCTCCTCACTCTGTCATTCTTCTTTGCTTTTGAACACCTTCATATTTCTAGGTTCCAGAAGACAGACTTGAGAGCTGCAGGAATCTCTTGGCAATGCCCGAGGAGCTGGTTGAGACCAAAGAGCTTCAGCACCCATTACCCTCAGCTTCCTTCCACCTAACCCCCTAGCAATTTGTGCCCATGTGTGGCCTGTTAGCTGATGCATCCCAAAGCCCAGCATCACTCTGGGTCTGATGCACTGGAGCTTTGCCTAGCACATGCAGAACTTGCTCAGAAGAGCTTTGTACTGCCATGCATCAGGAAACAAGGGAGGGCAGAGGGAGCTATGCTGGGCTAAGCCCCTGCAGCTATCCTTGAGTCCAAGCCCAGTCCAACCTCCTGCCAGAGCAGGACCTGCAGCTAACCTTGATGCCAACAAGCTCTGCCCTGACTTTAACCTTTGCAGAAGTTTGGGTGAGAAGTAGATCCCAGGATGTGCTCTTGATAGCTGCTCTGTGATGATCTGCTAAATGCCAGAGGGACCAGCAGAGCATTAGAGACACCTTACAATAACATTTTGTGGTCTTTTAATGACTGCTGTTGGGTCTTGCACCTCTGACCTTCCCAACAAGCAGAGCCTTGATGCTGTTTTCCCTTCCCTCTGTAACTGAAACTACTTCTGTCATGATACCAAGGGTCCAGATTCCAGTACTGGGTTTGCTACCAACTGCTGCAGCAACCAGCAAGACCCAGCCTGTTTTAAGCAGGTGCAGCTCTTTGGAACCAAGCAGGCATGGGCAGAGCACTTGGTATTTACCTTGTGAAGCCTGCCTGGACTTTCTCCCTGACACAATCCAGGCTCCAATAGGCACCAAAAGAGTCTAGCTAAGTTCTAGTATTAGATGTGCTTATACTGTGCACTGAATACAGCTGTGTATGCTCCAGCCTGAGAGAATCTCCTCAGTGTTAAGTACAACTAAACTGTCTTGGTCACTTCTCAAATCCTTTCTTTCCTCTCTCTTATGGGTGACATGGCCACATGGTATGAGCCAGAAGGCTCTTCACTGAAAGCACAAAGGGTTCCCAACTGGTAACAGAGATGGAGGATTTCTTATCCAGAAGGAAGCATCTGTCCTGGCTGCAGAGACCCCTTTCTTGTTTCCATCATGCCCCTTCCATTACCTGTGCCACACTGCTACAGTAAGAGCCTGCCAGGGAGCTGAGGCTGACAGGAACAACAGAAACTCCAACTGGGAGAAAGCAGGAGCTGACATTTCACAGATTCATAGACTGTCGGGGGCTGGAAGGGACCTCTGGAGATCATCCAGTCCAACCTCCTGCCAGAGCAGGAGCACCTAGAGCAGATCAGACAGGAACACATTCAGACAGATCTTGAATACCTCCAGAGAGGGAGACTCCACAACTCCCCTGGGCAGCCTGTTCCAGTGTTCTATCACCCTCACAGGGAAAAAAATCCTCATGTTTCCACGGAAATTCCTATGCTTCAACTTCCACCCCTTGCCCCTCGTGCTGTCCTTGGGCATCACCCAGCAGAGCCTGGCTCTCTCATTTCTGCAGGAAGATTGCAGTCCAGCACTCTGCCTTCAACAGTAACCCAGCCGAGTTCACTGCTCTCCAAAGACCATCTCCTCTGTGCCCTGTGGCCCGAGCACTGCTCCCTAGGCAGTGTCCCTAGATGACTGGCAATCTGTTCTCAGTGTGCTTAGTGTCACTGGAGGAGGAAAGCCACCGGCAATCCAAGTTCTTCATCTAGGGACAAAAGCAGTCTGTAACCAAAAAGCCACTGCAGCTGAACAAAGGGCTTCCAGCACCTTCTGGAGTGCAAGCCTGTTCTTCACACTGGCCTGAGAGAGCTGGGGGTGTTCTGCCTGCAGAAGAGAAGGCTCCAGGGGGACCTCAGAGCTGCCTGAGAACAGTTGAAGGGATCCTACAGGAAGGCTGCAGAGCAATTCCCCCTCAGAGAAGGGCAAGGGGGAATGGTTTGAAGCTGAGGCAGAGCAGGGTTAGACTGGAGCAGAGGAAGAAGTCCTTCAGTAGGAGAGTGCTGTGACACTGGAACAGGCTTCCCAGGGAGTCTGTGGATGCCTCCTGCCTGGGGATGTTGAAGGCCAGGCTGGATGAAGCCTTGAGCAGCCTGGGCTAGTGGGAGATGTCCCTGCCCGTGGCAGGGGGTTGGAACTGCATGATCTCTAATGTCCCTTCCCACCCCAACCATTCCATTAATCTATGAAAAGGGGAAGTCCTCTGCTTCAGTCTGTGTATGTCAAAGATCACATCTGGACTCCCCTTGCTCTTACCTTGGTATAGAACATGCTGATACCCTCCACAATAAGTTTTTCTGCTTAGAAGAACCTAAGAACAAAATTCTTCACAGGTTTCCTACAAAGCCACTGACCTGGCAAGCTGCAGTCTGGACTCACTCCTACTGGAATCCAGCACTAACTGCTCAGTTATGGACAGCAATGTCCTGGTCTGCTAGCAAGCATCCCCTCCAAGAAAGCTCACCTGCATGCTGAGTTCTGAACCATGTTTTCCCTCTTTATTAATTAGCTTTTCCAAGTTAACCGAGGTCAGCGCATCTCTTTTTTGCCTCCCACTCACCTGCCCCTTTAATCTCCTTATGTTTCATTGCCTTTCTGAGCTGCCAGCTCTCACACACTGGCAGAGATGTGTGGGCTCCACAGCACATGCTCAAGGCCTCTGCCCACCAGTCAATCATCCTCGGGTTTGACTTGGGCTGTGGGAATGATTTCCCCTGTCACTTCTTCAGAGGAAGAGCTGATTTCTTTCTCTTGGTGCTGTAGGCGAAGGAAAGACCTGGCTCTATGAGTGACCATAAGCTTGGTACCAATCTCTTTGCCCAAGTGCAAAGGAGTTTATTAAGTGGGCCTTCTCCATGCCTCTCAACTGAGTGTCCATCCACAGCTGACTCAAAACTCAGGGCTTGATAAAAATCCAGCAAGGGAAACTTCTGCACATATTCCCAGAACAAAGCACTGCACTTCAAACATGCTAAAGGTCTCTGCTTGCCGCAGGTCCATATATTTTTATTGTGTAAGGGACATGAGCATAGATTCATAGACTCACAGAAACACTTAGGCTGGGGATGACCCCTGAGTTCCTCAGGGCCAACCTCTAACACTGCTCTACCAAGGTCACCACTAAACCACATCCTGAGCACCACAGCTATAGGACCTTTAAATACCTCCAGGGATGGTGACTCCCTGGGCAGCCTGTTCCAATGCTTCACCACTCCTGCAGGGGAAAGGTTTCCCTAATGTCCAGCCTAAACCTCCCCTGGTGCAGCCTGAGGCTGTTGCCTCTTCTTCTGTCACTAATGACCTGTGAGAAGAGACCAGCACCAACCTCTATTGTGCTCTCAGGTAGTTGCAGAGGGTGATAAGGTCTCAATCAGCCTCCTCTTCCTCACAATAACCAGTCCCAGTGCCCTCAGCTGCTCCCCATCAGGCTCCTTCTCTAGGTCCTTCACCAGCTTAGTTGCTCTTCTCTGCAGCCTCTCCAGCCCCTCAATATATTTCTGGTGCTGAGGTGCCCCAAGCTGAACCCAGCACTCGAGCTGTGGCCTCACCAATGCCTAGTACAGGGAGACCATCCCTGCCCTGCTCCTGCTGGTCACCGTTGCTGATCCAGGCCAGGATGCCATTGGCTTTCTGTGCCCCCTGGGCACTCTGCTGGCTCACGTTAGCTGCTTGTCCCCTAGAACACCCAGGTCCTTTCACTGGAAAACTTTCCAGCCACTCTGCCCCAGGCCTGCAGCATTTCAGGGGTTGTTGTAGCCCAAGTGCAGGACTCAGCACTTGGCCTGGTCGAGGCACATCTCACTGACCTTGGTGTGCTGTCTAAGTCACTCTGCAGAGCTTCCCTGCCCTCCAGCAGATCAGCTCCCCCACCTCACTTGGTCTCATCTGCAAATCTACTGATGGTGCCAGCACCAAGATCATTGACAAAGATGTTACACAGAAATGGTGCTGAGCCCTGAGGAACACCACTTGTGCCTGGCTGCCAGCTGGATTCACTCTTCCTGTCCTGTCCTCAACACAGTTCACTCTTCCTGTTAGAAGACAACACGACCTTTAGCCCAGCCTGTTAAGAAGAGTGGGAAGCCAGCTGGGTACCCAAATTGGAACTAGCAGGGCAAGACAAGAGCACACTACGGTGTGACAGCCTGACAACTTCAGGCACAGCAGTTCTGCTCTGAGGTCAGTCTGCAGTGATCAGATTGCCACAGAAGAGAAGGCAAGCATGCCTCAGGAGCTCAGCCTGCAGAGCCCTTGCTCACACAGACTCTGCAGGCAGCCCAAACATCTGCTGGAAAATCAGCCCCACAAAGTCACCCTGATTATTCTCAACACTCTCCATCCCTAGGCCATGCCTCTACGACAAAGGAAAGGAAAATCAGTTGTGATCTGCACCAGGACTGACACCAAGTGATGCATTCCTCTTTGAATCATTACCACAGCAACTGTCCAGCACCAGTAAAGCACTGTAGGTAGAGACAGAGGTACAGATATAGACGCAGATATGGATGTAGATACAGACACAGATACGCCCTCCAAGCACTCTTTGCATGAAATACAAGCAAGAAACATCCCAGGACTGACAAATGCAAACCCGCAAAACTCAAAGAAATATGTCAAAGACATACAGGAGCAGCCCTGCAGAGAAGGACTTGTGGTGCTGGTGGGTGAGAAGCTGGACAGGAGCCAGCAGTGGGCACTGGCAGCTGAGAAGGCCAATGGCAGCCTGGGATGCATGGAGAGAGGAGATCCTGCCCCTCTGCTCTACTGAGACCTTACCTGCAGGGCTGTGTCCTGCTCTGGAGCCCTCAACAGAGGAGGGACATGAACCTGATGGAGAGAGTCCAGAGGAGGCCAGAAAGGTGATCAGGGGGCTGGAGCATCTCTGCTAGGAGGACAGGCTGAAGGAGCTGGGGGTGTTCAGCCTGGAGAAGAGAAGGCTCCAGGCAGACCTAAAAGCAGCCTGTCAGCACCTGAAGGGACCACAAGAAGGCTGCAGAGGAACTGTTTACAAAGGCCTGCAGGGACAGGACAAGGGCAATGGTTGGAGATGAGAGCAGAGCAGGCTGAGATTGGATGTGAAGAGCAAGTTCTGCACCAGGAGGGTGCTGGGACACTGCAACAGGTTGCCCAGGGAGGGAGTTGAGGCCCCATGCCTGGAGGTGTTCAAGGTGAGGCTGGACAAGGCTGTGAGCAGCCTGCTCCAGTGGAGGACATCCCTGCTGAGTGCAGAGGACTTGGTCTGGATGGCCTTTGGAGGTCACTTCCAGCAAAAACCATTCTGTGATTCTCCAGTATACACCAGAAAAGACTCTCCAAGACAGAAATGCTTTGAGGTCTAGTCAGGAGTGGTTTCCCATTCTACCTCCCGGTCACTACACCTGGATGATGTTTTCTTGTTTAAACTGCTGCACCCTTTCTTTGTTATTTAACCCAGATGGTACTTAGGAACTTAAACCACAAAAGTCCCAAATGTACACTAATTAGTTGACTCTGCTTTCAATCCAGCAGCTTGAGATCCACATGGCAAATGGTGTAAGCAAGCAAACAAGTATCAGAGCTTCACACTCTCAGAGCTTAATGTTCTTATTCACTGTTTGCTTTGGACTGTCCCTGTATGTCCAGCAGCCCATTCTACAGCTGTGGCTTTGCCTCTGTTGAATATGAAATCACACAGACTCAAAGCATGTTAGAGGTTGGAAGGCACCTCCAGAGATCATCCAGTCCAACTGCCCTGCCAGAGCAGGAGCACGCAGGGCAGGTCCTACAGGAAGGCATCCAGGTGGCTTTGGAAAGTTTCCATAGAAGACTCCACAACCTCTCTGGGCAGCCTGCTCCAGGCCTCCAGCACCCTCACAGTGACAAAGTTTTCTCTCCTGTTCCCCTGGCACCTCCTCTGCTCCAGCTGGCACCCAGTGCCCCTTGTCCTGTCCTGCGACATCCCTGAGCAGAGCCTGGCTGTGTCCTCCGCACACTCATCCAGGTTGTTGATGAATCTATTGAACAATCCTGGTCCCAGTACTGACCCCTGAGGGGCTTCAAGAGATCACAGCACCACAGAATTGTCAGGGCTGGAAGGGACCTCAAGGATCACCCAGTTCCAACCCCCCTGCCATGGGCAGGGACACCTCACACTAGATCAGGCTGCCCAGAGCCACATCCAGCCTGGCCTTAAAAACCTCCAGGGATGAGGTTTCCACCACCTGCCCGGGCAACCTGTACAAGCCTCCAAGTAGACTTTCTTCCCAAAGAGAAACCTTTACAACAGAAATGTTGACACTTTGAACGTTTTCTTCTTAATGAAGTGTGAACAGTGCTGTGCAAGTGGACCTTAACATCAACTTCAAGTGGAATTCGGCCAGAAGGTCTCCTTGCCAGTGGCCCATGGCTTCAGTGTGTGTTGTGTAGCAACAGGCAGGCTGCAGCCTGGCAGCAGGAAGGAAACATGTCTCATAGATAGGTGAAGGGAAGAGAAGCAGTGACCAGACACTCCTTGTCTGTTGTCATTTTTGACAAGCAAATATTCTGAATATTCAGCCTTCTCCTGTGAGGTGCTGCTGCAACAGGACAGCTTATTCCTCAAGCTCTTTGCTACAAGAGGCTGGAGGCCACTACAGTGCTGAGTATGGTCTTGGAGAAGCACTGCAGCTCTGCTGTCCTGGAGAGATGCAGAGCCTGTTTTCCTCTGCTCCTGGCTGTCTTCTCTTCTCTCACTCCTGCAATGACTTGAGACACCAAGAGAGCAACAGCAGCAGCTCACCTCTGCTTCCTCTTCCTTTTCCATTCACCCAGACTTAGGCACCATGGGACTTTGAAAATTACCCTTCTGACTAGGGCATGATCCTGAAACCATGCATCACTCCCAGAGAGGCTCTTCCACCTGATGAGCTTTAGTGCTCAAGGTGGTATCCACAGCAGGAAAGGTGACATGCCTGGCTAGCAGGGGCTGCAGCGCTCACGGGGCTGACAGGATGAGCTTCAACAAGGCCAAATGCCAGCTCCTGCACTTGGGCCACAACAACCCCAAGCAATACTACAGTCTTGGGGCTGTAACTGACAAGCAACTGAGTATGAGCTCAGACGGAAAAGAAAGCCACTGGCATCCTGGCTGAGATCAGAAAGGCTGTGTCCAGCAGCAGCAGGGAGGGGATTGTCTCCTTGGACTCTGCTTTGGTGAGGCCATACCTCGAGTGTTGTGTTCAGTTTTGGGCACCTCAATACAGGAGAGATGTGGAGGTGCTGGAGAGAGTGCAGAGGAGGGCAAGGAAGCTGGGAAGGGCCTGGAGAATAAATCTGATGAGGAGAGACTGAAGGAGCTGGGGACGGTTAGTGTGAAACAGAGAAGGCTGAGGGCAGAGCTCATGGCTGTCTACAGCTACCTGAAAGGACCTTGTGGAGAGAGGTTGGTGCTGGTCTCTTCTCACAGGTCATTAGTGACAGAACAAGAGGGAATGGCCTCAAGCTGCAGCAGGGCAGGTTTAGACTGGACAGTAGGAAAAATCTGTTCACAGCAAGAAAGGTGAGAGATTGGAATGTGTTGCCCAGGGAGGTGGTGGAGTCACCAATCCTGGAGGTGATTAAAGGTTGTCTGGATGCTTGTGGCTATGGTTGAGGGTGAACCTTGTAGAGCAGAGTTCTGGTGCTCCTGAGGCTCTTTTCCAACCTGAACCTTTCTCTGATTCTGTGGAAGGTGGGAATCTGGTGTGGTGCTGTGCTGTCTGGAAGTTAGAGAAGGGCTTTCTCAGTGCACAGGTGTTTCATCCTTCCTGCTCCTTGCTAAAGCTTTTCATCCCTAATATCTCTAGAGTCTAAACTAACATTTTTATTTCACTGTAAGCAGCCATCAAATAGTGGGGGGGAGAGGAAGAGGAGGATATTTTGTTTTTCTTAACAGCTGAATTTGCTGTACCCATGTACCTGTGACCAAAGAGAAGTATGAAATGAACAAACAGCAGCCAAAACAATGCTGCTCCAAAAGGATTTGCTAGGGGCTGTGAAGCCTTTGAGCTGATGTAAGTCTGAGTCTGCCCTAGTCCATCCCTTCTGAGCTCTCAGTCTCTCATACTTTGCTTGTACAAACTTCCATGGATTCATGGAAGAGAGGACAAGATGGATGGTTCCTACCAGGTTGCTTTTGCTCTGTGATCTACTTTCTAAGCTTCCACTCATGCTGGCAACCTCTGAGTTTCACCTCTGATTTCAAAGGAGCAAGACACTACCCTGGAAGCTCTTCCTGATAGTCATTACAGACTGAGGTATCACAGTAATACCAAGGTTGGAAGAGACCTCACAGATCATCAAGTCCAACCCATTACCACAGAGCTCAAGGCTAGACCATGGCACCAAGTGCCACGTCCAATCCTGCCTTGAACAGCTCCAGGGACGGCGACTCCACCACCTCCCTGGGCAGCCCATTCCAGTAGCCAATGACTCTCTCAGTGAAGAACTTTCTCCTCACCTCAAGCCTAAATTTCCCCTGGCGTAGCTTGAGACTGTGTCCTCTTGTTCTGGTGCTGGCCACCTGAGAGAAGAGAGCAACCTCCTCCTGGCTACAACCACCCCTCAGGTAGTTGTAGACAGCAATAAGGTCTGCCCTGAGCCTCCTCTTCTCCAGGCTAAACAACCCCAGCTCCCTCAGCCTCTCCTCGTAGGGCTGTGCTCGATGCCTCTCACCAGCCTCGTTGCCCTTCTCTGGACACATTCAAGCATCTCAATGTCCCTCTTAAACTGGGGGGCCCAGAACTGGACACAGTACTGGACACAGTACTCAAGGTGAGCACATAGAGACCCAAGTGCTGAAGTGCTTGGGCTGTGTGGTATGTGCAGCACCCTCATGGGCTTGTCTGAGATGATAAAGCTGAAGATTTTAAAGAAAGAGCCTCTCTGGTTACTTTGCTTGACCCAAACTGTCTTGAAGATCACTCAGCTACCACTGGATGCATCCTCCCTCAAGCAGGTGCCTCAGGAGCCCATTCCCACAGCTACAGGCAGGAAGAGTAACTGGATACCACAAGATTGAAAGTGATGGGACTGGGGGCAGTTGGCATCACTTCAAATACTACAAGAGTAGAACAGATTCAAATCATGCCACCCTGGACTAGTATCATGGCCCTGTCCTCTCAGGCACTTCATCCCATGGCACCACCCAGCCAGAGGTTGACAATTATCATGCTACACTGTACTGAAAACCCCCACATTGCTCAACATGAGTTCTTGGCAAGCAGGAGCTTCTCCAAAGGCAGCAGAGAGGGACTTGAACAAAGGTCTCCTTCATCTCTTGCCCCCCAGCTAAGCAGGTGGGTGCAGAAGGCAGCACAGTACACTTCCTCCTGCCTGTGCCAGCACAACAGCTTTCCCTTGGCTCCAGCTGCTCAGAACTGCACAATCACCTAGAGCCACAAAGCTCCAACATCAGTGGCTTGCCACAGGTCAGACAAGTCGAGACAGGACCCAGACCTCCTCTCTTCTTCTAAGGCTCCATGCTGCTGAGCCTGAACCAAAGGGTACCACCAATAGTGGAAGGTTCCTCTTTCTTTTAGTGATTTTGCTGAGAAAGTAGTCAAACCTCAGGGCTGCCTGACAGGAGGATGTGGGCTCTCTGCTCTCTGGAGATTTTGAGCTGCATGTCAGGAAAGAGATTTACAGAAGTAGAAAGAAGGAGCTATCCCACTCTTGCTTTTGTGGACAGAAATCTCATCCCTTCATTTCCAGCTTTATGCACAATCTCTCGTCAACTGCTGGAGCAGAGCAATGGAGCTGGCAATGGATTTTGGGTTCTATCTTGCTTAGGAGAGAAAACAAAGCAGCCCAGGTGCAAGCATATCTGGGGAGCATGCCATCCTCCCTGTGGACAGAAAAGAATGGCAGCAGGGGTGGCAGGGTGGTCTGAGGTTTACCTATGCCTCACTGCACAGTTTGTCACACTCAGACAACATCAGGTTCTTGCTCAGCAAGGATGGCATCTGCAGTATCCTGGCATTCACAACCAAGTCCAGCACACTCAGAGCTGAGGGTACACAGCCCAGAGAAGCCTTTTCCTCCTCCTGGCACTCCTCTCAGGCACTGTGCACCAGCTACAGCAGTAGCAACAGATGCAACCTTAGCACTCTCTGACACATAACCACGTGGGAAGAAAGCCAACTCCTTCCCCCCCTTCACACGTTACTGGCTCCATTCCACACGGCTCTACCCAGCAAGGCAGGTAGGAGCAGCCAGTCTGCTTCTGTCCAGTGTGGAAGCTGCTCCCGACAGACTCACAGATCCTGATCCATTCTTTTCCCTGACGACTCCCCTCCCCAAGACTTAACACTCTGCTCCCCAGCTCAGTTCCCTCTAGCTCAGTTGTGAAGCTTCAGGCAATTCAAATCCCCTCATTCTGTGCTGGGAAGCTTCCCATCTGCTTCCTTCCCCTGCTCTTAGGGTTTGCAATGCTATCACAGAGTACTCCCAGCACCAAACATTCGGTGCTGGAGCATGGGAAGAAGTTGCTCTTGGGGATGGATACTGGGCATGGGCCTGTGTGTGGCCAAGAGTGCAGTGTATTCTGGGCTGCATCAGGAAAAGTGTGGCCAGCAGGGCCAGGGAGGTTCTCCTCCCTTATTACTGTGCCTTGCTGAGACCACACCTGGAAGACTTTATCCAGTTCTGGGCTCCCCACTTTGAGAGAGACAGGGACCTACTGAGGAGAGTCCAACAGAGAGCCACGAGGATGACTGGGGGGCTTGAGCTGGAGAGAAACTGAGAGCCCTGCGGCTGTTAAATCTGGAGAAGAGAAGGCTGAGTGAGGATTTGAGCAATGTCTATCAATAGCTGAGGCCTGGGTGTCAAGTGGCAGGGGCCAAGCTCTTTTGAGTGGTACACAGCAATAAGCCAAGGAGCAATGGATACAAACTGGAACAGAGGTTTCACCTCAACATAAGGAGAAACTTCTTTACAGTGAGGGTGCTGAAGGCCTGCAGCAGGCTGCCCAGAGAGGTTGTGGAGTCTCCTTCTCTGGAGACTTTCCAAATCCACCTGGATGTGTTCCTGTGTGGACTATCCTAAGTGATGCTGCTCTGGCAGGGTGAGTTGGACCAAGTTTTCCCTCATGTTTCCCTGACACCTCCTCTGTTCCAGCTGGCACCCAGTGCCCCTTGTCTTGCCAATGGATATCCCTGAGCAGAGCCTGGATGCATCTCTGCACATCTTTAGCAGCAGCAATCAGGGCAGCCCTCAGGCTCCTCTGCTCCAAGCTCCCAGCCCCAGCTCTCTCAGCCTATGCTCACAGGAGATGTTCCACTGCCTGCAGCAGCTTGGTGGCTCTTGGCTGGGCTCTCTCAAGCAGTTCCCTGAGGTCTTTCTTGAGCTGAAGAGCCCAGAACTGGACACAATATTGCAGACATGGCCTCAGCAGGGCAGAGTAGAGGAGCAGGAGAACCTCTCTGGCTCTACTCACAGCAGCCCTTCTAATGCCCCCTGGGATGCTGCTGAAAGAACTGCCTCAGAACAGGCACCTAGGGGCAAGCCTCACAGCTTGGCAGCACACTGTACCCTGGGCTGATGCAGCAGACAAGGCTCTGCCTTTTGCAGCACTTCATAGATTCATAGCATCATTTGGGTTTAAGGGACCTTAAAGCACGTCCAGTTCCAACCTAGACCACAGAGAGAGCAACACCTCCCACTAGCCCAGGCTGCTCAACTCCTCATCCAACCTGGCCCTGAACAGCTCCAGGGAGGGGGCATGCACAGCCTCCCCGGGCAGCCTGTTGCAGTGTCTCTCCACCCTCTCTGCTCTCACCTGTTTCCACAGCAAGCAGCTCCTGACCACTACTGCACCTGGGGCTCTGCACTGCATCTCTTCATGGCTCTCACTGGTATCAGCTACAGGCCACTGTGCGTTTTTTCCATCCTTCCCTTCTTCCCATCAGACTTCTAGACAGTATGTGAGTCTGCAGCACATATTCTGCAATTGAAGCATGGATAAGATCTCTGCAAACTTGCACCCAAAGCCTTTTATGTTACTACCCCTCACTTTGAGAGGGAAAAGTGATTTCAAAGACCTGTCTGGAGAATGCTAAGGCATCACTAGATGCTGCTGAGAGTCTCTGCTGTTTCTTGGAAACCACTTCTCTCTGGTTTATGACCTTCCATCATAAAGCTTCTGGATTTACACAATGACATCAGTAGAATAGAATAGAATAGAATAGATTAGAATAGAATCAACCAGATTGGAAGAGACCTCCAAGATCATTCAGTCCAACCTATCACCCAGCCCTATCCAGTCAACTAGACCATGGCACTAAGTAGGTAGCATTTGTTTTACAAAGTCCCCAGTTCCCATCAGAGAGCCCTCCCGTGTCACCCACACAGGAAGGTCACACAAGGTAAGGCAGCGTGTGGGTGTCAGTACACCCTTCCTTTGCATAACTGCTTCTGGAGATAGAAGCTACTCTGGGCTGTCTCTTCCAAAGCAGAGTCCCAGACACAACACAGAGAAGCTGGCACAGACCTTCGTGTACTTGCTGGTAACTTCACACCAACCCAGTCTGCGTGTCCCACTCCAGAACACCAGATCATGCTCACCCCAGTGAGAGCCAGAGACTAGCAGGAGCTACAAGACGATGACAACACCACCCAGGCACCTGAGAGACCAAATCACACCCAGACAAGAGCCAAAGATGGAAAAAGAGGATCCTGCCCCTCTGCTCTGCTCTGCTGAGAGCTCACCTGCAGGGCTGCATCCAGCTCTGGAGCCCTCAGCATGGGAAGGACATGGACCTGATGGAGAGGGTCCAAAGGAGCCCATGAAAATGATCAGGGGGCTGGAATGGCTCTGCTAGGAGGACAGGCTGAGAGAGATGGGGGTGTTCAGCCCAGTCTGGAGGAGAGAAGGCTCCAGGCAGACCTAAGAGCAGCCTGTCAGGACCTGAAGGAGCTACAAAAAAGCTGCAGAGGTACTGTTTGCAAAGGCCTGCAGGGACAGGATGAGGGCAGTGGTTTGAAATGAGAGCAGAGCAAATTGAGATTGGATGTGAGGAACAAGTTCTGCACCAGGAGGGTGCTGGAACACTGCAACAGGTTGCCCAGGGAGGTGGTTGAGGCTCCATGCCTGGAAATGATCAAGGTGAGGCTGGCCAAGGCTGTGAGCAAGCTGCTGTAGTGGAGGATGTCCCTGCTGAGTGCAGGGGGGTTGGAGTGGATGACTTCTGGAGGTCCCTTCCAACCCAGATCACCCTATGACTCTATGGCTGATGTTACCTGAGGTGGCAGAGCTCCCTAGGCCCTAGCTCACAGCTTTATTCTTTGACACTCTAATGCTTGGCTTGCTGCATTGGTTTGGTTTCCACAAAGGTGCAGTAAGCATCAAAACAGACAAACAGTAAAGGGATTGGGTTGCTTGATTGCATTTAATCTTTTCCTAATCATCAGTCTGCCTCAGACTGTGAATGGGTCCTGCAGTTTGTGCCACACTGTGCTCTGCAAGGCAGGCTGGATGGTGCTAAATCCCCACCGGCATTGTCAGGGCCATTTGTGAGGTGGAGCAGACTGTCACTGCCCAAATATCAAAGCACTTTCAGACACCAAAGATCTCAGCCATGCTCATTAGTGGGAAGATTCCCCCTGGCATATCCATGTGTGCCCCTGTTTAACAAAATGATGCCACTCAAGCAGCCACAAGGAGGCTGAATTTCAGGTTCCTTCACAGACCCAGGCCACTATCACACCTCACCCAGTTTTTACTTTGCTCCCCTCAAAACGAGCAAGGCATTTACTGATGCTAGCTGTGACCCCATGCTGGTGGGAGCAGTGGTGCCTGTCTGCAGCCCCTGTACCTATTCCTGGGCAGAAGCAGGACAGCCTATGTTTAGCATCTTTGTTCCAAAGCGTTTTATTTTAAAGCCGGACTAATCTTTGCTGCGCCACAGACCAGGCTGATCTCTTAATAAATCTTACCTTAGATTGGTGGTGAGCTGCAAGAAGACACCAAAGGCTTTTGCAATTAATCCTCTTTTATTTCTCCCCTTAGAAGAGGGTAAGGAAGGCCCTAAAAAGAGCCAGAAGGCATACCTTGATCCTCTGGGATCCTAGTGCAGCCTGGAAAAGGTGGGGAGCCACACAGAACCTTAGAATGGGTTGGGCTGGAAGGGATCTCCAAAGGACATCCACTCCAAACCCCCTGCACTCAGCAGGGACATCCTCCTCTAGAGCAGCTTGCTCACAGCCTTGGCCAGCCTCACCTTGAACATCTCCAGGCATGGAGCCTCAACTGCCTCCCTGGGCAACCAGTTGCAGTATCCCAGCACCCTCTTGGTGCAGAACTTGTTCCTCACATCCAATCTCAATCTGCTCTGCTCTCATCTCAAACTATTGCCCTCATCCTGTGCCCGCAGGCCTTTGCAAACAGTACTTCTGCAGCCTTCTTGTAGCCCCTTCAGGTCTTCTATCAGGAAGCAGGACTCTGTGCTTTGCACTTTGAGTTTCTCCAGGAAGCCTGTCTGCTGCCACTTCTTTGAGGTCAGCTGCCTAGCCCCATCTGAATCACAGAGTCACAGAACACATCTTGTTGGAAAAGGCCTCCAAGCTCATCCAGTCCAACCTCTGGCCCAGCACTGCAGGGTCAACACTGAACCATGTCCTTGAGCATCAGCTCCACAGGCTGCTTGAACACCCCCAGGGATGGTGATCCCAGCACTACCCTGGGGAGACCATTCCAGCATTTGAGAGCCCTCTCTCTGCTGAGCAGCTGAATCCTGCCATCCCCTCTGGAATGGGATCACTCAGGTGCCTCCATCAAGCTGCAGGGAAGCATTATCTGGCTTGAACAGCTGGCCAAAAAACAGCCTCCTCTTCAGCTTCCTGCTTCTCCTAGACACCAGCAGTGCCACTTGCGAGGCTCTCAGCAAGATGAGGCATCCTACAGCTCTGCTTTCTTGGCTTTATCTTTCGTCTAAAGGGCTCATTAAGGGGCTGTGATGGACAGCCAGGCAGATACAGCTCTCGTCTGCTCAGGTGATGGGGCTGTAGCACCTGTCCCAGATCAGCAGCTCTGTGTTTCAAACCCTGCACATCAAGCCTGTCCCTAGCCTCATTCCTGCATATCAAAGTCTAGCTGGAGTGTGAAGAGCTGTGGAAAACTCAACACTAATACAGACTACAAGAAGAACTACGAGCCTGCAGTGGTGCCTGACTACAAGTGCCAACACCACAGGAGGGCTGGAAGGAGAAGACCTTCTGCCATTTCTGTACCAAACATTCAATGCCACCAGGAGGACAACTCTCCTCTGGAGTCACCACTCAAACCCAGCAGTGGGAAAAGCCAAACACAAAGACAGCCCAAAAAGCCAAAGAGCACAGGTTGGGAACACGAGAGAACAGCAACACAGCTTTCATGAGCTTCACAGCAGTAACAGAGTCCTACAGCAGCAGGTACTGAGAGATTCAAGGAACAGTTTGGGTTGGAAAGGACCTTCAAGAGCATCCAGTTCTCACCCCCTGCTGACACCTCCCACTAGCCCAGCTTGCTCAAGGCCTGGCCTTGAACACTTCCAGGGAAGGAGCATCCACAGCCTCCATGGGAAACCTGTTCCAGTGTCTCATCGCCCTCACTCTAAAGAATTTCTTCCCATTCTCCGGTCTCAATCTGCTCTCCTCAAGCTCCAATCCATTGTCCTTCATTCTGTCACTCCCAGCCCTTGTCAAAAGTCCCTCTCCAGCTTTCTTAGAGCCCCTTCAGGTACTGGCAGCCTGCTCAAAGTTCTCCCTGGAGTCTCCTCTTCTGCAAGCTGAAAAGCCTCAACTCTCCCAGCCTGTCCCCATGGGGGAGGTTCTCCAGGCTCTGATAATCTTTGTGGCTCTCCTCTGGACCTGTCATCTTACTACTCCCCCCACAGCCCTCCTCCCAAGTAGCTGTCTGACCCTTTGGAGAACAGCTGCTGTCTTTGCCAACACCAGAAGGCAGAAGTTTATGTCAAACTGATATTAAAGATGGAAAATATTCTGACCTCAAACCAGGTCACTGGCATGCCTCATTTCCAGCTGACTGCCCTTTATCCTCACAGTGCTTTTCAGGCTAAAACCCTTCAAAGAATTTCCAGGAAATTCTACACAAGAAAATGTTTGAAATTTGCTCTGAGGGAGTGGAGCTAAGCAAAGAAAATACAGGAGGAAAATCCATATGAAATACTGCAAAGTCAGAACTTCAGAGCTCAGCCATTCAACCTCCACAACACTGCAGTCTCTGCCTCAGTAGGGCCAGAGAGGTTCTCCTGCTCCTCTACTCTGCCCTGCTGAGGCCATGTCTGCAATATTGTGTCCAGTTCTGGGCTCTTCAGCTCAAGAAAGACCTCAGGGAACTGCTTGAGAGAGCCCAGCCAAGAGCCACCAAGCTGCTGCAGGCAGTGGAACATCTCCTGTGAGCATAGGCTGAGAGAGCTGGGGCTGGGAGCTTGGAGCAGAGGAGCCTGAGGGCTGCCCTCATTGCTGCTGCTAGAGATGTGCAGAGATGCATCCAGGCTCTGCTCAGGGATATCCATTGGCAAGACAAGGGGCACTGGGTGCCAGCTGGAACAGAATAGGTGCCAGGGGAACAGAAGGGAAAATTTTGTCACTGTGAGGACCACAGCAGGCTTCCCAGGGAGGTTGTGGAGTCTCCTTCTCTGGGGACTTTCCTAAATCCACCTGGACGCATTCCTGTGTGAGCTGCTCTGGCAGGAGGGTTGGACTGGATGATCTCTGGAGGTGCCCTCCAACCCCTGACATTCTGTGAGTCTGTGTGAATGCATAACATAATTCAAAGAAAGGCTTACAGCCTTCTGCAATCCTTTCCCAGCCCTGCAGAGAAAAGCTGTGCCCAAACCTAGCAGGCTTTGGAGACATTTTTCCTCCAATACAGTTTCAGGTTCATGGATGCTAACATCAGTCTCAAGAGGGATTTTCTATACAACATTTTAGACAAATGAGTCTTGATTCAGGAACGTCCCAGGTTGGCAACTATAGGGTTAAAAATCCTCTAGGGACTAGAAAATTGTTCTTCAAGCCCATAACTCTGCTACCTCTTTATAAAGTCACAGTGAGGCCAGCTCGTCCTCCTTTCCTCCTGCTCCAGCCCTCTGTCGGGTGGGAGCTACTTTACTGGGAGAAACCTGTAAGGAGCAGGCCTGTTTGGGGGGCTCCAGAGGCTTGTGTCTAGCCCTAGGGATGACAGAGGCATACAGAGGGAAGGACTGGAGCACTGGGGAGTATACATGAGGTTCTGAGTGGGTGAAAATTCAAAGGGGTCACTATGGATGTTGTATCTGCTTCTGTAATTTCTTTTCTGTATCTCTCTCTCTCCAAATATAACCCTGGGTTGTTTTTTTTCTCCAATTCATTTGAGAGCTTCATTCCATCAGCTCTCTTTAAAAAAAACACCCACGAAGCTCAGAGGATGAAATTCCCTTCTAAACACAACCCATTCTGAACATTAATGGTTAGATAAATTGCCAGAGCTGCTTACAGCTTGAGAGTAGATGACAAAGCTCTTCAAACAGCTAAACAGCAGCCAGCAGTGTGCCCAGGTGGCAAAAAAAGCCAATTGCATCCTGGCTGGGATCAGAAAGGCTGTGTCCAGCAGCAGCAGGGAGGGGATTGTCTCCTTGGACTCTGCTCTGGTGTGGCCACATCTCGAGTGCTGTGTTCAGTTTTGGGCACCTCAATACAGGAGAGATGTGGAGGTGCTGGAGAGAGTGCAGAGGAGGGCAAGGAAGCTGGGAAGGGCCTGGAGAATAAATCTGATGAGGAGAGACTGAAGGAGCTGGGGACGGTTAGTGTGAAACAGAGGATGCTGAGGGCAGAGCTCATGGCTGTCTGCAGCTACCTGAAGGGACCTTGTGGAGAGAGGTTGATGTTTGTCTCTTCTCACAGGTCATTAGTGACAGAACAAGAGGGAATGGCCTCAAGCTGCAGCAGGGCAGGTTTAGACTGGACAGTAGGAAAAATCTGATCACAGCAAGAAAGGTGAGAGATTGGAATGTGCTGCCCAGGGAGATGGTGGAGTCACCAATCCTGGATGTGTTTAAAGGTGGTTTGGATGTGGTGTTTGTGGGTATGGTTTAGGGTGAACCTTGTAGAGTAGGGTTCTGTGTTGGACTTGGTGATGCTGAGGCTCTTTTCAACCTGAACATTCCCATGGCTCTGTGAAGAGAGATGCTGTAGCTGCAGCTTGCTCTGCAATCCCTGTGCTGCAGAGGCCCTGCTCTCTTTTTCTCAATGAAGTAGACGACAGTGCCCAGCCCCTGGGGAAGGAGATGTTGCATTTGCCGCTGACTGGCAGCCCTGGGTTGCCATGGCACTGCCTGAGCTCTCTATTCATAAAAAGGTGGTACGGTTGCTCTGAGCAGCAGCAGCAGCAGAGCGTGTCCTGCCCCAGGGCAAATGTGCACACACTGCAGCCCAGGCCACCCCACCAGACCAGCCTGCAGCTGCCTCAAGGAGCCACTGCCTGTGGAAATACGGAGCAAAAAGAAGGTCACATCTCTGTGATGTGAATCAACAGAGCTGCACTCAAGGCAACAGGGTGATGATCAGCCAGGATGAGCAGAAAATAAACCTCTCTGTCTGCAGCACATCTTGAGTGAGAGAAAGGAACAGGAAACAACTCTGCACTTTCAGTTGCTTTCCCACTCACTTCCTGGGAACCAGTTGCTGGGTTTCATGTCCACATGATAACAGGATCTGGAGAAGAGGGGACTCCAGCAGGACCATTGAGCTGCCTTCCAGTACCTGAAGGGATCCTGCAGAAAGGCTGCAGAAGGACCTTTCCTGAGGGTGTCAAGAGACAGGACAAGGGGGAATGGTTTGAAGCTGAGGCAGAGCAGGGTTAGATTGGAGATGAGGAAGAAGTTCTTCAGTAGGAGGGTGCTGAGACTCTGCAACAGGCTGCCCAGGGAGGCTGTAGCTGCCTCCTGCCTGGGGGTGTTGAGGGCCAGGCTGGATGAGGCCTTGAGCAGCTGGGCTAGTGGGAGATGTCCCTGCCCGTGGTAGGAGGGAAGTCTTTGTTGGAGGTCTCTTCCAACCTGGTTGATTTGATTCTATTCTATTCTACTATCACTTACCAGCATTGGGGGGGGGGGGGGGGGGGTGGTAACGGCAGGGGGAGGGCTCTGGGAGAGGAAGACTGCAGGCTGTTGGGTTTGCCAGCAAGTGGAAGTGGAAGGGACAGCAGCTGGGCTCATCCCTGCAGGCAGTCCAGCCTCACTCAGCTATGATCCACAGGCACAACCTCTAATGGCAGCTTCGTGAGCCATCTGCAAGCAGTGATTGCAGTTCCTAGGGAACAGTCCCACAAACCACAGCAATATTACTTGTGGGAGACACAGCAAGGAGAAGCCAAAGGATAAATTGCCTGTTGGGACTGGATCCACTCCCTGCAAGACACAGGATGAGGTTTTTCAAGCATGCAAAAATCAGATGCTTGAATCATAGAACCAACCAGGTTGGAAGAGACCTCCAAGATCATCCAGTCCAACCTAGCACCCAGCCCTATCCAGTCAACCAGACCATGGCACTAAGTACCTCATCCAGGCTTTTCTTCAACACCTCCAGGGACGGTGACTCCACCTCCTCCCTGGGCAGCCCATTCCAATGCCAATCACTCGCTCTGTGAAGAACTTCCTCCTAACATCCAGCCTAGACCTGCCCTGGCACAACTTGAGACTGTGTCCCCTTGTTCTATTGCTGGTTGCCTGGGAGAAGAGATCAACCCCCACCTGGCTACAACTTCTCTTCAGGTAGTTGCAGACAGCAATGAGGCCCCCCTGTGCCACTCTGGAAGACTGTCCTGAAGCAGCACTGAGCCTTTCCTGCCTACGGACAAATACTAACTGAAACCCGTTCTTCTAGGCTGCTCATTTAGCATCACTCATCAGCACTTGAGCCCACTCTGACCTCAAGCAGACAGTAAGCATGATAGCAGAAAGTATCACAGTATCACCNCTCTCTCAGTGAAGAACTTTCTCCTCACCTCGAGCCTAAACTTCCCCCGGCGCAGCCTGAGGCTGTGTCCTCTTGTTCTGGTGCTGGCCACCTGAGAGAAGAGAGCAACCTCCCCCTGGCCACAACCACCCTTCAGGTAGTTGTAGACAGCAATGAGGTCACCCCTGAACCTCCTCTTCTCCAGGCTAAACAATCCCAGCTCCCTCAGCCTTTCCTCGTAGGGCTTGTGCTTGAGGCCTCTCAGGTAACTGTGGTTCAGAGTAAAAACCTCCCCTCTGATATCATGTACAGCACCACAAAGCAGCCCAGGCATCGGTCAGAACTCTTCCTCACTTACTGCTGTGTTCCAGGGAACCAAAGGAGCCATGCAGATGTGTGACTAGGGAAAGAAAACAAATCAGAGAAGCTGCATGTGACTAAGCTCTGAAAGGCAAAGGAAGAAGAAAGAGAAGCTCAGCACTTGGGGTGAGCTGAAAACAAGGTATTGTAAGAAGCAGGTAAGAGGTGAGGGCAAGTGAATTCCTAGTCCCTTGTGCTGCACTCGAACATGATTACCCACAGCAAAGCACTGTGCCAAATGCACTGGCAATGGCCTCTGACTCTCCAGACACAGGATTTCCATTTCCTAGAGGATGGGAGCTGTTGGAGGAGGGTTGGCATTTGGGTTTAGGTTGTAGACTGGATCTCAGCTCTGCAATATCCACATCCCTCCTGCTCCCTCCCAGTCTGGCAGCATGGCTGATGCACTCCCAGGGCTGGCAGAAGCAGAGTCCCTCCACTCAGGCTGACCAGGACTTTTAGCATGGCAGCAGACACAGCCCAGTAATGCCAGCTGAGAACCAAGGGACACTAGCTCAGCCCCAGCTCAGGGCTACCGCAGCCACAGAGCTGCCTCACGTCCTTCCAGCCCAGAGCACAGCAAGTGTCTGAAGGCTCTGCTCCCAGAGACTGAGCAGACTCTCAGCTCCTGTGAATCCACGCCTGACCAGGCCTAGCTTTTCCTGTACCTCAAGCACCAACCTGCAGATCCCAATCTGAGCTTTATTGGCATCTTGCTATACATCCAGACACAGCAGTGTGCAGCAAATAGGGAGAAACAGAGACTGCTCTCTCTCCACTTCTTCAAAAGATGTGATATCAACCACCTTCCCTTCCCCTTCCTCTTCCCTTTCTCCTTTCCTCCTCTCCCTTTCCATTCCACGCAGACAATCACAGATGTCATTTTCAACACATCCTCCTCTGTATTACAAAGCAGCTCCGAGTATTCCATTTTTTCATGCTCTCTTTGCTCCCAATTTGCTGGCAGAATGCACTCCTGGGTCTGTAGTTTTGTATGGCAGAAGAATGTCCCTCCCTCAGTGCAACCTGGAAGCAGCACTGTCAGTGTACTCCTGAAGAGTTTCATTAGCCAGTTCGAGGCACTTTGCTCACAGCCTCATTAGGGAAGCATCTGCTTGGCTTGCTTGGCTTTTCCCAAGTCTTTTGTCAGTGCTGCTGACAGCCTCGCACGCAGCCTGGCTGCGTCCTCCTGCTCTGCAGCCCTGTGTGGCAGCACTTTCTGTGCACAAGATGCCCTGTGCGAGGAGCCCTGGCAATGGCAGCTTTGCAGCCCCTCTTTCTGCACAACACAGATGTGTTTCTGAGCTCTGCCTGCTGTTTTTCTCTCCCAAAGAGCCACAGGCAATTGCACACTGCCTGTTTGCACAAGTGTACTGCTCCTCTTACACCCACAGAGGGAACAAGGCAGAGCCTGCAACAAGCAAGGGCCTGTTGCTGGCACAGCTGTGTCTGCTTCTGAGGCAGGTGAGCGTGAGTCAAGCCCATGCTGTGCATCCAACCTAGCAGGTTTATGAGTTGCCAGGCTCAAGCTTGCAGAGTGCTTTGCACAGTGCCTTGCCTCCTGCTAGCTGGGAGGAACCAGCAGAGACAAAATCAATTCTTTAACCCCATCTCCTGGCCTCATCTGGGCAGTCAAATCCAGCCAAAGCAAGCAAAGCTGCTGGAGCTTGCAGGGAACCACAGATCTGATCCTTTCAGGACAGCAAACTCCTTACAACTCCAGGACTTGTCTGCACTGGGAGTCTGGCAGTGCAGGCAAAGGCACCATACTGCCCACCCTATGCTTCCAAAACAGCCAGCTCCTGCTCCTCTGCTTTGGGGCAAGTGCATCTCTGTGAGCAATGACTGCCCAGCCAAAGCAGAACCACAGAAGAGTTCAGGTTGGAAGAGACCTCCGGAGGTCATCCAGTCTAACCCTCCTGCACCCAGCAGGGACATCCTCCACTACAGCAGGCTGCACACAGCTTTGGCCAGCCTCACTTTAAACAGCTCCAGGCATGGGGGCTCAACTCCCTCCCTGGGCAACCTGTTGCAGTGTTCCAGCACTCTCCTGGTACAAAACCTGTTCCTCACATCCAATCTCAATCTGCTCTGCTCTCACTTCAGACCACTGCCCTCATCCTGTCCCTGCAGGCCTTTGCAAACAGTCCCTCTGCAGCCTTCTTGTAGCCCCTTCAGGTCCTGGCAGGCTGCTCTTAGGTCTGCCTGGAGCCTTCTCTTCTCCAGGCTGAACACTCTCAGCTCCCTCAGCCTGTCCTCCTAGCAGAGCTGCTTCAACCCCCCATCACCTTTGTGGCCTCCTCTGGACCCTTTCCATCAGGTCCATGTCCTCCTTGTGTTGAAATATCATAGCTGGACGCAGCACTGCAGGTGAGGTCCCAGCAGAGCAGAGAGGCAGAATCCCCTCTCTCCATCTCTGGCCAAGCTGCTTTGGATGCAGCCCAGGCTGCCCTTTGATTTTTGAGCTGCAAGCTCACACTGCCTGCTCCTGTACAGCTTCTCCCTACCCAGCACCCCAAAGTCCTTTTCCTCAGGGCTGCTTTCTATCCCCTCTTCCCCTGGCCTGTATCGACAGTGAGGATTATTCTGGCCCAGGTACAGGACCCTGCCCTTGCTCTTGTTGAGGCTCATGAGGTTCACCCAGTCCCATGTCTCCAGCCTGCCCAGGTCCCTCCGGATGCAATCCTGTCCCTCTGATGTATTGACAGCATCACTCAGCTTGGTGCACACTGCTGATACTGACTCAACTCTGCTGTCTGTAGCAAAGACATAAATATGGAACAGCACAGTCCCAGCATGGACCCCTGAGGGACACCACTTGTCCCTGCTCTCCAGCCGGACTTCAAGCCACTGAGCACCACCTTCTGGATGCGACCATCCAACCAATTCCTTATGTACTGAACAGTCCACCCAGCAAATCCATACCTCTGCAACCTGGCCCGCAGGATGTTGTGGGCACTCTGTCAAAGGAGGAGGACTCTGCATGCCCACACAAAAGGTGCAGCCCATCAGCTGGCCTCCACTGCTCTCCTCAGGCAGCAGAGGGGCAACCAGCATTAGCTGGCATGAGAAGTGTGGGAAGTAAATAACTGTGCACCACCTGGCAGTGGTGACAGGACACCTGTCCTACTGCAGCCACAGACCCCTGCCCCGCAGGGAGTAAGTCCCACACCATCTATAAAGATGAGGATGGTTGACTTGTAGAGCTACAGAATGGCTTGGGTTGGAAGTGACCTCTTTCAACAAGTGGTGGCTGCCCCCTCCCTGGAGGTGTTCAAGGCCAGGCTGGATGAGGCCTTGAGCAAGCTGGGCTAGTGGGAGGTGTCTCTGCCCATGCCAGGGGGTTGGAACTGGATGAGCTTTAAGGTCCCTTCCAACCTAACCCATTCTAGGAATCTAGGAATCTAGGGCAGGAAGCTGGTGAGAATCCAAGTGCCCTGGGTGGGATCTCTTTGGTCTGGACTTAGCTCTGTGTATTCCTGCTTTATGTGTCAGAAACTCCTTCAGTGCTCCTGGCAGTAATGTTTCATTGCTAAGAATTACTGAGGAGGAAAAATGTCCTGGCAAAGGCAGCCAGGTCTGATCACCACCACCCAGCCTGCTGGGGTTCTGCTCTTTGCACTGTGAGTTTGCACCTCCTGCCAGGCTATCTCCAGCAACAGGGCTAACAGAACCAGAGTGTCCTGCTGGGTTTCACCTGTTCCCCACTTCCCAGCCACTCCTTCACTTGCTTACTGACCTCTAGGCAGATACAATCCAGCGGTTCAACAATGTGGAGACATCCAAGCCTCGGTGACTGAGTGAGGATGAATCCTTCCTAGAGCGATGCTGAAGCAGCAGTTCAGGCTTTATTTGGTTTGCAAGGCTGCCACCATGTGACACAAACCTGTTCCCAGGGCACAGGGACAGGAATCTCCTCCCCAGGACACTCTAGCAGTTCGCTAAGAGTCAGTGCCTGCTATGTGGTCCTCCTGTCCTTAACTTCAAGCCTAGTACCATGCCTCTCAGAGGGTCCTTCAGGCTCCCCTCAGAAAGGGGAGCCCTTTTCAGCAGACCAGCAGGGAACACATGGCTGCAAACGGGGCAGGATAAGCACAAAGGAAGGCAAGAGCTGCTCCTGGCAGCAGTGGAAGGCTTCTTCCCCAGGTGCTTTGCAGGTTCTGCAATGCTTTTGGGCCTGCAGAGCTGTGGAGGGTTCTCAGGCACTTCTCCAGTCATCAGCAATACTTCCTGGCAGTGTCAGCCATGGGACAAAGCCATCTGCCCACTTGACGTCGGGGGAGGGATTCTGATCTGTCTGCCGCCCCCTGTCCCAGATTGCTGTGCTGTTCATAGCAGCCAGGTGTGAATGAACTCCTCTGTGTGCCACGGGTTCACACGCATCTGTGAGCTCAGGGACACAGCCTGCTCAGCTCCTGCAGAAAGAACAGCCCTTACACACAGAAGGGCCAGAGGCTCCATCACCAACACCTCTTTCTGCCTCAGAAGCAGAGCTCTTACACAGAGAAGGGCCAGATGCTCCATCACCAACACCTCTTTCTGCCCCAGAAGCAGAGCTCTTACACAGAGAAGGGCCAGAGGCTCCATCACCAACACCTCTTTCTGCCCCAGAAGCAGAGCTCTTACACAGAGAAGGGCCAGAGGCTCCATCACCAATACCTCTTTCTGCCCCAGATGCAGAGCTCTTACACAGAGAAGGGCCAGAGGCTCCATCACCAACACCTCTTTCTGCCCCAGAAGCAGAGCTCTTACACAGAGAAGGGCCAGAGGCTCCATCACCAAGATCTCTTTCTGCCTCAGAAGCAGCATCCCACAACCCTACATACTTGGTGCGCTGCTCTGCCACTCTGTGAGGCCAGGAGCCTCCTGCACGGCCAGCAGGCGTCTGCAGGAGAACCTTCCACATTGCGTGCCACTAGAGGCTCTGGTGTACCTCCAGCCAGGCTGTGCTCCCTCCCTGCTCCTGGTGGTGAGCTGCCCAAGCACTGGCAGCTTAACTACAGGCCAGGGCAGCACCTCGGCTGGTGGTCACAGGAGTGGCCGTGCTGCCAGCAAGAACACAGCTACCCAGGCGATGACAAAAGCTGCCAGACATCTGCCCAGGGGGAAGCACTTACCTGAGGAGTGTGAGTGACCAGCTAAGGGTAAACTGATATGAGCAGTCCAGTCTGAACCAGGAGTGAGCTTCTGGAGGGAACTTCCTGACAGTGCCCAGCCGCTGCGCTCCGGTCTGCGCTGCTGGGCTGCATGGGGCAGGCACACTGAATGGCCTCGGAACAGAGCCACGCCATGAAACATACCCTAGCAGCACACCTAAGGCTCCCCACCAGCTTGGCAGAGTAGTGTAGGCTTATCAGGACCAAGTACTCACAGAATCACAGAATGATTTTGGTTGGAAAAGACCCTTAAGATCATAGAGTCCAACCCACTCTACCCGGGCTGGTGCTAACCCATGTCCCTGGGCACCACATCTCTGCCCCTTGGAACACCTCTGGGGACGGGGAGGCAACCTGTCCCTCTCAGGCTGGACTACTATTCATGTATGCATAGCCAACCCAAGGACAAATCAGCAAGATGGAGGTGGCACAGCAGTGTGGTGTGCAGCGGAATCTGGCATCACAGCTGCACTCAGCAGCTGAGATATGAAGAGGCCAGGTGGAGAAAGCTGTCTGCTGTCTATGTGTGGGGTACAGAATCTCAGAACATTTCAGGTCCCCTCTGGAGAGCCCCCAGGCCACTCATATCTCCAGTTACATGTTACATATGGAAACATAGAAGGGTTTGGGTTGGAAGGGACCTCCAGAGGCCATCCAGTCCAACACCCTGCATTCAGCAGGGACATCCTCCACTACAGCAGCTTACTCACAGCCTTGGCCAGCCTCACTTTGAACACCTCCAGGTATGGGACATCAACCACCTCACTGGGCAACCTGTTGCAGGGTTTTAGCACCCTCCTGGTGCACAGCTTGTTCCTCACATCCAATCTCAATCTGCTCTGCTCTCATTCCAAACCACTGCCCTCGTCCTGTGCCTGCAGACCTTTGCAAACAGTACCTCTGCAGCCTTCTTGTAGCCCCTTCAGGTCCTGCCAGGATGCTCTTAGGTCTGTCTGAAGCCTTCTCTTCTCCTAAACACCCCATCTCCCTCAGCCTGTCCTCTTAGCAGAGCTGCTCCAACCCCCTCATCATCTTTGTGGCCCCCTCTGGACCCTCTCCATCAGGTCCATGTCCTTCCTGTGCTGAAAGCTCCAGGGCTGGACACAGGATATGTTTGCTCACAGCTTTATCAGTCACGGAAGCCCTGGCACTAGGCAGGTGATGGTCAGTGAAAACCACAAATGCTGGCCTGGTTTTCATGGCCTAGAAGAAATAACATTGAGCTTTTTGCCTTGGGGTGAGAAAGCTGCTGAGAAACAAGCTTTCAGTCTCTGTATGGGCACAAAGTGCAAGCATGGGGCTCTGTGCCATGCCCACCACTGCTCTGCTCAAGCTACTTAGCTTGGCCAAGAGGCAGCCGCTGGCCTGGATATACTGCTAGGCTAACACAGCTACCCCACCCTCAGCATCTAGACCACAGTGCTCCCTCAGCGGGGAGAGCTGGACCAGAGGTGGCAGCCAGCTGCTGCAGGTGTGTGCTGCAGCTGGCAGGGAGGAATGTGGCTGGGGGCTTTGGAGCAGCCCTGCCAGCCGCCAGTGACGCGCAGCGGGGCAGAGGCTTAGCCTGCACTGGCTGCTCCACCCCTGAGCTCTGTCACTGCTCCTGCGACCGAGCAAAGCTTCACCATCCAAACCGAGCTGGGCTGCTGGGCTGAGCACAGGAAGTGCCAGAGGAAAGCACAAGAACAGCTGGGAAAGCAGACACCAGAGGTTCCTGCCTTGGGGAGGTGAAGTCCACCAGCTGGGAGACACACGGCACGGCTGGAGGAGGCCACAGGCAAATCAGAGGCGCAGTCAGCTTCGGATCCGCAGCAGAAATGTGGCAGTGGGGCCAAGTGAGACTAATCTGACTGCACAGAACTGTGGACCAGCAAGTGCCATACTTAGAGCTCTCTCAGACCTACTTTCCTGCCTCCCCCAGGCAGATGTGTAGGGAGAAATGAATGCATTTACATTCCTGGCAAGGAGCAGATGGAACACAGCTTCTCCTGCTACCTTCTCTAACACGCAGCTGCCCACCTTCTCACTTGGATACATCACTGAGCATTCTGGGTATGCCAAAGGGGACACTGATTAAATTTACACTTGACCCAAAAGCTACTTCAGAGGTGCTTTCCATCGCCTTCTTATTGGGGATGCAGCTGGCAATGAGCTGTGACAGAATGAGAAAACAATCAGTTCCTGGAGGGGAGCTCAAGGACCAGTTCTGGTGTCCCCAGCAGAAGAAGGACACAGAGTTGCTGGATAGAGGCCAGAGGACGCCACAAAGATGATGCAAGGGCTGGAGCAGCTCTGCCATGAGGAAAGGCTGAGGGAGCTGGGGGTGTTCAGCCCACAGAAGAGAAGACTCCAGGGGGACCTCAGTGCTGCCTGCCAACAGCTGAAGGCATCCTGTAGGAAGGCTGCAGAGGGATTTTTCCTGAGGGTGTCAAGAGACAGGACAAGAGGGAACGGTTTGAAACTGAGGCAGAGCAGGGTTAGAGTGGAGCTGAGGAAGAAGTTCTTCAGTAGGAGAGTGCTGAGACTCTGAAACAGGCTGCCCAGGGAGGCTGTAGACATCTGCTGCCCAGGGGTGTTCAAGGCCAGGAACACAAAGAATAATAAGGCCTTCTACAGGTGTGTCATCCAGAAGACAAAGGCCAAAGAAAGCACACCCCTCATGGGGAGCAAGACTGAAGTACTCAACAGTATCTTTGTCTCAGTCTTCACTGGCACAACCTCTTTCCTCACACCTCCCAAGATTATGAACCTAAAGGTTCTCTATGGACCAGGGAATCAAAGTCCCTCCCACTGTAAAAGAAGATCAGGTTCATGACCACTTGAGGAACCTGAACATACTTAAGTCCATGGGAGCCAATAGAGTGTTGATTGATGTAGCTGCCAGGCCAGCTGCCAGATGAATTGGCTTATGTAGCTGCCAAACCACTCCCCTTGACGTCTGAAAAGTCCTGGCAGTCAGGAGAAGTCCCAGGAGACCAGAAAAGGGAAACACTGGACTCACTTTTAACAAGGGTTGAGAGCAGGACCCTGAAATAGCGACCTGGCAGCCTCACCTCTGTACTTGAGAAGATCAGGAGCAGATGCTCCTGAACTGCCTATTTTTTGCCTTCTTTTTTTTTTAATTGAGGAATAGAACCATAGCCTGGTTTGGGTTGGAAGGGACCTAAAAGGGGCATCCAGACCAACCCCCCTGCACTCAGCAGGGACATCCTCCACTACAGCAGCCTCCTCGCAGCCTTGGCCAGCCTCACTTTGAACACCTCCAAGCATGGGGGCTCAACTCCCTCCCTGGGCAACCTGTTGCAGTGTTCCAGCACCCTCCTGGTTCAGAACTTGTTCCTCACATCCAATCTCAATCTGCTCTGCTCTCATTTCAAACCACTGCCCTCGTCCTGTGCCTGCAGACCTTTGCAAACAGTCCCTCTGCAGCCTTCTTGTAGCCCCTTCAGGTCCTGGCAGGCTGCTCTTAGGTCTGCCTGGAGCCTTCTCTTCCTCAAGCTGGACAACCCCAGCTCCCTCAGCCTGTTTGAAACAAAAATGTTTGAGCTCAAACTAAGCATTTATCTCTGAACAGTTAAAATCAGTTTTCAATTCCACTTTCACCTTCTTTCCTTTCAAATACTTGAATCGATTTCTCAGACAGGGCAGGAATCTGAACTGTCACATTTGGGTGGATTTCCTGCCCTCCTAAAGATGTCTGTAACCAGCAGGATTGTTCCTTCATTCTTTTATGCTTTGGTTCTTGTTTGCTCTTCCTTGCAAGGATCCTCACATTGGAATTATCAGACATGTTGGAGATAAAAGCTGGACAACACAAGACTCTGTTGGAAGCCAGCCTGTTACCTTCCCAGCACTCAGGCATGGATTGCAGCTAATTGTCTTAAAGCTTTAAGTACACTGACAGGCTTGGAAATTAATATAGAAGTAGGATTAAATATATAAAAGCACACTTAGTTTTATTGCCTGGGGCCTCTGCAAAGAGCCTCTGAAACCAACCAGATGGAGGCTAAAAGTCGGGAATATTCACAGTCTCACAGAATGGCAGAGGTTGGAAAGGACCTCCAGAGAGCATTCAGGCCAACCCCCCTGCCAGAGCAGGAGCACCCAGGGCAGGTCGCTCAGGAACACATCCAGGCAGGTTTGGAAAGCCTCCAGAGAAGGAGACTCTACAACCTCTCTGGGTAGCCTGCTCCAGGCCTCCAGCACCCTCACAGTACAGAAGAGCCTCCTTGTGTTGAGGTGGCGTTTTCTGTGTGTGCTGGTTTGAGGCTAATGGGAATGTTTTAGTGAGAAAAATGAGATGATAGGCTGTGAAAAGAAAGCAATAGTGATGTCTGCTTCACTCATAGGCTTGCTGAGCCACATGAAAACAAGGACACAAGCACAGCTAAGACAGTGTGAGTCTCTATCTGTCAGAGTCTATTGGTGTCTGTTTTCTCCCTGGGCTTCTGCCGTTCTACTTGGATCTGTGTAACCCAACTAATCATTCTGCTTTCAACTCCCCTTGCCAATCCTTCCAGCTCACCTTGCATGTAAGGCAGACTCTGGGATAAGGTAGGGGGCTGGAAAAAAGGTGGAAGGGTGGTTGGGAGCCCCTCCTGGACACTCTGATGTCTGCACGGGGTGTTGCATTTCTCCATTACCTTTAACTTGTATATAACTGCAAACATTTGTAAGGTATTGCAATGTATCATTGGAATGGGTTATTGTAATAGATGGTAGAAATACCTGCTTGTATATTGTGCTAAGATGGGAAGATAAAGCTTCATCCCTTAACTTCCAGCCAGCTGAGTCTAGTCTGGGTGAATTCATTGTGGGGGGGAGCAGCTAACTCCCAAACCATCACACTGTGACTGAGTTTATGTCCACTGCCCCTCCATCTGTCACTGGGTACCACTGAAAGGAGCCTGGCTGCATCCTTCCTGGCAGCCACCCTGCAGAGACTTGTGAGCATTGCTGAGGTCCCTTCTCAGCCTTCTCTTCTCTGGACTATAGAGCCCCAGGGCTCTCAGCCTTTCCTACTGTACTAACTTGGCAAGAGAGGAGTTCTTATGAGCATGTGGACAGTAGCAGAGGATGGAGAGGACAGCCCCAGACAGTGCTGTTAAGAGCTCAGACAATGAAGTGCTCTCAGAGGCAGGGATCGAAGCATGTGGGGCTGGAGAAGGGAATGAGCTCAGGGCAAATGAGAAGGCACTGAAGATACAGGCCTCTTGTTAGCACTGCACTGGGGGAGGAACAGCACCAGGGACCAGTACAGACCAAGAGTCACCCTGATGGAAAGTAACTCCGTGGTGAAAGACCTTGGAGCCCTGGTGGCCAGCAAGTGCTCCATGGGCCAGTGGTGTGCCCTTGTGGCCAACAGGGCCAATGGTGTCCTGGGGTGCATCGAGAACAGTGTGGCCAGCAGGGCTGAGGGGATTCACCTGCCTCTCTACTCTGCTCTGCTGAGACCACACCTGGAAGACTGTGTCCAGCTCTAAGCTCCCCAGTCAAAATGAGACAGGGACTTGCTGAAGAGAGTCCAATGGAGAGCTACAAGGGTGACTGGGGGACTGGAACCTCTCTGCTGTGCAGACACTGAGAGCCCTGGGGATGTTTAGTGTGGAGAGGAGAAGGCTGAGAGGGGATCTAATCAATGTCTATAAATACCTGAGGGGTGGGTGTCAGAATGAAGGTGCCAGACTCTGTTTGGTGGTGCCCAGTGACAGGACAAGGAACAACAGGTACAAGCTGGAACCCAGGAGGAACCTCAATGTAGGGAGGCACTTCTGTATGGTAAGGGTGCTGGAGGCCTGGAGCACGCTGCCTGGAGAGGTTGTGGAGTCTCCTTCTCTGGAAGCCTTCTCTTCTCCAGGCTCTGCTCTCATGGTGAACCACTGCCCTTGTCCTGTCCCTGCAGACCTTTGCAAACAGTCCCTCTGCAGCCTTCTTGTAGCCACTTCAGGTCTTGGCAGGCTGCACTTAGGTCTGCCTAAGGGCTGGAGAGGAGCAGCTGAGGTCGCTGTGAGTGTTTAGCTTGGAGAAAAGAAGGCTGAGGGGAGACATTTGGGCTCCCTACAGCTCCCTGAAAGGAGGCTAGAGCCAGGTGAGGGTTGGTCTCTTCTCCCTAGCATCAAGTGATAGGATGAGGAGAAATGGCCTGAAATTGTGCCAGGGGAGGGTTAGGTTGGAGATGAGGAAAAATTTCTTCATTGCAAGGCTGGTCAGGGATTGGAACAGGCTGCCTAGGGAGGTGGTGGTGGCCACAGCACTCGGGCACATGGTTTGGTGGCCATGGTGGTGCTGGGTTGATGGTTGGACTGGTGATTTTGGAAGTCTTTTCCAGACAAAACAGTTCTAGGACTCTGTGACATGATGACCCAGTGCTAGGTAAGGTGTTTATTATTTATGCCTCCTGTGTTACCTTTCTACAGCTAGTCCCAAACTCCTGCAAATTCCATACTATCTACTGTGGCTAATTTTGGAGCAGTCAAATCATACAGTCCCTGATATGGCCCCCAGCGGTGGTGTTTGGTGATCAGGTAGCACAGAGGAAATGTTTTCCTCTCTGTGGAGCTGCAGCTTCAGAGACAAGGAAAGTAAGGATGAAGACAGAGAGTATAGAAGGAGGATGCAGTAAAAATCAAGTTCAGGGAGGAAGGGAAGGCCATTGGTGAGGTTTGGTTTGGGTTTTTTCTTCCCTACAATTTATGAAGTCAAATATGAAGAGAGACACCTCTGCAGCTTGCTTCTCTGAGCAGAGTGGGAGCTCTGCATCCCTGCCATTTCATGGACCACAAACCTGATTTATATTGGGAGCATCTCAAGTCGTGAAGCACTCAGAAGCCTGTGGCCACCCAAAGCACAGCGATTGCTCAGATTCCTGTTTCCAGCAATGCCTCGGGGCACTGCTCAAGGGGCAGACACCTAGGCACAGCCCCCTGCCCGCCAGGCCCGTTCCAGCTATCCACGGGGCAACAGCTCTGTCCTGCCACACACCTGCCCTCAGGCTGCTCTGGAGCACCACAGCAAGGGAGGTGAAAAGCACACATCCGCACGACGAAGCTCCCCAAAACCTGGCAAGAACATTCCAACTGCCACCGGGAGTGCCCGGCGGGCCACAGTGGCTCCCTGCCTGTACCTGTGAAGTGGGAGAGGGACTGCCCGGCCAAGGCTACGCAGGGCTGCTGCCAGGCTGAGCCTCCTGCTCCACGCCGGCTGCGGCTCTCTGGGACCGAGCCGTGTGGATGCCCTGAGAGTGTCTCCTAGTGGCTACATCCTTGCAGGGACAAACACGACCCAACCTTCACACCTCCAGCTCCCCCTGTCCAAAGGTGTGCGGAATGCAAACACACCTCCAGACCCTTCGTGTCTAAGCCAGCATCAGCCGCAGAGGTAAAGCAAACAGTGGAACCAGTCGGGGCCTGACATCTGAGTCACAAGGTCATCTCAGACCTATGCCAGCTTGCACGAATGTAGGGGTTGAAAACTCATCAGTAAATAAACAAACCAAGAAGTAAATATCCCCAGGCCCCAGGAGCAAGGTGTTGCACTCGTTTCTTTTTGGAAAGGCAGGGGTGAGAGCCCCAACCAAACCATGTGCAGGACTTGGCTCAAAGGCCTGAAGGCAAGCACAGGCACCAATTGGATCAGAGTTAATCTCATTGAACCCTCAGGTCTCTCAGAGTCTGCCAACGCAAAGGAAACACCAAAATGCTCTCCATAGGTTCCACCTACCTACACCTGACACCACCACCTGTGACTATGAACTCATGTCACATGGAGCTTTGAACCATGCTGAGGACTCAGGAGCAAAGATGCTGGCACAGAGCAGGAGCCAGCACTCTGCCTGCAACATCTGTGCTAGTTTGAGCCTAGCTAGAATGTTTTGGTGAGAAGAACTAGATTACAGGCTGTGGAAGGAAAACAAGGCTGATGTCTACCTCACTCATAGGCTTGCTGAGAGATACAAGAACAAGAATCCAAACACGGATAACTCACTTCTCCTTGGGGCACTGCAGGAGCCACTTTTCTCTCTAGCCTCTCTGATTAATCCACTTTGCTTCCTAACCCCCTGGCCGAACCTCTATTCTTTCCTTGGGACTGAGGTGTGGTTGAGAGCAGGGGGAAGAAGGTATAGGGGCAGTTGGGAGCCCCTCCTGGGGACTCAGGTTTCTGGGAGGGCTGTTGTGTTTCTGTATTACCTTTTACCTTGTCTATTTCTGTTTATACTGTAAATATCTGCTTGTATATTGTGCTAGCTGTAAATAATAAGCTTCATTCGATTTCCAGAGCCAGCTGAGTCTAGTCTGGGTGATTTCCAAGGTGGGGGGGGGAGTAGGGGGGAACATCCAAACCATCACAACATCCTATCTGCAGTCATGGCCAGCAGAGAATGTTTAAAAAGACAACTTTCAAACAAGCAACTCTCAGCAGTTCCAATGCTTGATTCCAGCCCTTCTTCCTTGGCCTGTCAGCACCAACTAAAGAGCAAAACCCCACTGTGGTAATGGGCTCTGCATCAGGGGATTTTGTGACAGAAGGGCTTAGCAGGCAAGATACCCCCAGCATATCCAGCAGTAAGACAGAGCCCTGTTAGCTAGAACTACAGCAAGGTAGACCCAGAGGGCACACAGGTCTGTTTTGCCATGCTTGGGAACATTTCCTTTCTCATTTTGCACTGATGGAAGTTTTCCATTGGCCACCACCCTCTTGGAACAGGCTGGTTTGGGCACTGTATTTCCACACACAGATAAACTTAACCAAGTAAGACACTGAAAGAAAAAACATGAGTGGGAAGGGGCAGACAAGGAAATGGTTTCCAGCAAATCCTGCCTCTAAGTGCCCACTGCTTCTTAAGAATGGAACACAGGTTCATGTGTATGTACCTTTGTGGTTCACAAGCATCCAACTCACATCCCTGGCACCCCTGCTTCAGGAAAAGCTCCCTAGTAAAGGAGAAATAACACCCTGCAGAAATGCCTGTGGTAGGAATGGTTCTGTCACAACAAAGCCAAGCCCGTAGATACTTCAGTCTCCACTAAGGTATCCACCTGAACATCCCCAGAGCTACCAGACACTAACCTGAAGAGCATACAGTTTGTCCCTACCTCCAGCAGGCCTTTCTCCAGGTACCTGTGCGTGCTTGAGACGCACTGCTCTGCTGGCAGCAACGGGCACTTTCTGCTGCCTCCTTGCCGCTGTGCCGGTGCGGGTAGAAAGCCTCTCTGGAACAAGGTCTGGTCGAGATCCCCTTCCCCTGATGGTCCTTACGGTGCCTCAGTTTGCTGGCATTTAGGCCAGTGTGAAAAGCTTATCTCCATCCTCAGCTTTTGACCTGAGGGGAGGGAAAGGTGACAATTCAGTCAGAGGGTCTCACTGACACAAGGGATTGCCAAGGGAAAGGTTCCCTCTCAACCCATTTCACGCACCTCCTGCAGCTGTCACTGAGCACCCCAAGTCATACCCAACAAACACATTCAGCTTGTCTCACTCTGGGTAACTCACTGAGCTTGGAAAGCAAACCCTCAACTTTGCTTCTTTTCTCATCCTGACAATGTAGCTCTGTCTAGTAAGAAAGCAAAAGCAGGCATCTGTGTCTGGTGACCTGGTTGCTTCTAGCTCACCTGCTCAGCTAACTCCTTTTAAAAGCAGCTCTCTTTATACACACATTTAAGACCTCCTTTCACCCAAAGCTGAAAAATCCCTCTAACACAGCCACTTCTGGTCATGTTTCCTTCTATTAAACCCCTGCACAACAGATCCCACACCCCCACACCAGTCCAAAACAAGCATAGGCTTCTAGAGCAGTCTTAGATGGGAGCGAAAGTAGCAGGTGGCTGGAGCACTCAGAGGAGAGCAAGAGTTGGGATACCCCAGGGATACAGAAGGCACAGACAAGACCAAGCTGCAACCACCAGATGTAAGGTGCCTCCTCCATCTCCCAGCTCAAATTATTCTCTGATAGTACCTAGCTAAGTGATTGCCTTGTCAGAGGAAACGCTACAGGGCAGATTAAACTGCTGGGCTGGTACCAAAGCAAGCACACACACGTGTGGAGCAGGCACTGCCAGCAAAGGCAAGGCCACAGCTGACGAGTAAGTTAGTTCTGTCACCATCCCAAGAAGAGCCAGAATGGCCCTACAGAGCTGTCCTCCCTCAGACCTGAGGGACTGTCTCTCTCCTAAAGCCACCAAAGCCGACCCTCCCCACCCTTGCGCTCCCCCCAGGCCAGGCGCTCGCAGGAGCTCCAGAGCCAGCCAGGTGCCCTTCCTCTGCCCAGGTGAGGGGACACGTGCCCGCACACCCTCGCAGACATGTGTGGGGTTATTTAAACCAGCTCAGCGAGGCTTTCGGCCAGAGAGACACCAAAGCAACATAAACAGAGCTTCCTCTTGCACTCTGTCCTCAGAGAGTCCTATCCAGAGCAGATCACGCTGATACAACCTGACAACGTTCAGGGATAAAGAGGAGGCTCACGCCAGACATAGTCTAATACAAGCCAGTATTAGAAGAGGGTAACCAGAGATCAAAGAAACGTTTTCCTTTCTTCCCTACAACCACCTACTCTCTAAACCAAATAAGCCCCCAGCCCCAGAGCGGTGAGACAGCTGATCCTCACAACCCTGCCATGGGCAAGGCGAATGGTTTCCTTCCAAGGGACACTGGCAGCACTGCAGAGTGTTTGCTTTCCTCCAAAGCCTCTTGTATAACCATTCACCCTTCTCAGCGTTTCTCTTGCTAGCACTGTAATGTGTTTGGCACCAATCTGCAAAATTGCAAAAGTCTGCACGAAGTTGGATGTGTTTGCTGCCTTCCCGAGGGGTGGCTGAGGGACAGCTCCTCGATTCTTTCTGAATGGCTCATCGGCATTATTATATTTTGGAAGCTGCTGCCCCCTCCACCTCCCAATTAACCATTCACTTGGACTCTTCTCTCAGGCAGGTGGTTTAAGCTCGATCTGCCCTCCAGGGGTTAAATAAAGAAGTGATGGGAGGAAAACCAAAACCTTCCAGTGGCTCATATTTGAAATTCTTTTTTCCCTTTCTCTCTCCCGCTCCTAAATGGGGCTCGTCTGTTTCTCGTTTCCTCTCGCTCCCTAATTATTCCGTTAGGGAACGGCGAGGGGCGAAGATTAACAATGAAGCAGATGACAGGAAACTGCTACCAAAAGCACAATGCCGGACCCCCTCCCATCATGCTCCCATTCCTCCTTCCCCAGAGACGGTCCTCCTCACCCGTCTGTCGATGCCATGGTCCCGAAAGCCCCCTTGTCTTCTCAAGAGTCCACGGGGATTCTTTCGGGCCGCGGGGCACGAAGGAGGTTGGCGCTTTGGGATAACCCTCGTTCGCCTCTGGTAAAGAGCAGGCAGTTCCTTGTAATCCGCGGGGGGGGGGGGTGGGGAGGCGGAGAAGGGAAGCTCCGCGGTGCGAGGATCCGGCGGCAGCTCCTCGGCTCTCCTCCAGCCGCCGCCGCCGCTCCAGCAAGGTCTGTCCGTGCACCGGGGACCGGCCCAGCCGTGGCCGGCGCGGCGAGGAGGAGCTGGCACCTGGGCTACGATCCCTGGCGCCCTCCCCTCGCCGAGGGGGTGTGCGTGTGTGCGGGGCGTGTGCGGAGTGTGTGCGGCGTGTGTGTGTGTGTCTGTGCGTGTGTGCGGGGGTGTGCGGGAGGTGGGGGTGACTTCACATCGGCGCGGGGCTGGCTGCGGCGGGATTGGAAGGCTTTAGCCTTGGAGCCGTGGATTTGCGGTCTATCCCTCTCTATTTTAGGCACGGGCTGACATCACGAGCCGTTGTTACTCCTATAAATCCCCCCAACCGCTCCTTGGCAGGAGCCGGGGGGTGGGGAGGGGAGGGCGGCGAGCCCCTCGCAGGGGGAGGGCCAGGCAATGCCGATCGCGACCTGCCCCGCGCACCGCCACCGCCTACGCCGGGGCAAGCCCGGCCCTCCGCTCTGAGAGCGCCCGCCGGGGCTCCAGCGGGCCGGCTGGGAGCGACGGAAAGGAGCGAATTCCGCACACGCCCTCACCCCATGGGCGTCCGAGTGCCGGCTAAAGCCCCTCATATCGCCCGGCATGGCCCGTCACACCGCCCGGGAGCGGCCCGTCTGGCGGCGGGACCGCGCCTCCTGGCAGCCGTGGCACCTGCCCGGCTTCCCGAGGCTGCCACGGCTCGAAGCGACCGTGGGCGGCCGCGCCTCTCAGCGGGCTGGGCCCCATTGAACCTTTTCGCAAGAGCCGCCTCGTCTGGCCGGGGCCGCCCAGAGCTGGCTACCGGCCGCGACAGACCGCAAAGCCGCGGCGAGCAGGGGCCGCCCGGCCTGAGAGACGAACGGGGTGCGGCGCGTCCCCACCGAGTGTGAGCGGCACGGCACGGCGGAGGCGCGGAGCAGTGCTGCCCCCTGCCGGGGCGGCGGCGTGCCGGAGACCACACCTGCCGGGGCGGCGGGACCGGCGGCGGCCCCGCACAGGCTCGGCCTGACCACGGAGCAGAAGCGGAGCTCGGCGGGGCCGGGTAGCCCCGGCAAGAGGCCTCCTACCCCGTGGTTGGCCGCAGCGCCACCCCCGCGCTCTGCCCGCTCGTACCGCCCTCCCGCGGCCCCGTGCCGTGACCCTACCTGCACCGCCCGCTGCTGCCGCGCCCTCAGCACCGCCTCGCCGGCGTGGCCGCAGACTGTAGCGGCCCAGGGGCCGGGGGAGATCGGAGGTGGGTGGGACGCCGCCCGTTGAGCCGCGGGGCGGAGCTGACGGCAGCTGCTGGGGTGGCCCCGGCCGTGCCGGGCAGGAGCCGCAGGGAAGGCGGGTGGCAGGTACGGGCAGGGTCTGCTTGTCACCCCTCAGCCCGGCACTGTCGGGCTCCGCAGCAGGGGTTATGCCGGTACTTTCCGGGCTCCGGGTCCTGCTTGCCAGCGAGCTGCCGCGAGTCTTGCCTGCTGCGCGGGCGGGAGGTCCTGGCCGCTCCCTGCGCCCTTCCTTCCGCTAGGACACGGACACTCGTGTCCTGTCGGGACGCCGCCAAGGTGCACGGACACTCGTGTCATGTCGGAATCATAGAATCAGTCAGGGTTGGAAGGGACCACAAGGATCATCCAGTTCCAACTCCCCTGCCATGCCCAGGGACACCCTACCCTAGATCAGCCTGGCTACAGCCTCACCCAGCCTGGCCTTAAACACCTCCAGGCATGGGGGCTCAACTACCTCCTTGGGCAACCCATTCCAGGCTCTCACCACTCTCATGCTCAACAACTTCCTCCTCACATCCACTCTGAATCTCCCCACCTCCTTCTTTGCTCCATTCCCCCTAGTCCTGTCATTGCCTGATAGCCTAAAAAGTCCCTCCCCAGCTTCTTTTGTAGGCCCCCTTCAGATATTGGAAGGCCACAAGAAGATCACTCCTCTTCTCCAGACTGAATAGCCCCAACTCTTTCAGTCTGTCCTCACAGCAGAGCTGCTGCAGCCCTCTGATCATCCTCGTGGCCCTTCTCTGGACACACTCCAGCATCTCCACATCCCTCTTGTAATGGAGGCTCCAGAAGTGGAGGCAGTACTCCAGGTGGGATCTCAGCAGAGGGGACTAGAGGGGCGGAATCACCTCCCTCGATCTGCTGCCCACACTTCTCCTGATGCAGCCCAGGGATGTCACCAAGAGATACAGGCACTCTTGTCCTGTGGGGACATAGCCAAGGGTCACAGACAATCGTGCCCTGTCGGGATGTCACCAAGGGGCATGACACTCGTGTGGTGTCAGGACACTGTCAGGCACCTGACATTCCTGCCGTGACCTGTTCCCTCTGCAGCAAGGAGGCAGCGCAGGAACCTGGCAGCCATGCAGGAAGGTCCTTGTTCCCATAAGGTGCTGCGAGGCCGCAGAGGACCAAGCACATGCTGCCTGACCCTGCCAGCTGCTCCCTAGTCCTGATCACTGCTTGCTCTCACAGTGAGCCGTGGGCTTGGGCTTTGACTTTGCAGGGACAGGTTAGCAGGGCAGCTTCCTCATTGTCGCTGGCAGCGTGCCCGAGGGGAGCGTGCACTTCACCACATCCGTTTCCTTACCATGCTGGTTAACAGCTAAGTACCTTGGCTTTTAATCGAATAATAATCATCAAATGGCTAATAATAATCAAGTGGCTAATAATCAATTGCTCCCTCAGCCCCCAGAAGAGACCGAGGCAATCACAGTCTCACAGTATCACCAAGGTTGGAAGAGACCTCACAGATCATCAAGTCCAAGCCATTACCACAGAGTTCAAGGCTAGACCATGGCACCAAGTGCCACGTCCAATCCTGCCTTGAACAGCTCCAGGGACGGCGACTCCACCACCTCCCTGGGCAGCCCATTCCAGTGTCCAATGACTCTCTCAGTGAAGAACTTTCTCCTCACCTCAAGCCTAAATTTTCCCTGGTATAGCTTGAGGCTGTGTCCTCTTGTTCTGATTCTGTCTGCCTGAGAGAAGAGAGCAACCTCCTCCTGGCTACAACCACCCCTCAGGTAGTTGTAGACAGCAATAAGGCCTGTCCTGAGCCTCCTCTTCTCCAGGCTAAACAATCCCAGCTCCCTCAGCCTCTCCTCCTTGTGCTCGAGGCCTCTCACCTTCTCTGGACAACAAGTTTGCATCCACTGGAGCGAGTACAAGCGCAGGCTCGTTTGCTCTCCATTTTTTCCCCAGCAGTATCTTGACAGCCTTTGCAGAAGGCACAGCTCTTTCCTCGGAGGGAAGATGAGTTGCTATCCATACTGTGCTATTTCACACCCTTCTCTACTGGAAAAATCCTAGAGGAGGAAAAATCCCAACATTTAGAGCCTCTTCTCCCTCAGCTGTAGCAGCTTTGGCAAGCAATGCAGGTGCGGTGTCACAGCTGAGGAAAGAACCAGCTCGCAGGCCTCTCTGACTTGTGTTTGAGAAGCAAATGTCTCTTGGAGCACAGAGGCTGCCACTTTTAGATGCCATCACAAACAGGCTGTGGCCAGGCAAGCCAGCTTTCAAGCAACAATTTATTCCTCTCTCACTGGTCAGTAATGGCAGAAAGGAACACATGTTGACTGCCTGCAACGCTGCCCTCCAGAACTGCCAATCACAGAATCATTTTGATTGAAAAAAACCCTTTGAGTTCATCCAGTCCAACCATTCTCTAACTCTATCCAGGCTGGTGCTAAACCACATCTCTGCCTCTCTGAAATACCTCCAGGATGTTCCAGTCTTTAGGAAACCTTTCAGTGAAGAAGTTTCTTCTCATGTCCAACCTAAACCTGCCCTGGTGCAACTCGAGGCCCTTTCCTCTCGTCCTATCCCTTGTTACTAGGGAGAAGAGACCAACAGCCCCTCACTGAGGCCTCCTTTCAGGGAGCTATGGAGAGTAATGAGGTCTCCTCTCAGCCTTCTCTTCTCCAGACTAAACAACCCCAGGGCCCTCAGCTGCTCCTCGTCTGCCCTGTTCTCCAGACCCTTCACCAGCCTCATTGCCTTTCTCTGGACACACTCCAGCACCTCAATGCCCTTCTTGGAGTGAGGGCCCCAAAACTAAACCCATGAGTTGAGGTCTGTAAGCCCTTCTGACAGAGGGGAAGCACCACACGGTCACTGGCACTGTTCCCACCAGCAGAGGCATGGAACACATCTCATTTTTCACAAGTAATTAAGGATTTTTCTTGCTGTTGTTGCCTTGCAATTTGCTAGCCAAGCAACACCTCCTGGCAAGAGACAACAGACAAACAAGAGAAAAAGAAGCAATGTACTTGGGTTGTGGCCCTTAAACTTTTTCATGCATGGAACATCACCTGGCCTTGTTGCCAGTGAAAGCAGAGAAGTGCAAAAGCAGGGCACAGGAGGTCTTTCTGCCCAGGGAAGAAAAAAATCACTCACCAGGAATGACCTCCCAGACTAATTGCTCTTTCAGCAGCAATTTGCAATGCAGAAGCAGGTGGAACCTACTGAATACCAAGAAGCTCTTAACAAGCTTTCACAGTCTCAGAGAATCAGAGCTGGAGTCAGACTTGTGAGCTTCCACTTGCCATAGCCATGTAAGAGCCGAAGCAGAACACAGCTATAGGATCTGAATCCTTCCTACTGAGTGAATGGTGATCAGTGGTGCCAAGTCCAGCTGGAGAGCTGTAACTAGTGGAGTCCCCCAGGGATCAGTGCTGGATTCAGTCCTGCTTAACTTCTTCATCAATGACATTGATGAGGGCACAGACAGATAGACAGAGTCTGCTCAGCAAGTTTGCTGATGACACCGAACTGGGAGGCTTGGCCGATACAGATGAAGGCTGCTCTAAGGTCTCCCCTGAGCCTTCTCTTCTGCAGGCTGACAGTCCCAGCTCTCTCAGTCTGTCCCTATAGGGGAGGTTCTCCAGCCTGCTGATCATTTCGGTGGCCTCCTCTGGACCCTCTCCAGCATCTCCAGATCCTTCTCGTGCTAGGGGCCACAGAACTGGAGGCAGTGCTGCAGGTGGGGTCTCAGAAGAGCAGAGGGGCAGAATCCCCTCCCTGTGCTGCTGCTCTCCCTGCTTTGGATGCAGCACAGCTGCCTGTTGGGCTGCCAGTGACCAGTGCTGGCTCCTGTGGAATTTGTCACCAGATGACACCCCCAAGGCCTTCTCCAGGCTGCTCTCAGCCACTCCTCACTCATCCTGGATTTGTGCTTGGGAATGCCCCAACTCAAGTGCCAGATCTTGGCCTTGTTGAACTTCATGAGATTGGCTTGGGCACACCACTGCAGCCTGCCCAGGTCCCTCTGGATGGATCCCTTCCCTCCAGTATGCCAACCACACAGCTTGGTGTCATCCCCAGACTCACTGAGGGTGCCTCAGTCTCACTGCCTGTGTCACTGACAAAGATGTTAAACATCACTGGTCCCAGTACAGAGTCCTGAGAGACAGCACTCATCACTAGTCTCCACTTGAATGTTGAGCTGTTGACCACAACTCTCTCAGTGTGGCCATTAGGCCAGTTCTTTATCCAGGGAATGCTACACCCCTCAAGGCCATGTCATTCCCATTTGGTGACCTGGATGCCTTCTTTGTCTCTATCTATACTCAGGGGCCCCACACCCCTGAGGTCACAGAGGATGACAAGGTTAAGGAGGAGCCTTTCATGGTTGATGGGGACTGGATTAGTGAGGACCGCGTTAGGGACCAGCTAAGTAAACTGAACATCCATAAGTCCATGTGCCCTGATGGCATGCACCCACAAGTGCTGAAGGAGCTGGCGGAGGTCACTGCCAGACCACTCTCCATCATCTTTGGTAAGTGGACAGGAGAGGTGCCTGGGGATTGGAGGAGGACAAATGTCACTCCAATCTTCAAAAATGGTAAGAAGGAGGACTCAGGTAACTGCAGACTGGTCAGCCTCACCTCCATCCCTGGAAAGATAATGGAGCGGCTTATCTTCAGCGCTGTGCTTAGCCACATCAAGGACATGAGGCTCCCTGGGAGCAGTCAGCATGGTTTTACAAAGGGACAGTCATGTTTGACCAACCTGATAACCTTGTATGAGGACGTTACCAGGTGGATAGATGATGGAAGAGCAGTGGATGTGCTTTACCTTGATTTCAGTCAAGCATTTGACACTGTCTCCCACAACATCCTCATAGCTAAACTGAGGAGGTGTGGTCTGGATGATTGAATAGTGAGGTGGATTGGGAACTGGTCAGTGGTGGTGAATGGAGCCACATCCAGTTGGCAGCTGTCACTAGTGGTGTGCCCCAGGGATCAGTGCTGGGACCGGTCCTGTTTAATATCTTCACTGATGATCTGGATGAGGGCATTGAGTCCAGCATCAGTGAGTTTGTGGACAACACCAAGTTGGGAGCATGTGGCCATCTGTTAGAGGGCAGGAGGGCTCTGCAGAGGGACCTGAATAGGCTGATAGATGGGCACAGCCCAATGCCAGGAGTTTTAACAAGGCCAAGTGCCAGGTTCTGCACTTTGGCCACAACAACTCCATGCAGCACTACAGGCTGGGGACAGAGTGGCTGGAGAGAAGCCAGGCAGAGAGGGATCTGGGAGTACTGGTCGACAGCAGCTGAACATGAGCCAGCATTGTGTCCAGGTGGCCAAGAAGGCCAATGGCATCCTGGCCTGTATCAGGCATAATGTGGCCAGAAGGACCACGGAAGTTCTTCTGCCCTGTACTGGCACTGGTTAGACCACAGCTTGAGTACTGTGTCCAGTTCTGGGCCCTTCAATTTAAGAGAGATGTTGAGTGCTTGAATGTGTCCAGAGAAGGGCACCAAGGCTGGTGAGGGGGCTTGGGGGTGTTCAGCCTGGAAAAGAGTAGGCTCAGAGAGACCTCATTGCACTCTACAACTACCTGAAAGGACAATGTAGCCAGGTGGGGTTAGTCTCTTCTCCCAGGCAGCCAGGGACAGAACAAGAGGACACAGCCTCAAACTGCACCAGGGCAGGTCCAGGCTGGATGTTAGGAAGAAATTCTTCATGGAAAGAGTGGCACTGGAATGGGTTGCCCAGGTGTGCTAGTTTGATGGGAGACATTCCCCTGCCCTTCAGCTTTTTCAAAGGCTCATCTCAAGCCTTCAGCCACAGCTGAATACAGAATGATTCAGTGAAAGACAAGTGATGAAGGACCATGGGGAGACCCAAGTTCCATCACTGGACAACATGCCAACGGGAGAATCTTACACTCCCATATCGCTCCAGTCACGAAAAGCCCTTGCCAGGTGTGAGACCTGGATATTGTTCTTCATCCTGAAGATGTACAGAGCAGCTGGTTTGCCACAGAAGTATGTGAAGTGATGGAAACCCTTTGTTTTCCTGAGCCTTTTGCAGGCCTTTGGAACACTCCACATGTAAAAATCGTGTTAGAAGTACATTGCAGGGTTTTGTCTGTGCAGAATTCAAGGTGGGAGAGAACTCCCTGGTTCATTTCATTGCACTGGTTCATGTACAAAAAGAGTAGCACTGGATGTGCTCAGAAACAAAAACTCTTGTCATGTAGTCATTGAATTTTGTGCCCTGTTTTAAAGTGTGCCCAAAAAACCCTGGGTGAGAGTCACGTGCAAACAGACAAGGGCAGCAGAAGAGTCCCTGGAGTGTGACACAGATTATCTTTGGTTGGAAGAGACCTTCAAGATCATCTAGGCTACCCAGCACTGCAAGGTGGCCACTAAAGCATCAGCGAGGAAGGTAAATGAAGGCAGACATGGGTGTGAAGGTTAAAACCCCAAACCATGGTTTATTTAAATGTGTAAAAAGATTACATTCGAGTATGGCAATAGGCAGGACAGACTGTAACAAGCTCATCCATCCTAATGAATGCAGGCTGCTCTGTTCCAGACTGCTAATCCCCTCAGCCACATGGATCTCCAGGAGAGGCTTGCAGTCTGTTTCCCCGGGGGACCCCTGCTACAGGCTCGTTTTAGTCGTCGTTGGTGCCTTGTGTCTGTAGGTCAGACTGGGGAGCAGAGCACTGACTGTCCTCCCTCCAGGGGAGACAGTGAAATATGGCAACACTTCTCATGCACTAAGATCCTCTGTCCTGGGTTAAGCAAAAGTAGCCTGATGGAACATCTGGTCCTAGGACAAATTACCAGGTTTTCTGCCTTGACCTTATCCCAGCTTATTGCTGGGACGAGTAGCCTAAAGCAGCAGAGACTGAGAGATGATGAGAGTTATAAAATATCATTTCCAGACACAGCATTTTATTTGAGGTTCTTCTCAATCCAGTCTTTGAAGGGAAGTGCTTTGGTGTAGCCACTGTAGAGTTCCAGGCTGCAAGTTTTATCGTAACCCCAGCTCACTAATCCTATCAGGTACCACCTTAGCTCAGGAGACTCTTTCCCTGGCAAAGTTATGGCTGCAATCCCACCAGTCTCAGCGGGGCAGATGTTAGAAAAGGCTGTGTGGTCCTGCCTGGCACAAAACATGCTGTCAGTGATGCTGACCTGTATCCCGTTCTCCTCGTACTGCTGCTCACAGAGCAGCGAATCCACCATCCGAACGCTCCCCATGCGGATCGTGTCGTTCTTGTACCCAGCGTCCCGGGTGTCGGCCAGCACCTGCCAGCCAGTAACCATTATGCTTAAATCCTCTAGCGGGGAAACCAGGTCATGAGAAGATGACAAGCAAATGGGCTGAACACGACTGCTGATTCGGGCTTTGTCCAAGAGCTTTATGATGGCGATGTCAGAGTCAAGTAGGACAGGGTCATAGTTGGGATGCACTATGATGGCAGAGATCTGGGGAGGAAACACAAGGGAGAACCGTGGAGCTAACGACCACGGCAAGGCAGCAGGGCTCTTCCCGTGCTACCATAGCACCTCAATTCACCTTGCAAAGATTCATAGAGTGGTTTAGGTTGGAAGGGACCTTAAGGATCATCTAGCTCTGACCCCCCCCTGCTTCTTCTCTGCCCTCTGCTCCCAAAGTCTCCTTTCACCGTGGTGCTCAGCCCAGCAAGAAAGACACAAAGAGCTCCAGCATCCTCTGACTTGTGTTTCAGGCCTTGGTATCATGACAAGCTACCACGATGAAGCTCTTCCTAATGAAAAGCAGTTGAGGACATTCTCAGCAATCATAGAATCATAGAATCAACCAGGTTGGAAGAGCCCTCCAAGATCATCCAGTCCAACCTATCACCCTGCCCTATCCAGTCATCTAGACCATAGCACTAAAAGCCTCATCCAGTCTTTTCTTGAACACCTCCAGGGACAGTGACTGCACCACCTCCTTGGGCAGCCCATTCCAATGCCAATCACTCTCTCTGTGAAGAACTTCCTCCTAACATCCAGCCTATACTTCCCCTGGCACAGCTTGAGACTGTGTCCCCTTGTTCTGTTGCTGGTTGTCTGGGAGAAGAGACCAACCCCACCTGGCTACAACCTCCCTTCAGGTAGTTGTAGACAGCAATGAGGTCCCCCCTGAGCCTCCTCTCCAGGCTGCACACCCCCAGCTCCCTCAGCCTCTCCTCATAGGGTTTGTGTTCCAGGCCCCTCACCAGCTTCATTGCCCTTCTCTGGACATATTCCAGCACCTCAACATCTCTCTTGAATTGAGTGGCCCAGAACTGGACACAGCACTCAAGGTGAGGCCTGACCAGTGTTGAGTACAGGGGAAGAATAACCTCCCTTGTCCCACTGGCCACACTGTTCCCATTACAGGCCAGCATGCCATTGGCTCTCTTGGCCACCTGGGCACACTGCTGGCTCATCTTCAGCTACTATCTACCAGTACCCCCAGGTCCCTTTCTTCCTGGCTGCTCTTCAGCCACACTGTCCCCAGTGCTGCTTGGGGTTGTTGTGGCCAACTTCTTGGAGTTTGGATCTGTGCAGCCTTGTGGCTGAGGTATGAAACGTGTTCATGCCATCAAACCAGGATCTAGGGCCCAAGCGTTTCCCTCACAGCTTATCCTAATCGCCCGTGACAATAGCTGGCATCTCTTTTGCTTGTCCTTTCTGGCAATATCCCTCAATATACTGCAGCTCCTGGAACCTGAGCTGTGCCCTTAAGGATCTGTGTTAGCAGGTGAGCATAGCTGTTGGACAGTGCCAGAGGAGTTTTCTGAACTGCAGCACGCATCCCCCTTCTGTCACCACAGTTCCATCAGCTGAGTCTCCAGCTATGCCTTTTCAAGAGCAAGGTGTAAACCAAGGCCCCGCTGGGAGGACAGCCTTTCCCTGCCCACACCAGAGGGTGTGCCCAGCAGCTGCCTGTTCCACTGCCCGCAGGCTCACTCACCCGCAGGTTCTGGATGCTCTTCTCATCCCTGTCGTCGTCTCTGTAGAATTTGCCCAGGACCACCTTCAGCTCTGCTGCCTTGAGCACGATGGCCTTGCCCAGGTCAGTGACGCAGTGAGCTGCCACCACCACCGTGCGCTCGTTCACCAGGGCCCCGCTGCAGATGAGGATCCAGGCCCCTTTCCGCAGGCTGTTCTCCTTCACCCCGCTGGCTGCTCGGTAGATCGCTGCTTGCCAGGGCCACCTGGTAGGGGTCGCAGCCTGCTGAAGGGTGACGTTTTCTGCTTTTCCACAGACTGAGGAAAGGAGAACCAAGAGGGAGGCAAAGTCATTTCCCCACCAAAGAGTCTGAACTGCACTCTGGAGTCTTGCTCTGGAATGTGCCCCAAGAAACCAAACCGCGACGGCTGCTTTCTAACTAATCTCTGTCTCCAACCCGCACAACTATAATAGAAGAGTGGCTTAGAGAATCATAGAAGAGTTTGGGTCAGAAAAGACCTTTGAGTTCATCCAGTCCAACCATTCTCTAACTCTGCCCAGGCTGGTGCTAACCCATGGCCCTCAGCACCATCTCTCTGCCTCTTTGAAATGCCTCCAGGGATGGGGATTCAGCCACCTCCCTGGGCAGCCTGTGCCAGGCTTTGAAAACCCTTTCAGTGAAGAAGTTTCTTCTAACTTCCAACCTAAACCTCCCCTGGTGTAACTTGAGGCCATTTCCTTTCATCCTGTCACTTGTTCCTAGGGAGAAGAGACCAAGCCCCAGCTGGCTCCAGCCTCCTTCCAGCGAGTTGCAGAGATGGCTTAAAGCAAAAAAACAACTTCCAATTTTTCCATTATTTCCTGGCTGAAGCAGGGATGTGGGTCTAGGTGAATTTCCATGGCAACCTTACCAAGCTGCACTGTAATGAGGTGGCTGCATAAAGAAGTGGAAAGCACACCCTGATTCTTGCTTGTAAAAGAACACATTAAGGACAGCAGTGTACTAAAGCTCAGACGAGGCAAGCACAGAGCAGTTGTTAGGTCCTCTCTTAGAAGTGGCTTTAGCCCACATAAGCTCATGCCTGTGAGAACAGACTCGACTGGCAACAGGAACCTTGAAGAAAATGAAGCTGGATCAACCATCCTGAGGAAAAGAAAAAGCCCTGCTTGTCCTAGGAATACAGCAGCCAGGCTCAGAGCTGAGCTAGGATCCCTTGTGTTAGGACAGACTGACTTCAGCTGAGAGTCACACCATGTGTGGGCACAGGGTTTGGTCTCCCCTAGGACAGTTTTTTTCATGGGATGCAGCAAAAAAGGGTTGATTGCAAAACTTTTCAGTGTATGAGATGATCTCAAAGCCAAACCACAAACAAGAATTCTGAACGTTTGCTTGCTGCTCACATCTACTTTTCACAGGTTACTGATGTCAGTAGTTGAGCAGTCCCCAGTCCTGTGGTGTTCCTGCCTAGATTCACTAGGGCCACGAGCTCTGGATAAGATTTTGTCTAGACATAGGGTTTGCCATCTGAACCCTTCCTTAGCAGGGAATTTTAATGGAAGAGAGTCTTTAAAATATCCTCAACCTCCAGTTGTGGAGGTGTTCAAGGCCAGGTTGGATGAGGCCTTGAGCAGCCTGGGCTAGTGAGAGGTGTTCCTGCCCATGGCAGGGGGTTGGAACTGGATGATCTCTAAAGTCCCTTCCAACCCAACCCATTCCATGAATCTCTGCTTCCATGATTTAAAATGCAGGCTCTCCATTCCATTGCTTCAACTGATGTTTTTTTTCCAGCTGTGTGCCAAGGTAGAGAGATTAAAGAAAATTACATTTGCAGTAAATACTACAGGAAAACATGAAGTGATAGTAGGAAAATATTTTCAAGTCCAGAGTAAAAATTACTAAACTTTTTGCTCAATAAAAGGGTAGAAAAACTGATGGCAAATTGCAGTGCTGAAAGCTTCCTCCCTTTACCATCAGCTGCAGGAGTTCCGCTGGTGCCTGAAAGGAGCCATACAACCTCCAGGCATTCTGGCTCTGATTGCCCAGCTGGAAGCACAGCCAGGCTGTGCTGCTGGGGCTCCCACACTGTCTGAGATGAACACACAGCTCGGTCCTCCATCCACCCACAGAACACAGAGTGGCTCAGGTTGGGAGAGACATCAGAGCTCATCCACTCTAACCTCCTGACACGGGCAGGGAAACCTCTCAACTAGACTCAGCTGCTAAAGGCCTCATCCAACCTGATCTTGAACATCCCCAGGCAGGAGGCAGCCACAGCCTCCCTAGGCAGACTGTTCCAGTGTCTCAGCACCCTCCTGATGAAGAACTTCTTCCTCAGCTCCAGTCTAACCCTGCTCTGCCTCAGCCTCAATCCATTCCCCATTGTCCTGTCTCTAGGCACCCTCAGGAAAAGTCCCTCTGTAGCCTTCCTGCAGGGTCTCTTCATGTACTGGAAGGCTGCTCTGAGGTCCTCCTGGAGCCTTCTCTTCATCTGGCTGAACACCCCCAGCTCCCTTAGCCTGTCTTCACAGCAGAGCTGCTTCAGCCTTGGATCATTTTTATGACCTTCTCTGGGCTCTCTGTGTCCTTCTGCTGGGGACATCAGACCTGGAGCCAAGATTGGAGGTGAGGTCTCTGCAGAGCAGGGCCAAGGGGCAGAACCCCCTCTCTTGCCCTGCTGCCCACACTCCTCTGGCTGCAGCCCAGCACACAGCTGCCTTCTGGGCTGCATGAGGGCACTGCTGGCTCCTGAGGAGCTGCTCAGCACTCAACACCCCCAAGTCACTTTCTTCAGGGCTGCTCCCAACCCACTCTGTACCCAGCCTTGATTTGTGCCTGGGCTTGGTGTGACTCAGCTGCAGGACCTTGCAGTGACTTACTGAACCTCTTGCAGTTGGCACTGGCTCACTTCTCAAGCCTGTCAAGAACCTTCTGGATGGATCCCCGCCCTCAAGTGAGTCCAGTGCACACACAGCTTGTCTGCAGGATTTTTTTCCCTTGGAGACTCACTTGGAATGCAGACAGGGGCTCTCCCACTCCATTTTCCTGTCTTCAGACAGGTCCTCCTGCTGCTGCCCAGGCGGCGGTAGAAAGGGGAGATGCACTCATACTGCAGCTGGGTGTGCAGGTGCTGGTACCCTGGTGGCAGCTCCCCGAAGGGCAGCGCTGGCTTCTTGGTTGGGTACATCTGCAGCTTCTGTTTACTGAATGCAGATGAGTAAAGCTGATGCAGAGGTGTTTCCCTGTCCCAAGGCACAAAGATAACAACAACAATAACAATAATAATATAAGAGCCATCAGTACCACAGCTTTAGCTCCAGCTATGTTAAGCATTCTTTAAAAGCACACAAAGTTTACTTTTTAAAGAGTAAGGAAGCCATAAAGACGATCAGAGGTCTGGAGAACCTCCCCTGTGGGGACAGGCTGGGAGAGATGGGATTGTTCAGGAGAAGGGAAGGCTCCAGGGAGACCTTAGAGCAGCCTTACAGTGCCTGAAGGGGCTCCAGGAGAGCTGGGGCCGGGAGTATGAGGGACAATGGCTTTGAGCTGGGAGAGGGGAGAGTGAGAGTGGAGATGAGGAAGAAATTCTTTAGAGTGAGGGTGGGGAGACACTGGCACAGGTTGCCCAGGGAGGTCATGGATGCTCCCTCCCTGGAGGTATGCAAGGCCAGGTTGGATGAGGCCTTGAGCACCTGGGCTAGTGGGAGGTGTCCCTGCCCATGGCAGGGGGCTTGGAACTGGACGAGCTTTAAGGTCCCTTCCAACCCAAGCTGTTCTATGGTTCCACCATCTCTCAGCAGTTCTGCTCACCTCCAAGCCACAGCATTTGCATGTCCCTGCACACACAGATACAGCAGCACAGCTGTGGCCATAGGGCTTCTATTTGTAGCTCCTTTTTGTGTTGTTTTGTTTTCATTCAAGGACACAGAAACTCACCTGTGGCTATACAGTTCCTATCTGTGTCCTTTTTGTGTTTGCATTTGCTCTCATTTTACAGTTTCTAGAGTGCACTCAGTTGCCTCTGGACATGGGAGAGGTTTTGCTGTTCACCAAAGCACAGTGACACCATGTTTCTAACCTAAGAAATGCCAGGGGGCAGTGGGCAGTGCTGTGATTAATTCTCAGAAGAGAGGAGTTTGGCACCGCTTGTCTCCAGTGAATGCTTTAACAGGAATGGATTCAGATTAAATCATGTTGATAAAGTTGCCTGATTTAGCAATTAAGAGAGATAATTGCCTCACCAAGGAGATTCCATAATGGCAATAATCCTCCATTTAGTAATTGCACTGATTAGCTGAGACACAGCACATAATTATGGTAATAAATATGTGCACCAGCCTAGATATGGACCAGAAGCCTGACTACAGTCATGCTTAAACCCTCATCATGTTGAACATGTCCCTTGCTCTAATCCTTAAAAGCACATATCTACAGTGGGGGGAAAGGACTTCTGTCTGAATAACTGAGCAAGGAATGAACATCCAGTGAGATTTCTGGCACTGCAGAAAAGCCATAAGAACGTTTTTCATGTGGCAGTCCTGCTTTTGATGGCAGACAGACACAGATAGAGGCACCTCCTAACAGCACTCAAGGAAAGGGAAGTTCAGAGCAAAAGCAATGGCAAATTTCTTCTGTTTTGGAAGAATCACAGACTCATGGAATGGTCTGGGTTGAAAGACACCTCCAAAGGGCATCCAGTCCAACCCCCTTGTACTCAGCAGGGACATACTCCACTAGAGCAGGTTGCTCACAGCCTTAGCCAGCCTCACCTTGAACACCTCCAGGCATGGAGCCTCAACCACCTCCCTGGGCAACCTGCTGCAGGGTTCCAGCACCCTCCTGGTGCAGAACTGCTTTCTCACATCCAATCTCGATCTGCTCTGTGCTCATCTCAAACCATTGCCCTTGTCCTGTCCCTGCAGGCCTTTGCAAACAGTCCTTCTTGTAGCCCCTTCAGGTCCTGGTAGTCTGCTCTTAGGTCTGCCTGGAGCCTTCTCTGCTCCAGGCTGAACACTCTCAGCTCCCTCAGCCTGTCCTCCTAGCAGAGCTGCTTCAAACCCCTGATCACCTTCGTGGCCTCCTCTGGACCCTTTCCATCAGGTCCATGTCCTCCCTGTGTTGAAAGCTCCATAGCTGGATGCAGCACTGCAGGTGAGCTCTCAGCAGAGCAGAGAGGTAGGATCCCCTCCCTCCATTTCTGGCCAAGCTGCTTTGGATGTAGCCCAGGCTGCCAATGCCTTCTCTGCTGCAAGCTCACACTGCCTGCTCCTGTATAGCTTCTCCCCAACCCAGCACCCCCAGGTCCTTTTCCTCAGGGCTGCCTTCTACCACCTTCTCCCCCAGCCTGTATTAATAGTTGGGATTGTTCTGGCCCAGGTGCAGGACTCTGCCCTTGCTCTTGTTGAACCTCATGAGGTCCACCTGGTCCACCTCTCTAGCTTTTCCAGGTCCCTCTCGATGACATCCCAAAGAAGGGTGAGAACTGCTGTGCTTATGCTTAGACTGCCAGTATCCCATTTCCTACTGGCACATGAGTGGAGATCCTACTTCAAGGGACAAAAATCAGTCCCCCAGCATGAGATGCCCCCAGGATGCTCTGGAGCTGCCTGCCTGTATGTGCTGCCACACAGCTGGTACCAGTGCCTGGAACATTTAGCACAGAAAGACCTGTGTTCAAAAGCACACTGAGGAGCTGCACCAAAAAATATCCCCCTGAAGGCTACCCAAGTCTGCTGATGGCTTCCCAGGGCCATCTCTACAATCACATACCACAGGGCTGGTCAGTGGGTGCGTGTTTGGGATGTATGGGCATATCATTCCTGAAGTCTTCTGTAGGCATCTGCCACTGGCCATTGCCAGAGGCACAACATGTCCTGAGATGGATCTTTATTCTGACCCAGTCTGGCTGTTATAGAGGCATGGAACGGTTTGGGTTGGAAAGGACCTTAGAGACCATCCAATTCCCACCCCCTGCCATTGGCAGAGACACCTCCCACTAGCCCAGGTTGCTCAAGGCCTCCTCCAACCTGGCCTTGAACACCTCCAGGGAAGGGGCATCCACAACCTCCCTGGGCAACTTGCGTCAGTGCCTCCTCGCCCTCACTCTAAAGAATTTCTTCCTCGTCTCCAGTCTCAGTCTCCCCTCCTCAAACTTCAACCCCTCATCCTATCACCACAAGTCCTTGTCAGAAGTCCCTTCCTGGCTTTTTTGTAGTGATTCCTGGCTTTTGGCCTTATTTATGGCTTAGAACATGCAGATTTTGCACTCTTGAAAAACTCTAATGTATGTGGAGACAGAGAAATGACAGGTGACAGCCAGACCCCAGTGCTGTCCTCCTTGTCATGCTCCCAGCGCAACCGAGGTGCTTCCTTCCACACCTGAGCTTGGTTCTTAAGATCAAAGATGAGAACAGTTCTTGCACTGCATCTAAAGATAAATGAGTCATGTACTTCAAAAAAAAAGAAACCCCTGACATAAGGGTTTGCTGCTTGGCCACAAAAAGAACCAGAAGACAGCAGCATAACTATCTCAGATCAGGCCCCTTTCAATAAACCAGAAGGGTATATCCAGACAGGGTTCAGCCCTTCACTCCTTCCTCCCCTCTTCCTTTGCTTCCTCCTCTCCCCCGTGGCCAGCCCAAACACACCTTTCTATCAGCTGTACTGTATTGCTTTGGGTGGAGAACCTAATGGGAGCAACCTGGATGGCTGTGTGCCCCCTTCCCTCCTGATGCACACCTTCCTGCTTCACAGCACCATTAGGGCCAAGGAGCTTTCTCAGACGTTGCTCGTTGCCTGTCACAAGCCTGCAATCCTCCTTCCAGCACCACCCTATAGTTTGCACACCTGTAGCTGTGCACTTCCTCCTGGCTGCATCCAGCAGCTCCATCACTCCTTCCCTCCCAGCAGCTCTCACTGCCGGTTGCCAGTGGAGGTGTGGGAATGGCTGAACACACAGGCTGTAAAGGAGAGGAGGGGAAAAGCAATCATACTGTTTCTTTTAGATGTAGCTGAGGTATTGCATTCTCACCTGGACTGAACCTGCATTGGAAGCACTTTCTGTCTCACCAGGTCAGAGATCTTTGGCTCTCTGCAGGCTAGAAAAAATACAAGGTTGCACAGGACTTTTGCATATGCACAGCTCAAGTGTTATGCTTCATACCCATTCCCACTGTATCCTCTCACTAGCTCCAGTGGATTGAATTAAGAGCAGAGGAAGGAAATTGCATGCATTAAAACAAATATAGGTCCTAAACCCTAAAACCTTGCAAAAATACTTCCCCATAGACCACCAGCTCCATCCCATTTACAGTGGCAGGAGTGACCGAGTGTCTTCTCCAGACACAGAAGAAGATTTTGCCCCTCAGTGTGTTTGAATGCCAGACTGAAACCACTACAGCTGTGGTTTGAAACCTGAGGAAACTTTTGTTACCACTGAATTATATAAAAAGTAGTTAATTGCCATGCACAGCTAATCTCTGTGCCCTAGCAGGCAGAGAAAGGCTGCAGGCTGCTACAGGCTTCTAAGAGTCTGTTTCTTGAGCACTCACTGGAAGCAGCTGGAGACTCAGATTCAAAGGAACGCCTCAGAGTTACCTGAATATGCACCAAATAACACAAGGGAGGGCCAGGATTTCTAATTTTGTGTCTCAGTTTATTTTACTGAAAGGGCAGGATAGAATATTCAGGTTTATAAGCTCAAACACCTCTACCAGCATCTCTTCTCTGCTCCACAGAGAGGAAGAAGAGAAGCCTGCAGGATGGGTTTTGTCTGTGTGCAGGAGCAGTGGTGCTCTGTGGCACCCAGGAATACCCAGCTCCCTGTGGTTAATGCCTGTGTTAGCCTCTTTGACACTGTCAAGGTTAACAGCAACAAAGATGCTTCCCACCAATGACTCTCATCAATAAAGATGCTGCTTTCCACAGTGCATCAGAAAACCACTCAAGGACATGCCCCAGGGAGGCAGGATTTCCACCTCGAGGAAGAGAGCAAAGCTAACTCCTCAGGGACAGACATATATTAGCATGGCTTCACTTTCAACAAGAAATCCATTCAAACAATTGCTTGGGGAAACGAATTTGGCAGTTCCCCAGCCCAAATTCATTCATCCTGTTGGAGTTCCAGCCATGCTCAGAGTGCCTCCAGGTCAACCCTGTCACTCCCTTTCAGCAAAATATCTCATGCTGTGCTCCAGTGATGAACGAATGTTTGGATGAATATAGATAGTTTAGGCATGTCCTGGAGTGGTTTTCTGAACCAAACCTTCCAGGCTGCAATCTCCAGGCTTGGCCTTTTACACTCCTGACTGGTCCCATTGAATTGTGAGAGGAGAGGCAGGCCTTGTGACAGCAGCTGTGGGGCAATTATTTCCTTCTATTTCAATTCCTTCCCTATCTCCTTCGATTTTGATCTCACACAGAATGAGGGCAATAAGGGTCTGAGGGAACATTCCCTTCCATGTTTAAAGATGGAAACATCTCCTGGAATCACTGGCATCTTGCCTGGCTGAGTTTAGCAGCCAGCAGAGCTGGCAAAGTTGCCATCTCTCAGTATCAGGTGTCAGGCAGAGAGTTTATTCTTAGCGATACTGATACAAACCAACCTCCAGTAAAACCACAGCAGCTTTGGTGAGCTGTGAGATAAAAAAAGATTGCAAAGTACCTTTGATGCAGATGGGCTGCTTCCCTGACCATTCTCCATTGTCTTGGCAGGTCCTCTGCTCGTGCCCACTAAGAACATAGGAGTTGTTACAAAAGAAAGCAAGGACTGTGCCAATTTTTGCATAGCGCCCGTTCAAGATCCCGGTGTCTTCTAATACTCTTCTGTAGCCATTGACTGGGCCACCAGGATCTGAGCAGGTTTTTTCATCTAGAACTATTGATAAGGGGGAGGACAAAACAAAAAAAAACAGCAACCATTTAATCAGGTTCACAGCAGTATTTCCCCTCATCAGACTGCTTGGTGTTTCATTCAGCTGCTACCACACAACCTCCACCTCTATTAACCGCCTGGGATCTCTGTCTTTGAGAAGCAGCAATGAAAGCAACAATGCTAACGTATGAAAGCAGCAGCAATGCTGACATGCATTTGTCTCTGTATAGAACACACCTTAAGAGGCTCAATTTGTTGAAAGTGTAAGATTCTCAAACTGTTAGAAAAAGCAGCTGGCAGCCCTGAAAAAGAACCTGAGCTTTACGCGATGTCGGCATCCCCTTCACAATAACAGAGCTAAAAGGATTGATAGGTTTGTCCAACGGCTTAGGTTGGAAGGGACCTTACAAGATGCACTTAAGCTACTTGCAGGCCCTTGGCATTCTCTGCCCTTTTCTCCACTTCCAGTACCTGGCTGGACTCAGCTAATAAAAGCAGCCTATCTCATTCATTTTGCTATTATGTCTGGTTTGCATTTTGGATTCTTAGTGCTGACACCAAGGGAAGGATGGGAGCTGAGAGAGAACTTACAGAGGTGCTTCTACTTCTGCTAACCAGTTAATGTGGAAAGCTTACTCATGCTAGGTTCTGCTTATAAAACCTTTTGCTTCCTCCTTTCCAATATCTTGTTTGTTCTTATTTACTGTTGTGGGGTTTTTTTCTTTCAATAAACATAATTTTTTGGCCTGCATCTGGATGTCAGTATTCCCTGTGTGGTGCTAATAAATGCTCTGCCTTCTATCTTTCCCCTCTTTCACTCTTTCTATTTAGCAGCTGCAAAGGTCCTTTTTTTCCCTTTCTTTATTTTGTATTTCATCTGGGTTTTCCTGTCAGGCTGGCAGCAACAGGCAGCTCTGCTCAGCTCCTCTGCCTGCTGCCTCACTGCACCCTCACCAGTGAACATCTAGTCTGGACAGTTAGTGTTGGTGCTGCTTTGCTTCAGAAGAGCTGAGCGGCCTGAGCCATACCAACCGACCAGAAATGACATCCCCATGTCCTGGCTTCAGCCTCAGCTGCCTGCTGAGCCTCACCTCACAAGCTCACCACCACATAACAAAGCAGTTCCACATGTGTGGACTCAGCACAGCCACAGTGCACAGGCATGGCCCTGTCCTGCTCCACCTCCTACTGTCAGCTGGCAGAACCCAGCTCAGCTGTAAGCACAGAGCTACCTGCTCAGTGAGCAGCTCTTCACCTTGAGTGCAGGAGACAAAGAGGACATCTGAACTTCCTTTCAGTCAGGAGCAAGGGTTGAGCAAAGCCCTGTCTCCGTTTCATTTGGCTCCATTTTTCTTCTCTGTACCCCACAGGCTCTCTCTTGTGAACCACAAGAGACTGGTAACTTGACAGCAGCTAAAGGCTACAGGGAATCACAGAATTGTTTGTGTTGGAAAATACCTCTAAGATTCTCAAGTCCATCAGGGCCTCCTTTTCTACCCCTTTGCTCCTGGACTCTCCCACTCACAATTTCCCTTCTACCAGAGATCCATCTAGATGTTATTTTGCAGCTGGCAGGGATCACTCCTGGCTGTGGTGGTGGAGTGCAGGAACGCAGCCTGAAGCCCTGAATCACCAGCAGTCTGTGATGTTCTTGCCTTTAACAGCCATCATATATTCAGTGAAGAATAATCCTTTTCCTCTGTTTGAACTTGCTCAAGTTCTCCTGCAAAATGCTGGCAGGGATGCTCAGAGATACGAGCCTCATCCTCCTCTGTAACTCTCCACAGGGCTGTGCTTCCAAGGGCTCATCTCTTGAACCTTGCTCCTTCTCTTTCTCTCTTCTGCACAGAACCATGCATGGCAGCTTCTCTGACTCTAGGACCTGCGTAGCCCCACTGTCTGCCTCCTGTTTGCTCAGCTCTGGCACATCTCCCACAGCACAGTGCTGTATTCGCAGGCTGCTTTCTGCACTGGGATCTAGCCTGGAGGCATCACCTGACGAGCAGAGTGCATGACTCCAAGCCTACCAAGGGTGACCAAGTAAGTCAGTGATGGCTTTCACTTCGCCTGTGCCTACCAATAACTTGAACAGTACTCCTCTTCTTCCCTAAGTTCAGGGTTATGACTTTTTTTGATGGATAAAAACTAAAGAGAAAAGATCTTGGAAAGAGAGACCAAAATTACAGCAGCCAGCATCTCAGTAACAGCCAGATCTAGAGACAGACCTTTCAAAAGATCTTTAGCCAGGGCCATCATGCAGCAGGGACTCCAGCACAACCCTGATACTGCATTATCTGCAGCTGGAGGTGTTCTCTCTAGGTAGAAGAATGCCTCTTGCTTGCTCTTTCAGATGAACTTAGACACACCTGTTTCACAACACTCCCCCCTCCCCCCACCGTGTCAGGAAGACAGGAAGACAAAAGATTAGCAGGTTAAGGCAGGGATCCGCTAAACTCCACACCAGACTGGGATATCACAGCTTCACATGGACACATTGGCTGAAACATTGCATAAAAATCAAAACTTAAAGTGACCTTACCACATTCAGGATGATGTGCTGACCAAATCCCATCAAGCTGACAGTAGGCAACTCGGCTGCCTTGTAAGCTGTAACCTGCGTTGCACTTGAAGTAAACCTGGGCCCCGTATTTAAAGTCATCTCCTTCCACAATACCATGAGCAGGAGCACCTGGAGTCCTACACATCACCACTGACAGTTCAGATATTTCAAAAAAATCCACTTTATTACAAAAACAGGACTGAGTTAAGGAGATTCTTTAGTTAGAACATTGAAAAATAAAAACCAAACCACAATTAACTTGGGCAGAGGAGTTAAAATTACCAGGCAGGAATACGCTGATCTTTAGCAAGCTGCTCAGACACCAGCTCTGCACAGCCTGACACAGACATTGCTTGGCCAAGCACAGCTGGAGCCACTCCACAGGGCAAAGGGCTCATCTATGTGTCCCTACCAGTAGGACTCATTGACTCTCAACCTTGATACTTGAAGCAGTTTCCATCTCAGCAGGAGCTGTGAATGAGCTGCCATGCTTGGGCAAGAAACAATTGAGATCCTTAGAAGTGTTACATTGAAATGCCTTCCAATTACCTACATCTGGAGTCTTCCAGATAACCTCACTGAAATGGTAAAGCACAATTATTTGTGTGCATCAAACATTATCTCCATGACATTAAAAATCAATGTTGATATTTACCCTGTCCACAGGGTTTGCTCCACCGGGACAGCACTTACAGACAAGAGTCTGCTTCACTACTGAGAGCAATAAATCACAGAAGCATAGAATCATAGAATGGTTTGGGCTGGAAGGGACCTCTAGAGGTCATCCAGCCTAACCCTGTTCCAGTCAGCAGGGACATCCTCCACTGGAGCAGATTGCTCACAACCTTCTCAAGCCTGACCTTGAATATCCAAATCTGCCAAGGCTAACCCGTGTCACTCAGCACCACATTCCACAGTGAACAGCCAGGCTAAGTGAGAGACACACAAAGAGGTGGATCACTGTGTAGAGGTGGATCACTGTGTAGATACTAAAGCCTGTGTTCCACAGATTCATGGAATGGTTTGGCTGAAAGCAACGTTAAAGTCAATCCAGGCTGGGGGATGATGAGATTGAGAGCAGCCCTGCAGAGAAGGACTTGTGGTGCTGGTGGGTGAGAAGCTGGACAGGAGCCAGCAGTGGGCACTGGCAGCTCAGAAGGCCAATGGTGGCCTGGGATGCATGGAGAGAGGAGATCCTGCCCCTCTGCTCTGTTGAGACCTTACCTGCAGGGCTGTGTCCTGCTCTGGAGCCCTCAACAGAGGAAGGACATGGACCTAATGGAGAGAGTCCAGAGGAGGCCAGAAAGGTGAGCAGGGGGCTGGAGCAGTCCTGCTAGGAGGACAGGCCGAGGGAGCTGTGGGTGTTTAGCATGGAGAAGAGAAGGCTCCAGGCAGACCAGGAGCAAGCCCAAGCACAACTTCAGGCTGGGTGGCAAATGGCTGGAGCGCACCCCTGAGGAAAAGGGATGATGAAAAGCTCAACGTGAGCCAGCAGTGTGAGTGCAGCCCAGACAGCAACCCTGTGCTGGGCTGCAGCAAGAGCAGTGTGACCAGCAGGGCAAGGGAGGGGATTCTGCCTCTTTACTCTGCTCTCCTTAGACCCCACCTGGAGTACTGTGTGCAGTTCTGGAGCCCCCAACACAAGAAGGACATGGAACTGCTGGAGCGGGTCCAGAGGAGAGCCACGAANCTAAACCATTCTATGATTCTATGACCTAAGAGCAGCCTCCCAGGCAGGAGGCAGCCACAGTCTCCCTGAGCAGCCTGTGCCAGAGTTTCACCACCCTTCTACTGAAGAACTTCTTCCTCATCTCCAGTCTAAGTCCCCTCTCTTTCCCTGCTACATGTTTGATGTGCTCTGGCTCGGTACCACTCGCAGGAGAGGAAGGTGTAAGACAAGGTGGCTACAGGCACCTCTAGCAGAAATGCTCAGCTGTGACAGTTAGAACAAAAACCAGAGCTGCCTCAAGTGTCCACATGAGAAATTCACAGACTCCCAAGGAAACTTATTACCTTTCTTGCTTCTTACTGATGTCTTGGAAAAAAAGTTCAGCTTGGACAAGAGGAGGCTTCAGGGAGACCTTAGAGCAGCCTGCCAGTACCTGAAGAGAGCTGTAGGCGATCTGGGGATGGATTTTGACACAGACTGGGAGTGACAGAATGAAGGACAATGGCTTTGAGCTGGGAGAAGGGAAACTGAGACTGCAGATAAGGAAGAAATTCTTGAGAGTGAGGGTGGGGAGACACTGGCACAGGTTGCCCAGGGAGGCTGTGGATGTGCTCTCCCTAGAGGTGTTCAAGGCCAGGTTGGATGACACCTTGAGCAACCTGGGCTAGTGGGAGCTGTCTCTGCCTATGGCAGGGGGTGGGAACTGGGTGAGCTTTAAGTTCCCTTTCAAGTACATTCTTTGAGGCTATGAATATTTCTGTCCCACATAAAACATGATGATGGCTCCACATTTCACAGACAACATTCCCAATCTGAGAAAAACCAGACTAGAGGAACAGTGAGGCCCTGAATTTTTAAGTGCAATGTTCCATTATTAATAACAACAGTGTCAGTTCCTCTCCTTTTTAATTTATATGCAGGAGCCATTCCTCAGGTCTGAATTATCTGCCATCTAGAAATAGTTCTCCTGCTCATTCTATCTCCAGTAAGATAGATGACCACTTTTCTCCCTTCAGAATCCTCCTCTCTAAGTTGGAAGGATGTGGATTTGATGGGTGAGCTGTCCAGTGGGTAAGGAACCGGTTGGATGATGGCATCTGAAGGGCAGTGGCCAACAGCTCAATGTCCAGATGGAGTTGGATGAAAAGTGGTGACCCTCAGGGTCTGTGCTGGGACCAGTGTGGTTCAGTATCTTCATCACTGACACAGACAAGGAGGTTGAAGCACCCTCAGCAAGTCTGCAGGTGACACCAAGCTGAGTGGTGTGGTTGCTAAGTCCAAAGGATGGGATGGGTGCATCCAGAGGGACCTGGGCAGCCTGGAGAGGTGGCTGAGGAGACCCTCAGGAGGTTCAACAAGGCCAAGTGCAAGGTCCTGCACCTAGGTTGGGACAATTCTAGAGATCAATCCAGGCTGGGGGTGATGAGATTGAGAGCAGCCCTGCAGAAAAAGACTTGGGGTGCTGGAGGGTGAAAAGAGAGAGGGGAGAAAGGGGACCCTGCCCCTCTGCTCTGCTGAGATCTCACCACCTGCAGGATTGCATCCAGCTCTGGAGCCCTCAACAGAGGGAGGACAAGGACCTGTGGGAGAGGCTCCAGAGGAGGCCACAAAGATGATCAGGGGGCTGGAGCCGCTGTTAGGAGGATAGGCTGAGGGAGCTGGAGGTGTTCAGCCTGGAGAAGAGAAGGCTCCAGGCAGACCTAAGAGCAGCCTGCCAGGACCTGAAGGGGTTACAAGAAGGCTGCAGAGGGACTGTTTGCAAAGGCCTGCAGGGACAGGACAAGCGCAATGGTTTGAGATGAGAGCAGAGCAGATTGAGATTGGATGTGAGGAACAAGTTCTGCACCAGGAGGGTGCTGGAACCCTGCAGCAGGTTGCCCAGGGAGGGAGTTGAAGCCACATCCTGGACATGTTCAAGGTTAGGCTGGCCAAGGCTGTGAGCAACCTGCTCTAGTGGAGGATGACTGCAGCGGAGTTGGACTGGATGACCTTTGTAAGTCTCTTCCAACCCATTCTGTCGTTCAACATCCTTCCAGTCATGCTTGATGTATTTATCATTTGGTTCTGTCCCAGTGTCCCTTCATTAAGTGAAGATCATTTTCTTCTGCTGCCTTCCTCTCCCCACTTCCCCTCTTACCCTCACATCTACCAGACACCAGCTCTAAATTCTGCACAACCCTTTCAATAATACATTGCATGCCTGAAATCAATTTTCATTTCTCATTGCTGCTACTAATAAAAGGTTTGCACTTCCATTTTTACCCCCTCTGGACATATGAGCTACAAGACTTTGTCATTCTCTGGAGTTTTGCTCTCATCTTCCTCACAGGTTTTTTTTTTAGCTCCTGCTAAAGGATTTTCTCTTGGTGCACATTCCCAGGGCAGAAGCTGACCCATGCTGATCTTTCCTAGCACATTTTGGCCATTGAGTAGTGGCTCTGGGGAATATTTTCCTATGTACTCAGAATATTGTTCATGTAACATGTGCTGGCATGCTCAGTTGAGAGGCAGCACTGAAAATGGCCATAGAAACTGCACTTGGGAACAGGCAGAGCAGCTTCTGCTTTTGGGAATGCTAGCAGATGTCTTCTGCAGCAGAAAAGAGAGCTGTAGGCTTGCTTCCAGGCACCAGGTGCCACCATCCTAGCAACTGTGACAGAAAGGCTGATGGAGCCTAAAGCTGAAGAAAGGTAAGTAACTATTCTCAGAAAGGAGACATTGTGTCAGGACAAAGTCTAAATCACAGAATGTCAGAGGTTGGAAGGGACCTCCATCACCCAGTACAACCCCACTGCCAGAGCAGGAGCACGCAGGGCAGGGTACACAGGAACACATCCAGGTGGGTTTGGAAAGTCTCCAGAGAAAGAGACTCCACAACCTCTCTGGGCAGCCTGCCCCAGACCTCCAGCACAAAGTTTTCCCTGGCCCTTGCAAAGCCCCCCTGAGTGCAGAGCTCTTCTGAATTCAGACCTGCAGAAGTTGTCTTCAGTCATCACAGAGCTGATCCGGGCCCATGAGCTCTGTTGCCTATGTCAGCCTCTGCTGCTGTTCACTCCTACGCTTAGCCCTTCTCTCCCCAGCATTCATCCACAAGCTGAAGATGCCCAGGTTCTCCCAGAGTTTGCTGGCAGAAAAGAACTGATGTGGGGGAGGACTCAGATGGCTCTCCTGAGACATCAACCCTCTGCAGCTTGGCAGAGCAGCCCGGAGAGGATGAATGCCTAACACATAAGCCCACAGAGCCTAACTTTAGCCACCAGCATAAGGGCATTGGCTGTCAAATGATTCTGGAATGGCTGTGTCCTCAAGAAGGGAATGAGGTGAGGTAATTCTGGAGGCTGTGCCTGAGTGCTCAGCAGAACTGCTCTTTTATTCTTTTTCTTAAGCAGGGGCTAAGGCCTTCAAGCAAGCACAGCGTTTGGCCATGGGTTGGATGAGACAGTCTGCCAGCTCCAGGGGGCATTAGGCCATCCTACCATCCTGAGGCAGGGTGGCTCTGTGGCTCTGCCCCCTCAGGCCAGCCAGCCCTGGATGTCTGAGGGCACACACCTTGTGACAGGAGCTCTGGTTCCAGACTGAGTCTTCAGGAGTCCCAGCACTCTTGTCTGGCTGCTGCCTGCCTCCAGGTGTTTCTGCATCCTTGGATCACATCCTAAGCCCATTGGTGAGGCCTTACAGCTGCAGTGCCTCACAGAACAGGCTGTGCAAATGGTAGTGGCAATGTCCTTCTCACCATGACACTGCTGACTCTCCTTCTGTGCCTGCAATCATTTCAGCACAGGTTTTGTTCAGCTCCCACAAGGAGTTGGATTCACAGTGCTGGTAGCTACCCTCAGCACAGAGCCTGGTACCCACTGCTGCTGCTCTCAAGATCAACATTCAGCTCAAGCTCTCCTAAGCGGCAGCAAACACTGAGATCTACCTCAAAGACATCCACCTTCTTGCCACCACCTCCCTGAAGATCCCATCTCTCCTGAGCACTGCTGACTGTGAATCCATACACTGACAAGCAACCCAGGTGCTCTTCTCCAGCCCTCAGCAAGAGCTGGCTGTGAAGGCAAGCAGGAGAGGCTCAGTGTCATTAGCTTTGCTGGGGGACCACCACTCCTCTCCACAGCAGAAACAGCCTGCTGGCAGCTGAGCTGCTCTGGAGGATGGGTAGTCTTGGTCCTTTTAGGGACCTGGTCCTTCTGAGGACCTGGTCCTTTAGGTCCAGCTTTTTGGGGCTGGTGTGTCTCTTGGGAGGCTGCTTGCTTGCCTTCCTCGTTGTCCCTCAGAACTTTTACCTATTGAGGCTGGCAGGCTCTGCATTTTAGATGAAAAGAAGAGAGTGGTTGCAACTTTTACAACCAGAAATTAGAAGGAAATCCAAGAATGACAAGGTTTGGGTTGAAAACAATGCTTTTAAAGCAAAACTCTCAGAGCAGAGAACAGATGCATGCAAACACTGCACAGGAAACCACCACGGTGCAGCTCAGCCACAGTCACACACCCAAGCAGAACCACTCTGCTTGACCATGCCTGTCACCACAGACTCAGCAAGGCATGGAGGAGGCTTTAGGCAGGGATCTCAGAGCTACCTCCAACCTTTACCTGATCACAGGCACTTCAGCCCTGAAGGCTAAGATGTTAACAGCCAATACCACGAAGTCATGGTGACTCCAATAGTGAAAATGTGCCTGAATAGAATCACAGAATCATAGAATCAACCAGGATGAAAGAGACTTCCGAGATCATCCAGTCCAACCTAGCACCCAGCTCTGTGCAATCAACTACACCATGGCACTAAGTGCCTCATCCAGGCTTTGCTTGAACACCTCCAGAGATGGCGACTCCACCACCTCCCTGGGCAGCCCATTCCAGTGCCAATCACTCTCTCTGGCAACAACTTCCTCCTAACATCCAGCCTAGCCCCCCCATTCCCCGGCACAACTTGAGACTGTGTCCCGTTGTGCTAGAGGTGCTTAGATGTCCCTTAGGAACTGGCCTTCAGGATTAACTACAAGTCCTAGAGGGGCAACAAGGATCATTTCCCAGAAGTGTCCTCCTGCAGTGCAGCAGGTCCCACTCAGGTTGCTAGGGAGGGAGGACTTTGGATGGATAACTCTGCCCTGCCTCGTGTTTCAGAGAGAGGAAACTGCACTCTCCTTCAAGCCTCTTGTGATGCCCCAGGACGCACGCTCCCGGCTCCGTACTCAGCTCCAGCCACAGCTCAGGCAGAAATGCTGGGACAGACAATTCACCACAAAGCTTTTTCTGCCATGAAGGACTCCTGGAAGTCCAAGTCTCCTCTCGCTGTTTCATTTTGCCACTCCTTATATGAAGGCTGGAAATGTCAAAGAAAATCAGAGAGAGAGCAGCTGATCAGCCAGCCCCAAGTACCAGAGGCAGCAGGTTTCCTCTCTGCTGAGCCTCTTTGCTCTTGCAGTGGTTCCAGCAGCTAGGAATATTCACACAAAACTATGACGTAATCCTTTCTGAAACCCAAATCTTTTCACTCCTTTCCAGCCAATGGGAACTCACCTCTGATGTTTTCCAGCTCCCTGCTCCTGTGAATGAGACCGTATCCATGTGAAAATATGCCTGGATCACCCACTGTGGGTTATTCAATCCGCAGGCAATTTGGAGGCTGTTGCTCACAATTAGCCACTTGATCTTTATCAGCATTGTTCTTAGCTCTCAGAAAGCTGTGTCCCTGGGGACAACCTTTCCAGTCCTTGCATGGCCTATTTAATTACACAACTGGACCTGCCCGTGCATGGGATGCTGCAGGGAGTCAAATCCCAACCATCCTCAGCAGCCCCCTTCTGTAGCAGTGACAAAAATCAACATTTAGAAAAAGCTCCCCAGTGTGCCCCTTGGAACACATGACAATGTCACACTGCCTGCTCAGGAGGGGGACTGCAGGGCAACACAGGCACTGCTGTGCTCGTTGTTACACCAAATTCAAAGGAGAGTCAATCGTGGAATCATAGACTGGGCTGGGTTGAAAGGGACCTCCAAAGGGCATCCAGTCCAACCCCTGCACTCAGCAGGGCCAACCTCCACTACAGCAGCTTGCTCACAGCCTGACCTGAAATATCTCCAGGCATGGGGCCTCAACTGCCTCCCTGGGCTACCTGTTAGAGTGTTCCAGCATCCTCCTGGTGCAGAACTTGTTTCTAACATCCAATCTCAGCCTGCTCTGCTTTCATTTCAAACCACTGTCCTTGTCCTGTCCCCGAAGGCCTTTGCAAACAGTCCCTCTGCAGCCTTCCTGTAGCCCCTTCAGGTCCTGGCAGGTCTGCCTGGAGCCTTCTCTTCTCCAGACTGAACAAACCCAGCTCCTTCAGCCTGTCCTCCTAGCAGAGTTCTTCCAGACCCTTGATCATTTTCATGGCCATCTTGGGATATTTCAGCTTTCTAGGTAAACAGAGACAGTGCTCAGGCACTGATAGGAAAGATACTCCGAGGCAGTGCCTGCTGCTGTGAGGCCATGTTTGTGAAGGTGCATGAACTACAAAGGGAGAGCATCACCTCTTGGGAGGGATTCACCCTCGCCTAGCTGACACAACAGCTCCTCCGGCCTTTTGCAGGGATCTCAGCTACAGTTCAGAGAGAAAGGAGGGCCTGGCATTGCCTGTTTAAGAGAAAGAGATGGCAATTACCAAGTGTTGAGATGAGAGAGTAGGGAAAAAGAAAATTAAGGCAGCTAATGAGCAGGAGAGCACTAAGGAAGCAGCAGAGCAATTTGGTTGGTTGTGAAATGCAGTTCCTGAGCTCAGGAAGAAACCAAAGAGGAGTATGGGAGCCATAAGAAAGAGCAAGTGGGATAGTGCCTGGACATTTGTGTCATCATTCCTACCTCCTGTGGCTATTCTGCCTTGGCAGTAGTGTGTACCAGCTGCAAGCAGCACGCAGGACAGTGAAACAGTGCCAGTGAGCACAGCAGCAGGGAGCCTGTGAGGTAGCTTGCTCAGAGGTGTGTCAGTGACCAACCCTCCAGGATGACCAAAGCCTTGGAATGAATTGTGGGAGGCAGGAGAAAGAAAGTGCCAGCACTGCAACATGCTTTGTGATTCTAGCATACCTGCAAAGTAGTTTTAAGGCTACCCCAAAGCACTTCAAGCAGTCTGTGTGCTTGCACCCCAGAAGCTATCGAGGGCTATCTGTGGTCTTCAGAGAGGACAAGGAGTGGTTAGGGGCAAGACTCCAAACCTAGCGTCTACTCCAAGCCCTTCTCTCATTTCTTCTGGCCCCAAAGAATCCAGAAGCTACAGCTGGGAGGCAAACAACACCTCCAGCAGCAGCTTCTGACTGTACCCCTGAAAGCTTTGCAAAAGGTGGGGTGAGCCTCAAGTGTGGCAGGGATGTGGGCTGGGTCTTGGCCTGTTTGCAGCTGTTCTGTGCTGAAGAGCTGATTTCTGCCACACTGCAGAGCAGGCCTGTCAGGAGGACAGTGACTGAGTGATGAAACAACAGGGCAGTGGTCATGGTCCCATGCAGCACGGCAAGAGTGCCTGGCACATAGCTTGGTCCTACCTGTCCTCCAGCAACACTGCGATCCATCACTCCACACTGCAAGGAGAATTCTGGGGATGTTTTTATCTCCAAGACCTCTTGGCAGACTGAGAGAAAAGCTCAGGATGGTTTGGGGAGTGACAAGTGGTGATTCCCTAGGAATTCATTCATGTGGTTTAGAAACACACCTCTTTTCCCATGACAGGACTATCCTTGGATGGATAACATGAACAGTGAGACAGCTTCTGATTTATTTAGCTGAGAGCAGTGTCTGGGGCTGTGCTGTGGGGAGGATATCATAGCAGGGTTATAGCCTTCCTGAAAAACTGGAGGCAGGATTGGAGCTGAGGTCTGATCAGAGCAGAGCCAAGGGGCAGAATCCCCTCTCTTGCCCTGCTGCCCACACTCCTCTGGCTGCAGCCCAGCACACAGCTGCCTTCTGGACTGCATGAGGGCACTGCTGGCTCCTGGGGAGCTGCTCAGCACTCAACACCCCTAAGTCTCTTTCTTCAGGGCTGCTCTCAACCCATTCTGCACCCAGCCTGAAACCTGCCACTGAGTCTTTCCAGCAAAGCTGGAATGAACTCCAAACATTCCCTTAGAAGACTGCAGGATGTGCTCCTGGCCAGGTAACAAAACCAGATTTAGTGTCCAGAGCCTTTGCCCAGTGCTTCACCCTAGCTGTGCTGGGACTGAAACTCAGCCTCCTGTGCACCAGGCACTGACAGCTGGGCTCGTTTCTCCCATAGCAGAACAAGGGGTGGGGCAGTGTCTGCAATATGCCAGTCAGTCTGCTGAGGGTGAGGGCATCCTGAACAACCAGCCCAGGCCACAGCTCTGGAGGGCCAAGAAGGATGGAAGGGGATTAGATCTGCAGTGGGGAAGGGCCTTAAAGCTGTATCCAGAGGCAGACTGGAACAGGGTAAGGGCAGCCCTAGCAACATCAAAGGCTGCAACAAGGAGTTAGATTACACAGCTTAGCCTGTTGGGTTGGATCCTTCATTATGATGCAGGGCAAACCTCTTGTTCTTGGCAGACAGGAGCGAGGAAAAGGCTCAGAATGGCCCTGGGATCTGCGCCCTGAATCCCCCATTCAGCAGAGTTCCTCCTGCTCGCACAGCAGCTCCGCTCCACCGCCTTTGTCCCAAAGAAAGGTGACAGGAAACTGCAGGGCAGGAGAAGGTTAAGGGCCCTGCTCTGCAGCCAGCAAGCCTAGGGAGGACTGGTGTGTTGGAACACCCTGTCCTAGGAGGAGGACAAGCAGAGGGGGAGAGCATTTGCCACGGGGCACCAGCAGCACTGTCTCTCTACAGCTGCACCTTCAGCAGGCAAAGCCAATGCTGAGTCTTTGGAAAAGACCTTTCAGAGCTGGATTTGAAGAACTAGATGTCACCTTGGGCAGAGTCACTGAGGGAGCCATACTTGATGGATGCTTTTCAGCATGTAGAGAGCTGGGATGAGGCCATGCACTTTGTTACTTTGTCCCTAATGTGCATCTTCTGAGGGAGTTGTTGCCCTAGGGCAGGGTATCACAAGCTGAAAGAACAAGATGAGCTGTGTTGGTTGGTTTGGGGATTTGTAGTGCCTCCAAGAAGGGCATTGAGGGGCTGGAGCGGGTCCAGAGAAGGGCCATGAGGCTGGTGAAGGCTCTGGAGAACAGGGTTAGGAAGAGCAGCTGAGGGACCTAGGGTTATTTAGTCTGGAGAAGAGGGTGAGAGGAGACCACATTGCTCTCTGCAGCTCCCTGAGAGGAGGCTGGAACCAGGTTGGGGTTGGGCTCTTCTCCCTAGTAAGAACTGATAAGAAGGGAAATGGCCTCAAGTTGCACCAGGGGAGGTTTAGGCTGGACATCAGGAGGTGCTTGAATCCCCATCCCTGGAGGTGTTTCAGTGAGGTGTAGATGTGGTGCTGAGGGACTTGAGTTAGCCCTAGCACTTGCTAGTGTTGTGTTAAGGTAGGACTCATGATCTTAAAAGGTCTTTTCCAGCCTAAATGATGCTATGATTCTATGACTGTAAGCACAACCAAGGGCTCACAGGCAAGTACATGCAGGTACACTGCAAATTCAGTTTCAGACGAGAAAGAAGCCCAAGAATTGAAGACAGGAATTAGCTACCTACTGCAGCACCATCACAGAGCATGAGTATTTGTAAGAAGGGATTCAGTACTGGTCATTAGAATCTGTCTTCACTGGGTTCCTGTGCAGACACTGGAAGGGTGTGGATTTGATGGGTGAGCTGTCCAGTGGGTAAGGAACCGGTTGGATGATGGCATCTGAAGGGCAGTGGCCAACAGCTCAATGTCCAGATGGAGTTGGATGAAAAGTGGTGACCCTCAGGGTCTGTGCTGGGACCAGTGTGGTTCAGTATCTTCATCACTGACACAGACAAGGAGATTGAAGCACCCTCAGCAAGTCTGCAGGTGACACCAAGCTGAGTGGTGTGGTTGCTAAGTCCAAAGGATGGGATGGGTGCATCCAGAGGGACCTGGGCAGCCTGGAGAGGTGGCTGAGGAGACCCTCAGGAGGTTCAACAAGGCCAAGTGCAAGGTCCTGCACCTAGGTTGGGACAACCCTAGAGATCAATCCAGGCTGGGGGTGATGAGATTGAGAGCAGCCCTGCAGAAAAAGACTTGGGGTGCTGGAGGGTGAAAAGAGAGAGGAGAGAGAGGGGACCCTGCCCCTCTGCTCTGCTCTGACCTCACCTGCAGGGCTGTGTCCTGATCTGGAGCCCTCAACAGAGGAAGGACATGGACCTGATGGAGAGGCTCCAGAGGAGGCCACGAAGATGATCAGGGGGCTGGAGCAGCTGTTAGGAGAACAGGCTGAGGGAGCTGGAGGTGTTCAGCCTGGAGAAGAGAAGGCTCCAGGAAGACCTAAGAGCAGCCTGCCAGGACCTGAAGGGGCTACAAGAAGGCTGCAGAGGGACTGTTTGCAAAGGCCTGCAGGGACAGGACGAGGGCAATGGTTTGAGATGAGAGCAGAACAGACTAAGACTGGATGTGAGGAACAAGTTCTGCACCAGGAAGATGCCGGAACACTGCAACAGGTTACCCAGGGAGGGAGTTGATGCCCCGAGCCTAGAGGTGTTCAAGGTTAGGCTGGCCAAGGCTGTGAGTGAGCTGCTCTAGTGGAGGATGTCCCTGCTGAGGGCAGGGGTTTGGACTGGATGCCCTTTGGAGGTTCCTTCCAGCTGAAACCATTCTATCAGTCTATGATTAGCCCCTCTGTTTGCAAACCAAAAGGCCATTTCCAGGCTGCCATCCCAGAGGACAAAACAGACTGCTTTTTAGAACCAACCCATGCCTTTAATTGTTTTATTAGCGTTGCAGATTGTAACCGACAGAGCAATGAGGACTAAATCTTACAGGACCAGGAAAGCAGCTTGACCAGTGCTGCTCATCCTGGAAAGTACATGGAATTTAGTGTAATAGCAGAAAAAATAGGTTCCTTGTGGTTTATCTCACTAAGGTGCTTTCCATAATTCCAGTAGTGATTCCCACGTCTTTAATCTGGGTAAGAGACAAAAAGATAGAGCTGCACTGGGGTGGTGAGGGACTTGGAACATCCCTGAGTCTGTCATGAAATGCCCACTGCTGAAGTTCTATCATTTGGCCTCAATTCACTCCACTATGATAGAATCCCAGTCTCCCTTTGGTCCTTGGATTTCTTTAACCCTCTCTTTATTTTCCTGAGGACCTTCTGCTGCAGCACCTCACACCTTCTACATGCACTTCACATTAAGAGGCTCCATTTCTCCTCTTTCTTACAGCTCTTTTTCATCCCTTGATTTTCATGGGGTGGCACCTGACTTGCTCCAAGAAAACCAGACAGAGAATCAGACTCAAAGTGCCCACAGCTGTAGTGAGTCCTCCCTAAGTGACAATTAGATGATTATTTTCTGCAGAAAGAAATAGATTTCCCTTGGCTCCACCTCACAGGACAGCACTGGTGCTGCGGACAGATCCTGAGCATGCCACATGCTCCCTGTAGCATTTAACCTGTAATGCTGCTCAGGAAATTACACCACTAACTTTTAAAGAGCTACAGCCATAATGATTTTTTTTCTAGTTCTTCCTTTTGCTCTTAAAAAACAAAATAATTCAGAAATTTTCCACCTCTTTCTCCCCATACACTGGGAAATACTCTGGACATGCTTTGGCAAAACTGAAGGAAACATCTTAAAGGAAAAGCTTCTTTGAAGACAGAAGGAACAGAGACTGGCCATGATGTTTACCCACACACAAACCAGTCAACCTTTCTCTGTGCTATGGAAGGCAGCAATGTAGGTGCTGGGACAAGTATTTTCTAAGGTAAGAAAAAGGCAAGCACAGAGCCACAAGCATCAGGAAGCATTTTATCCAGCTGAAATGGATAAAATCAAATTACAGGATGCCTGTCAAGTTACCAAATCTCACTGTGTAGCTTTTGAAGTGTCTACTCCCTTTTATCCTGCTGCAGAGTTTACACTAGGAGCCTTGTCCTAGTCTTTTGTGCCAGTCTCCTCTGTTGGTTGCTCTGTTGCACACATGAAGGTTCTACACTGGAACCACAAAAGCAAGCTAGGAAAAGAATGTGAGATTCATTTCTTTCCTGGACTGTAATGCAAAGCCTGCCAAAGCTAGAGCTGAGGCTTGCTGGAAATGTAATTCATTTGAAATTAAGGGTTGGAAGCAGACAGGCATCTTCCCTCCTTTATTTGTTTAACTCTCTCCTCATCTGTGCTAGTTTGAAGCTAGCTAGAATGCTACAAACTAGCACATCATCTCACTGAGCAGTTGCAGATTGCTCAGGAGTTCCCAGTACCTAAATGACTGCCAGGAAGGAGGGGGTTAGAAGAAGAGCCAGCCACACCAGTCCTGGGGGCAGGAACCCTCAGTGTTCTGCAGCCCTTGCCCTGCAGAAACCATACCAGGAATCTGTGCAGTCTGGCAGAACCAAACCTTCCTCAGGCTTACAGAGACTGTCAGTCCACCTTTGGTCTGCCAGCAGAAAAGTCAAATCTTAGGAGCTGCTTCTGGATCTGCAGATACCACAAGGCCTTTTATCTGACAGTGATCCATGCAAGGAGGTCCTGTTGCTGTGGTTCAACTCACTCCTGACTCGGGCACGGGTGGGAAAAACACTGTGAAGCAGTGAGCTGGTGTAGGTTGAGACTGGCTGCTCCTGACACAGAACTGACAACTCTGGAAGCTGGCAAGGCATCGTGTGCCCTAGGGCCAGAGCGATGCCACAGCAGGGCACAGCAAGGCATGCTTCTATCTTAGGCCATATATGATCCCAAGTGGACTTGACTAGCATCACTGAAATCCTTCAGGGGCAGCTGGAGCTCTAGCTCAGTGCCTTCAAACACCGCACAAAGCTGCTTTCAGCTAGCAGAGCTGACACAGCCTTTATCATAGCATACAGTGCTCTTAGTCCTCCTTGCTCTTTCAAGCCCCGTTAGATAAAGACATCTGCTCAGGCATGAAGAACTAAATCACTGGAACAGACAACTGATCTGAACTCATTTGAACCCAGCTACTCTACAATTCACTCAGCAGGACAAAACCAGCTGTGGGACTAGAGTGGGGCACGCACACAATCTGTTCTTTTACATCTGCTTTGATCCTAGGTCTCTGTCAGCCACGGTGCCACAACTCTACCTCTCAGGTGGCTGTGAAGCTCCCTAGGCCCACTTCTGTCCAGAGCTCAGCTGGAAGTGTGCTGAGCCAGAGTGGAGCACAGCAGGCAGGCCTGTCTCTGTCTGCCTCTGCCTCTGTCTCTGCCTGATGAGGCCAGTCCACCACCAGATTTCTGGCATGTCCCAGCTCTGGTCTAACTCTTACTCATCAACACAAGACTCCTGAGTAGAACTATGAAGTGGAAATGTTCATGTCGCTGAGTGTGCTCTCTGGCACCACGCCTGACCTACCCTAGACATCAATGCCCCTGCTGCTGGCTGCTGGGCAGTGACAGCCCCTGTGCAGAGAGCCTGTACTCACAGTTCTCACAGCGGGTCCCGGTGTAGCCAGCCAGACAGGCACATCTGTAGGCACCACTTTTGTCCAGCATGCAGGTTCCATCATGGAGACAGGGAGATGAAGAACATGCTAGAAAAGAAAAGCAAGAAGGTTCAAGGGGCGCTGGTAGGCTGGGGCCTGACAACTCCTCACAATGGCTGTGTCTCAGCACACATTCTGGATAAAAGTTGAGTTGTCTGGTGAAGGGAAGGCTGAGAGGGGACCTCATCAATGCCTGCAAATCTCTGCAGGGTGGCTGTCAGGAGGACGGAGCCAGGCTCTTGTCAGTGGTACTGAGTGACAGGACAGGGGGCAATGAATATCAACTCAATCATGAGAAGTTCTGTCTCAACACGAGGGAAAGCTTCTTTACTGTGAGGGTGCTGGAGCCCTGGAGCAGGCTGCCCAGATTGGGTGTGGAGTCTCCTTCTCTGGAGAGACTCAAAACCTGCCTGGATGTGTTCCTGTGTGATTTACACTGGGTGCTCCTGCAGGGTGGTTGGACTCCATGATCTCTGGAAGTCGCTTCCAACTCCTATGAGGCTATAGTTCTAGGACACAGTAAAGGGCCTAATGTGTGTCCAAAAGCCTTCTGCTCTTCTTTCATACTGAAGAGTGGATCTTACAAGGCTGGGCAGTTCTTTTTCCCACATTCCTCACTCATTCCTAACACTTCACTTTAACTGCAGACAAGTGGTAAGAAAGGTCTGTGGAAGAATAATAATTCACAGCAAGCTCCAACAGTGTTCAGAGCTTCACCTAAATTAAAGAATCACAGAATCACAGACTTGGAGAGTTGCTTTGTCCCTGAGGAGAACTTCTTTTGTGCTGGGTTAAGGAAGCTCTGACTGGCCATGCCTGCCAGGGAAGCCCTTGCACACCACAAGTCAAGCAGTTATGTAGATCAACCTGTCCAAATGAGGACAAGTGACTATTGGAATGTGCAGTGGTGCCATTCAACACCAGCAAATCCCACCCTGCAGTAAGCCAGGCAACTTTTCTGTGCCTGCTCTGTGGGGAGATGAGCAGCTAGAGCAGCACTGACCCTTAGAAAGACAGATAAAGAAGGCAGTTCCACTTAGATTATTTTCCAAACTGAGTGTGGGTTTCAGGAGTCAGAAAGTAGAGTTGAAATCTCTAGATTTAGAGCCAGTTTTTAAGCACCTCCAGCACCTGAGGATCTCTGGATCTAGTTGTGCTAGTTTGAGCCTAGCTAGCATGTTTTGGTGAGAAGAACTAGATGATAGGCTGAGAAATGAAACAATGGTGAGGTCTACTTCCCTCACAGTCTTGCTGGGAGGTATACAAAAGAAAGGCAAAACAAAGATTAGGTCACTTTGCTCTGCACTTCGTGCTGGGCTGTCTTCTCTTTGCCTGCTGGGGAGAAGCTGAGGCTGCTAGCTGGACTCCATCTTGCTTTCTAACCTCACCCTCCCTTTGCTTGGCTGCTTCACCTTGCTTTTTAATCCCTCTGGCCGCANCCCTGCTTCAAGTCTGTCTTAAGAGAGCAAGCACACCAGTTCAGTTTCAGCTCAGGCTGGCTACAAAACATTCTCTTTGCCATCTTAAAGAACCATCCAGACATGCTTGGTAACTTCCAGATTAAATTCTGAAGTGAGCTTTGCTAGCAGGGTCTGCATTCCAATTCCTTTACAGAACAGTTTTGTCTTTCCACACTAAACACCAATTACTTCAAGACGAATCTTTGCAGCAGCCATCGAGCATTGCAAGCGTAGCAAACCTGCCCTGGGGCACCTGTGCTGAGGTTGTCTATTGTTACATTTAAAGCATTCCCTCTGCTGCAGTCTGGAACGACCAAGAGCAGAACCATCAGTCTTCCCTGAAAAGATTTTGCTTCATCTTATATCCAGATGGCAAGAGACAAAAAATACATAGCTGCCACATATGGATTTCTCTGGAGATTTCATGTTGGGATGTAACAGCAATTCCTACACGGCTGGGCAACCAATAACTTCCAGGTCTCATTGAGGACTAAGGTCTGACTAAGGACAGGAAATTCATTTGTTACAGGGAATAAAGATGTGGCAACTGCACTGTATCAAACTGACATAAGAAGAAGCAGACAACCCTATTTAGGCTGACATCTTGTAGTTGATGGTTTGAAGCCAGGGCACCTTCAGCTTTGTCTCCTGATTCTGCAACAGTGAGCACGTCCAAGTGAAGGAGGGTGAGTACCAGACACTGTCCCTGAAAATGCCTGATGCTCAGAAGCTCTAAATCCTCCTCTTTTGAGAGGAGTGGTGATTCCCTGGCTCCAGTCAACACAGGACAGCACTGCCAAAAGCTGTGTCAAAGATCACTAGCTTGGGGGTACACAAAGCAAAGTGCTTCTGAAATTGGTAACAGGCTTTTATCTGACTAGATCCAGCAGACATCTGATCCCCGAGAGACTCTCCCCATCTGGCCCCCCATCTGAAGTCTGCTAGGGGAAATTTAGTCACTCCTGCCAATTACTGGGTGCCATTTGACCCTGGGAATGGGATGGGGACTAGAGCTGCTTCCAGAGCAGGCAGTGCAGCGAGTTCTGTGGCACTGTCCTCTGACAGCTCCAGGTGCAGTGACCTCCCCTAAGGGGCTATCAGCTTTGCAGCTTATTCCGTGGCAACAGAACCTCGCAGGCAGCCAAACCGGTGGCCTCTGTGCGGGCAGGATCACTGCTTCAGCAAGCTGAGAATCATCGGCCAGCACGGAGCTCGGAGGAAGGGAAGACAAAAAGGGAAGGGACTCAGGTCTGACAGCACAAGATGCTTCTTCAGCGTTCTTCATTACACCACTGTGGTGCTGGGGGACATCAGATCACCTCCGTGGCCTGGTCTACATCCTGTAAGCAGCACCTGCTGCTGCTGTCATCTGTAGCACAGGGAATTGCTCTCCCAAGCTCTCTGCAGTCCGTTGCAGGGATCTCAGCCTTTCCACAGTGCTGCGCACAGAGGGAAATCTGAGGAGCAATGTCTCAGTTTGCAGTGTGCTGCCAGAGCTTTCGGTGCTGTGTTGCCTCTGCTTTTCATTCTGTCCTGCTCCACACACGCTGTACTCTTCCCCTAAACTGTCCTGCTGGCCAGAGTAATGCTCCGCATAAAAAGACGCTGGGAGCGTTTTAAAAGCTTTTCACACTGGGCCAGAACAGCCTCATAATGAAGTGCACAGTAAGAGCTCCTCACAAACTCCAAGAAGCCCTCTGCAACGTGCTGTGTGTGCATTACCACACTGGTAGCCACCCAGCCTCGGAATAATTAGGACTAAAAATGGGGCGGAAATAAAGCGCGGCGCAGCGCTTGCATACCAAGTGCTCCCTGCCGGGCAGGGGAAGCAGCTCCGCTGCAGCTCCCACCGCATGGAGAGCCTCAGCTCCCGGAGCCTAGGCAGCCCTCACCCGCCGCAGCCGCTGCTGCTCTGTCGCCTCTCCTGCTGCCAGCCCAGGCGAGCTATCCACAGCTAACTGCTCCTGACGTGCAACTAACAGGTAGTAAGAGTTGCGCCTGGGGCACTGCATTGTATACACCTGGCAGGATGCTGCTGACAGCCCTGAGCTAACAGCTGATCCACTTTGCGGAAGGGCTACAGAAACTACCTGAACTTCCCAAGCCAGATACACCCTGGATGATGTCAGGAGATGTGGCTCAGCAAGGTGTAGAGGAGGCAGGTGAAGGCAAGTTAGAGATCCTGCAGGGTTTGCCTACAGCAAAGCTGCAGGCTCTGCTCAGCCTACTACTGTGCCTGAACTGTGACAGATCCGACCAACATTCCCTACACGACAAGGATGAGCCAGGAGAAGGGGCAAAATGAGGAGCCAGTTACGCTTGCAGTGTTATTCTGCAGCCAGAAAGAAATGATGGGATGCAGGGTGAGGGACTCAAGCACCAAGTACTACCAAACCCACAAGAATTCTGGAGCCCTGCTTCTGTCATTCATAAGGCTGAGCTCGTCACAGAAGGAGAAATGCCTCTTTTTTTTTTCCTTCTTCTTCAGTTAAAGAAAACAGTTTGCTCTTTGTACAGTCTTTGGGTTCTCTGTGTCCTGATTGTATGATACACGAGCCCACACAAGAGTCACATCAGGGCATTTTTACTCAGCTGATGGTGAGGCTTTGCATCAAGATTTTGCTCAGGGAGAGAGTGACCCTGCTCCTGCAGGCAGCGTGGGGCAACCCTGCGACTGCAGACAAACACACGCCCCTTACTCTGCTTCCTTCCGTGCTCTCAGTCCTCCCATTCAAACAGAAACGCCTCATACAGCAGCAGCCTTTTTCTGCTGCCTGATGTGCCTGTTCCTCACTCAGGTAGAAGGAATTCAGCCCTCAGGTTCAACCTGCCACCCGATGGCTTTTCAGTCTCCCCTGTGCTGCCTTGGTGTAAGCTGCTGCTGCCAACACAGCATGAAAGTTTTTAATGAAGCAAACCAGGGAGAGAGATTAGTGACACTGAGCTCATGAGAACCCGCCTGGGGCTCGTTTTACCTGTGATCTCTTCAAAGACAGCATGGAATCCATCAAAGTTCTTGGATCCATCAGACTGGAAGAGGATGTGGAGTGAAGAGCCAGTGCTTCGGATGGGAGCTGGCCTCTCATTGCCACAGAACTTCTTAATGACTCTGCTGTCCAGGTTGTCCCCATCACGTACCTCCACAAAGTCGTACTGGCACATGTAGTCGAACTCCAGGCTCAGCATGGAGAACCTAGGGGAAGAGAGACAGGCAGGCAGGCTCAACGCTCCCCTCTCTGCACCCTGACTGGGATTTGTTTAGTTACATTGGTGCCTCCCCTCCACCCCCAAGCAGGGAATCAACAGGTCCCTAATCACACCAAGTCCTCCTCATTTCATCTCGTATTTTGCAGCATGATGCCCAGAATCCAGGTCAGCTCTACACAGCTGCTCCAGGAGAACATGTAAGTGGCAGAACAGTGAAGGCCTGCTCCAGGAGAACATGTAAGTGGCAGAAGAGCAAAGGCTAGACTGAAGTCATACATTCTGTTCACATGCATTGCATACAGTGCTAGAAGTTTCACTGAGGGTCAGATGCTGCCAGGGGCGCATTTCTGTTCTGGCTGTCTGGTAAAAGTTGTTCTACTTCCCCTAAATAAAACTCTGAGTACTGCAAGAAACAGCAGCCAAGGTGAAGAAGGCTCAGAAGCTGTTTACATTGTGATGGTCAGAAGTCAGCAATCAGGAGTACGAATGAAGCTCAGCAATGTAACAGCAGTAGAACCAAGCAGCGAAAACACTGCAGCAAGTTGTACCAGAAAGCAAAATGGGATAAAGCCCCAGTGCCTGAGGTCAGAACAAAGGAATGAAAGCTAGAGCAGAAGAGAAAACTTCCAAGCCTCTCCCAGCTGTGATCCAGGCAGTGTGCAAGGCTTGTGCCCATCAGCAGGGATGTTATGTGCTGCCGTTGGAACGTGTGGCATACAAAAGGAACAGGAGACAGGAATACCACCTGCCTCTGGAGAAGGAGCCATGGCCAGGGCTGCTGGGCCCGTGGCAGACACAGGTGAGAAGGTGTGGGCCTAGGAGAGGCCACTGCTCAGCAGAATGCTTCACGAATGGAGCTAACTCTGTGCTCAGCCTGCCCCAGAGCTCCCAGCACTGCCAACAGCCACCTTTAGGATCCAGACAAGTCTCCTATGCTGCCTGTTGCAGTGGGGGCTCAGGGACTTGCAAAGACTGCATTTTTACACCAGAGAGGTGAGACAAGTTTTGGATCCACTGCTGGATCTCACAGTCTGAAGTAGCAAGGGAGTAGTGGAGCCCATTGCCCGCTCTTTCCTTCCTTGAACTCAGGTCTCCATGCTAGGGAAGCCCCATGTTATGGGGAGCCCCCATGTTATGGGTTTAAGCTGGAAGAGGGGAGATTCCAACTGGATGTTAGGAGGAAGTTCTTTACAGTGAGGGTGGTAAGGCACTGGAACGGGTTGCCCAGGGAGGTTGTGGATGCTTCCTCCCTGGAGGTGTTTAAGGCCAGGCTGGATGAGGCCTTGAGCAGCCTGCTCTAGTGGGAGGTGTCCCTGCCTGTGGCAGGGGGTTGGAGCTGGATGATCCTTGAGGTCCCTTCCAACCTAAACTATTCTATGATTCTATGATTCTATGTTACATGAAACGACCTTTTCCGTGATGGCTCCTGAGCTGACATAAGAGGCCTCTTGACTCAGTCACCCTTGTTCAGGTCATATGGTTGAGTTTAGAGCATCAGGAACAGATAGAGAAATGAATGAGCAGTCACAGGCAGCTGCACCAGCGCAGCAGGGCCTCTCATTCTCTAAATCATCTGCTGGAATGTGGAATAAGAAGAAAATGACATCTGCTTTAAATATGCATTGGAGTCAGATTAATTCAACTTAGCTTTGGATAAAATGCATGAGCTGACTTCTAGTTCTGTCAGGCTTACCAGAGACATCCTCACAGGCATCAGGTTATACACTACATCTTCAAAACACTCTTTCACTAGCAGAACATATCACAGGGGCCTACTCTGATGGAAGTTATAGAGCAATACAAATTAAGCCATTCATCCTTGACACACTTAGGAGGCTACAGTTCATCCTCACTCAACCCCAAAACCATTGCCCAGTTCTCTGCACCAGTACCTTTCTAATGGGAATGAGGTTCTGTGCAAGGGCAGAAGAGAAGAAGTGAGAATTCTGCTGCTTGAATTTGGTGTGGCAGGAAATGCTGTCCGGTCCAGCCCTTGGGTCACAACAACCCCATCAGTGTTCCAGGCTAGGGGCAGAGCAGCTGGAAACTGCTTGCTGGAAAAGGATCTGGAGGGGTTTGTTGACAGCATCTGAATGTGAGCCAGCATGTGCCCAGGTGGCCAGGAAGGCCATCAGCATCCTGGCCTGGGTCAGCAGTGGTGTGGCCAAGGAGCACCAGGACAGGGATTGTCCCCCTGTACTAGGCACTGGTGAGACCACAGCTTGTGTACTGGGTGTGGTTTTGGGGCCCTCACTCCAAGAAGGATATTGAGGGGCTGGAGCAGGTCCAGAGAAGGGCAACAAAACTGGTGAAGGGTCTAGAGAACAGGGCTGGGGAGGAGCAGCTGAGGGACCTGGGGTTGGTCAGCCTGGAGAAAAGGGGAGACCTCATTGCTCTCTACAACTCCCTGGAAAGAGGCTGGAGTGAGGACTTCTCCTTAGTATCAAGTCATAGGAGGAGAGGAAATGGTCCTAACTTGCACCAGGGGAGGTTTAGGTTGGATATTAGAAGAAACTTTTTCACTACAAGAGTGGCCAGGGATTGGAACAGGCTGCCCAGACAGGTAGTGGAGTCCCCATCCCTGGAGATGATCAAGAACCATGTGGCCATGGCACCTGGGGACAAGTTTTAGTGGCCGTGGTGCTGTTGCACTGATGCTTAGACTGAATGGTCTTAGAGGCTTTTCCAGCCCAAACAACTCCACATTCTGTAAGAGGTTCTGGGATGCTGACTCAGTGGTGGCAGCAGTGTTGTTTATAGATTGAAAGGTAAGCTCTGTCTGGCAGCCTGTTTCTGAACCAAGGCTATCAAGAAGTACAGCCAGGGAAGACACAGAAGGAAAAGAGCCATACATGTTGTGTTGGTTTTAATTGTTTGCTCTCTTTGCTTCAAAGGGGTTTGCAAACAGAGTGGAAGACGTGAAAGGCAAAGGAGGTCTTGGCCTGCATTTTGTTTAGCTTAGCAGAGCAGCGGTCAGCCTGCACTGATGACATGGGATGGCAGCACTAACATCAGAGCTGGCACTTCAGGAAACCTGCCAAACTTTTCAACATCTATGCTGCTGTTGCTATGGCCCAGGCGACAGGACCCTCCCCAGAGTACCAGGGCTGTTGCTGTTTAAATCCCAGGTACAGCCAGAGCAATGACCTCAGTTGCCCCCTGGCTGTGAAGCCACTTGAGAAGTGGCATAGTGCCAACTGCATGACATTCAACAAGTCACTGCAAGGTCCTGCAGCTGGGTTGGGCCAAGCTCAGGCACAAATCCAAGCTGAGTGCAGTGGGTTGAGTGCAGCTCTGCAGAAAGAGACTTGGGGGTGTTGGTTGCTGAGCAGCTCCTCAGGAGCCAGCAGTGCCCTTGTGCAGCCCAGAAGGCAGCTGTGTGCTGGGCTGCAGCCAGAGGAGTGTGGACAGCAGGGCAAGAGGGGGGATTCTGCACTTTTACTCTGCTCTACTGAGACCTCACCTCCAATCCTGCTTCCAGTTCTGGTGTTCCCATCATAAGAAGGACACAGAGCTGCTGGAGAGAGTCCACAAATGATCCAAAGGTTGGAGCAGCTCTGCTGTGAGGACAGGCTGAGGGAGCTGGGGGTGTGCAGCCCGGAGAAGAGAAAGCTCCATGGGGACCTTAGAGCTGCCTGCCAATAGATGAATTGATCCTACAGGAAGGCTACAGAGGGACTTTTCCTGAGGGTGTCCAGAGACAGGACAAAGGGGAATGGTTTGAAGCTGAGGCAGAGCAGGGCTGGATGGGGATTGAGGAAGAACTTCAGTAGGAGAGTGCTGAGACTCTGGAACAGGCTTTCCAGGGAGGCTGTGGCTGCCTCCTGTCTGGGTGTGTTCAAGGCCAGGCTGGATGAGGCCTTCAGCAGCTAAGTCTAGTTGAGAGGTTTCCCTGCCCACAGCAGGAGGTTGGAAGTGATGAGCTCTGAGCCATTCTGTGATCCTATGAAAACTGTAACTGTCTCAGCTCTCTTGGAGATTATGAAACTAAGTGTGGCAATTCAGTGCTACAGGTCATCACATACAAAACAGAATGCTCTGTGCTGTCTTGATTTCATCAGCTTCCACAGTGTGAATACATTCTCCAACCCCTCTGAGGAAAGCTTCCAGCCAAAGGAAAATACTTACAACTGCATCTCTGCCGAGGCAGTGAAGAAAATGACAGAAAGCTGGGAGCTGCTTCTGCTGTGCTGTGACCCCTGCCATGGCTGGGGCTGAGGACGCCTGTACATCACAGCCTGACAGAGAGAGAACAACCCACCAGCAGCAGCTGAGCACCAGTCACCAGGACACCTCTGCCAAGCCAGCCCCCGGGGACTGTGTGGCAAGCAGGAAGATTTATCTGTGCTCCTAAGAGTTCTCCTGCCCTGTCTAAGCAGAGACAAATCACGTTGCTCCCCATCTGTGCCACAAAGCCCCCAGCCTGCCCTCACAAGCCTTCAAAGCGGCAGCAGGCGGGAGCTGTGCAGAGAGAAAATGGAGAGAGGAGCTGCTTTGTGAGCAGTTGTGCTGACTCAGCACCACGCTGGCTGCGTGTTCCAGCCCTGAGCAGTCAGCATCCAGGAGGAGGTCTCTACCTTTCTCTGCAGATGCAGTGAAGGCAATGATTCAGCATGGATGGCAGACCCAGCAGGATAACTCTGGCACCCTGAGCTGTACCTGGCCTTCTGTGTAGAAGGGGCCTGAAGGAGAAGTTTGAGATGCCACATACCAGTTTTCCACAGCACCTAACTGCTGGGATACCTCAATGGCCACCTTTGAGGTAGTCTACCTTGAAAAGCTCAGCTGATTCAGAACACACTTCAGGATTACCTTTTGTGAAGTAGACAGAGGTCCTCATGTTCTGTGTTTGCCCTGTAGGCTTTCTCCTATGCCTCCTGAGCTGCAGGATGGCAGGGGGCAGAACCCCCTCTCTTGCCCTGCTGCCCACACTCCTCTGGCTGCAGCCCAGCACACAGCTGCCTTTTGGGCTGCATAAGGGCACTGCTGACTCCTGAGGAACTGCTCAGCAACCAACACCTCCAAGTCTCTTTCTTCAGGGCTGCTCTCACCCCACTCTGCATCCAGCCTGGATTTTTGCCTGGGCTTGGCTCAACCCATCTGAAGAACTTTGCACTGTGACTTGTCAAACCTCTTTCAGTTGGCACTGGCTTACTTCTGAAGCCTGTCAAGATCCTTCTGGATGGATCCCTGCCCTCAAGTGAGTCCAGCTCACCACATAGTCTTTGCTGAAAGCAGCCTTTCCTCATTCCTTGGACCTTGTGCTTGATGCCAGCTGGCTGCCAACCTGCTGCCAGCTGGCTGCTCACCCAGAGATGGGTGCATCCACTGTGATGTACCTGCACAGAATCCCTTCCCACATCCACACCCAGCCAAATGACAGTTCCCCTCTGCCCTCCAGCCTGGCCAGATGTGGCTGGATAGTAACACAGCCTCATAGGGTGTCAGCCACTGCTCCCAGTTTGGTACCATCAGCAAACTGGCTGAGAGTCTACTCTGTCCAGCTCACTGTTGAAGACACTGAACAACATCAGAACATAATCCCTGCCAAGCTTCCTGCTGCCTGTGGGGTATCCCTGCTCCATGCAATGGAAAGTGTCAACTGCCCCCAACTGGGGCTTTTCTTCACTGGGCAGGACACCCAGTGGAGAACTGTGAGCCTGAGGCCTGAATCAGCACTGAGGGTTAACAGGTCTAAGCACCCACAGGTCAGAGAAGCAACAACTTGGCAGGAGAGCTGATCACATCTGGCAGACATAGGAATGGTAAGAGGAACAGCTGAGGCTGGGAGAGGACAGGGCTGGTAAGAGGAGTCAAAGAAAAATCTCAGAGGCAAAGTATAGGCCAAAGGTCCCATGGGCAGCTCTCTCCTGGCATAAGACATCAGATCAAAATGTTCCTACAGCTCCTCTTCGAAGACTGCCTTCATTCAGTCTGGTACAGACTGGGTGCTTTGGTGTGAAGGTCTTGAGGAGACCTCTAGAAAGACACATCATGCCCCACACCTGAGTGACTCTCAGTGTCCAGCCATGCTAAACAGGAACTGAAGGCACCGCATTGATGATTCGTGCAGTGGGTGCCCGTCACAAGCTAGACCCAGGGGAAAGAGCTGAGGTACCAAATGCAGAGTGGTGGCAGGACTTCTACTGCACCAGGGCTTGATTCTTAGTTATCCACATGCCCCAGTGTTCACCCAAACCCAGTGCTGGCTGAAAGTCAGTATGACCTACCTTAATTCAATGTTAAATCCAGCTTGAACGTGAACAGTCCATTCACATCGTGCGTTCAGGGGGTACCCCTCCAGCAGAATATGACCTCTAGAAGCCCTAAGAACCTGTCCACACCCTGGGCAGCAAAAGAAGGGAAAAAAAAACAAAACAAAACCAAAGCATCTGTGTGAGGTACCTTCAAGAGGCATTTGAAGAACATTTGAAGAGCAGAACGAGAAGCCAGGGTGGCTTAGGAAGACACACGCTTCCTTCTGAGGCAGTATGCAAACCAGGGGGACAGCCATACAAGGGCTACAGAGAGTGATGGCTCTCTTGACTGGTCTAGGAGCATCCCCAGAAAAGATCTGGTTGATTGCTTCTCCCTAGTTTGCAACACATCCCTGAGAAAGCATTTCTTACAGCTTTGGCCCTGCTCCCGTTAGCCCACCCACCTGGCTGAGGCTCCAGCACACACCAGCTTTGGTGGATCTCATGCTGACCTGTGTCATCTCCGAAGCTGAGGAAGCTGGTGGGGAGTGCCAGAGGTACAGCGAAGGCTTGAATTAGCTCACATGAGAGAAACACTGAGAGGAGGAGCTGTTGTGCCCAACATCATCATTTCAGGGCCTTCACAAGGAGCCTCTTGAAGGAAAAATAGCTGAGGTATTCCTAGAGGAGATGTCTACTTGTTCTCAGGATTTCGAGGAGACCTTATAGTGGCTTTCCAGTATCTGAAGGGAGCCTACAGGAAAGCTGGGGAGGGACTATTTACACGGTCTAGTAATGTTAGGACGAGGGGGAATGGGTTTAAACTGGAAGAGGGGAGATTCAGGCTGGATGTTAGGAGGAAGTTCTTTACAGTGAGGGTGGTAAGGCACTGGAACAGGTTGCCCAGGGAGGTTGTGGATGCTTCCTCCCTGGAGGTGTTTAAAGCCAGGCTGGATGAGGCCTTGAGCAACTTGCTCTAGTGGGAGGTGTCCCTGCCTATGGCAGGGGGTTGGAGCTGGATGATCCTTGAGGTCCCTTCCAACCTAAACCATTCTATGATTCTATGATTCTATGATTCACCACCTCCACCTTTACACATTAATGCCACCATGCCAATGGAGACATATTCTCACTTCAGCTCCTCTATCACTGGCTCATCCCCTCTCTTGGATTCCTTCCTCTCCTCCTGGCCCACTCTGCATGTGGGGATCTCTCTTACCAAAAGAAGTACCCCAGTTACTTGTGCCCAGCCTGAGAAAGCCATTAGAGACAATGACTTGATCAAAGAGCAGCCAAGGTCACACTCAAGGAAGCAGCACCTTTGCATGGCTACCCTGCAGCTGTCCCTAGGCAGCTGTCCAGGGATGGCTGTCCTAGTTCCTCATCTTGGATGCCCAGAGTTCTCTCCCCTGCTGTAACCTCTCCCTCGCCCCAGCTATAAAACATGGCTAACTGTGCTCCCCTCTGCAGGAGAAGGAAAGCTGGGCAGACATTTCTGTGGAGTGGCCTGTGATCTGTGACACAAGCGCCAGCAAAATGGCAGAGTTAAGCCACGGCACACCAAAGAGAGCTAACTGTTTCTGCTTTCCAGCCTCCATCCTTCCACGTGGAACCTTGCACGTGGCTCTGCTCCCTGGTAGCCTTCCGCTGCTTTGCTGGGGAGTAAGGCTGTATCCATAAGCCAGGAACCGCAACTGAGTCTAACGGCACCACCCAACAAGGGGGCTGTGCTATGCTCCACACCACACACAAGGGAAAAGACCACTGACCCAAAGACCTCCACAGCAACTCTCTTTCTTGGTTATACCTCTTTAGTCCAACAGAAAGCCCCACTCCTGTCACCTGTTTCCACACATTTAACCAGTAACAGGGGTTGGAGTAGATGAGCTTTGGAGGTCCCTTCCAACCCAACCCACTCTGTGATTTCCTGCTGAAGTGGTGAGCTTTAACACTCGCCTCAGAGCCTTTTTCCTTTGGGAAAAGAGGGTGTCAGTGACCTGATCAGGTGAAGTACCAAGCACCTGCAGCTCCCACTGATCTGAGTGTCTGTAAATCAGTCCTGCTGCAGCTGGTCTAGGGGGGAACGTGCAAACTGCAGGTCAGGTGCTCCTCTTTCTTCTTAAGCAAGCGTTACTCCAATGAAATACCCTTTGTTCATTTACCCTCAGTTACCCTTAATTAAGCAGGACCCAAGGAAACTGAAATCCAGCTCATAAGAGTTCCTCAAAAGTGTTTCATCCTCCTCTGGGGCTTGTTTAGTTCCCTCTGTAAAAGGCAAGGATTGATGGCTGTGCCCGGCGAGCGCATTAGGATTCAGGGAGTACAGCAGGATCTGCTGTGGTGCACATGATAATGCTCCTTCCCACCACCAGAAACAGGACCTTGTGCTGCGCTGGCTGCTGCCTCAAAAACAACCCGAGACAAAGCTGCTAAAAATCTTCAGATGGTTTGACAGGGAGCTTGGACCACCTCAAAGAAAGTTTCCCTTTCGTCCCAAAGGGCTTTTGAGTTTCTGATGCCTCTGACAAAGGAAAGCCAAAGAAGTGGTGCAGAGATGCTGGTATGCATGGCATACTAAACACGTTTTTCTGTTTGCAGGGGTACAGCCTGAACTCTCTGAACACTGCTGCCAAGGAAGTAGGATTGGCCAGCAAAGCAGGTGGTCCAGAGGCTAAAGAAGGGCCTTTCAATGACCACCTCCAAATTCAGGTTCTCAGATTTGCTACAACCCTTCTCCACATGAATCACCTCTGCGATCCCATCGGATCGCAGCTCTTGTATCTCCAGCCCTTCTAGGAGAAGTTAGGCTGCCTCCTCAGACCAGAAGTTCACTCATCTGTTGATCAAAAGGAATCTTTTCCTCTTCTCACTCTGCATCTGCAGGAGACCTGGAAAGCTCTCAACAATAATTTGCATACCAAACACAAATGCTGGCCAATTCTGCCTGGTTTACAAAAAAATCATCCACTTTGGCGGGGTGTCAACATCCTTGTTCCGTTCCTGTTCCTGAAAAAAGGCAGCTTTCAGGGCCACAGTAAGATTTCCTCTAAGGTTTGTTCCTAACAGAAAAGAAAACAATTCAGGAGACCTCTGAGTTGTAGCCCACGGAGACCTGTGGGTCGATAGAGGGAGAGGTCCTGAGGAGACCTCTGGTAAGAACTCATTATCTGCTGTTTGAGTGCTGCGGCACTGACGTGGGGCTCCTACAAAGCCCAAGAGCCCTGAACAGAGCAGAACGAGAGCAGAAATGTTACTGGTATTCAGACAGGCTGCTGTGGGAAGGCAGCTGTCATTTGCCATGCCTTGTGGCTACCTGTTGCTTGTTGGCCACCAGTATTACATGAGACAGAAATGTTCTCCATGTCTAAAACTAGAAGCACCACTGTTTATCACAGGAGTCATATCCACACAGCAAGGCTGAGGACAGCTCCCAAGACAACATCAGGTTCTACCCTACTTTGATGGAGCATGTGTGCTGCAGTGACAGGACAAATCTGAGGCTGACAAAGGCAGCCAGGGAGCAGGGTACAGAAGAAAGGGTCCTGCAGGGTTATTTTGCTTCTGGTTTTAGATTCTGATGTGCCTTTTAGGCCACGACAGCCCAGCAGCTGGGGAAAAGTCCCAGCACCCAATTAACTCTGTTCATTGTGTTTGTTTCCCAACAACAGTGCTTTGGGCTGTCCCAAACCGTTTCTTTTTTACCAAAGGACATGGTGGCCTTGGGCTGCTTTCAGACATGCCAACGTGTCTGGCTATGCCAGCAGACACTGCAAACTGGACAGCCCCCCAGGCCAGCCCATGCTGCAACTTCCTTGCCATGGCCCTCCCTGCACATCAGCACCTTTGCTGTCAGTTCCCAGAAGTCTTTCCCAAGGGCTCACTTGACCCTCATGAGTGTGGGGATTCCCTGACCACCACCCCATGTCTGCAGCAGCGCCAGCAGCCCATGGTGCCAGACAGGGCACACCAGGGCTGCCACACAGGCAGGCTTCACTGTTCTCCTTGGAGAAACCAGAGCCTGCCCCACAGCTGTCCCCCCCCACCCCCTCACCCCCGCTCATCAGTGCAGTATTAAATGGGCATTATTCTGGCAACAGGATAAATAATGGAATCACAGGAGCAATCCTTCCACTTGGAAAAGACCTTTAAGAGCATCGACTCCAACTATTCTCTAACTCTCTCCAGGCTGGTCCTAACCCATGGACCTCAGCACATCTCCATCCCTTTGAAACCCCTCCAGGGATGAAGATTCAGGCACCTCCCTGAGCAGCCTGTGACAGGCTTTGAGAATTCTTTCAGAGAAGTTTCTTCTAATGTCCAACCTAAACCTTCCCTGCTGTAACTTGAGACCTTTCTTCTCATCACTTTTATTAGGGAGATGAAACTCACATACTGTGTCCAGTTTTGGGCTCCCCAGTTTAAGAGGGACAGGGATCTGCTGGAAAGGGTCCAGCTGAAGGCTACAAGGATGATTAGGGGATTGGAGGGCATGGCTTATGTGGAGAGGCTGAGGGACCTGGGGCTTTTCAGTCTGGAGATGAGAAGACTGAGAGGGGATTTGATAAATGTTTATAAACATCTGAGGGCTGGGGGTGGGGAGAGGGGGGACAGGCTCTGCTCACCTGTTCCCTGGGATAGGACAAGGAGCAATGGATGGAAGCTGCAGCACAAAAGGTTCCACCTCAACGTAAGGGGGAACTTCTTTACTGTAAGGGTCACAGAGCACTGGAACAGGCTCCCTAGAGAGGCTGTGGAGAGCCCTTCTCTTCGAGACTTTCAAGGCCTGTCTGGATGCGTTCCTCTGTGATCTGTGCTAGATTGTAGCTGTAGAGAGCAATGAGGCCTCCCCTCCAGACCAAACACCCCCAGGTCCCTCAGCTTCTCCTCACCAGCTGTGCTCTCCAGACCCTTTACCAGTTTTGTTGCCCTTCTCTGGACATGCTCTGGCACCACAATGTGTTTCTTGTAGCGTGGGCCCCAAAGCTGAACCCCGTACTCACGCGTGGCCTCACCAGCCCTGAGCGCAGAGAGCAACGCCTGCCGGCTCCTGCTGGCCACACCACTGCTGATCCAGGCCGGGCTGCCTTTGGCCCCCTGGGCACAAGCCGGCTCTCGTTCAGCCGTCCGTCGATCCAGCTGCAGCTGCGTACGGCTCTGCACCCCTGGCACGCCTGGCCGGTGCCTGCCCGCCGCGGGCCGGGCGGCGGCAGGGGCTGGCCGGGGCAGCGCTGCGCTCTCTCCTGCGGGGCCCCGGGCGCCATCTGGCGGCTGCGGGAAGCCGAGACAGCGCCGCCGCGAGACCGGCTCTCCTGCGGGGCCCCGGGCAGCTGCTTAGGGTGATGCGGTATTGAAAGGGTAGAGCCGGAGGGGACCTCATTCGCCCCCCAGGACGAGCATAGCATCTCAGCATGGTACGCGTTGGAAGGGATCATGGCGTCCAACCCCGCGGCTCAGGCAGGGTCACCCCGGATCACAACGTCCAGGCAGGTTTGGAGTGTCTGCAGCCTAGGTCAGGGCTCCAGCAACCTCACACCAAAGCGTTTCTTCTTTCTTTTTAAGTGAAACCACCTGTGTTCTGGTTCGTGCCCCTTGCTCCTTGTCCTGTCACAGAACACTACTGAAAAGAGCCCAGCCTCATCCTCTTGCCCCCACCCTTTAGCTCCTGCTGAGCATTGATCTCCCCTTTGGGGCTGCTCTCCTCCAGGCTCCACAGCTCCAGGGCTCCTCACAGATACGCTCCAGGCCCCCTGGCATCTTTGCAGCCTCCACTGGACTCTCTCCAGTAGTTCCCTGTCTCTCCTGAACTGGGGATCCCAGAACTAGATGCAATATTCCAAATGTGGCCTCACCAGGGCAGAGTAGAAGGCATGAGAGCTTCCCTCAGCCTGCTGGCCACCCTCTTCTTAAAGCACCCCAGGATCTCGTTGGCCTTCTTGGCCACAGAGGCACATTGCTGGCTCATGAGGAACGTGTCTTCCAGCATCCCCGTCCATCTCCACAGAGCTGCTCTCCAGCAGGTCACCCCTCACCTGCACTGGTGCAGGGGTTATTCCTCCCAGCAGCAGAACCCTGCACTTGCCCTTGTCAAACTTCATGAGGTTCCCTCTGCCCCACTCACCGGCCTGGCCAGGTCTCAGCCGGTCCGGTTACAAGGGAGCCCGCCCGAGCCTGTGTCTCTCTTGTCCGCACCCGGCGGCAGGCGCAACGCCTTCCGCTGCCCGCCAGAGGGAGACAAAGCCCAGCGCTGCTGGAGCGGCGGCGGGGTCTGCCTGGAGCCCTGTCGGGGTCCCGGGCCGCTAACCGGCTTGGCCCCTGGACCCGCCTGCTCCCCTGTCACGCTAGGGCAGGATCGGGTCTCGTTGGCAGGTGGAGGTGCAGTGTGGGGAAGAAGTTTCAGCTGGGCTGGCCCGGCAAGGGCAGCTGTGTCCGGGGCAGCCACCAAGCTGCGGAGGGGTGAGCAGTGCCCGCGGGCCGGCTGCGCGCTCGTCAGCAAAGAGCGCTGCCACGGGCAGTGCTGGAGGGAGCAGACAGATTGCACCCCCCAGTTTCCCTGCGCTTTGTGTCCCCGGCATTTACTGGCACCAGGCTGCAAGGTTCCAAATGTGATCCTGCATATAGGTAACAAAGAGACAGAGTCGCAGAATGGTTTTGGCCGGAAAAGACCTTTAAGATCATCCAGTTCAACCATTCTCTAATTCTGCCCAGGGTGGTGCTAAACCATGGCCTCAGCGCCACATCTCTGCCTCTTTGAAACCCCTCCAGGGATGGGGATTCAGCCACCTCCATGGGAAGCCTATTCCAATGGTTGAGGACCCTTACAGGGAAGATACTTCTTCTAATGTCCAACCTAAGCCTCTTCCTTCGCTCTTCAAAATGTGAAGTAGCCATGAGTCAGAGCAGGGGAACTCAGGAGTGTGCTGGGATCACAACTGTCCAGTCTGATCCTCCTAGAGTGGAAGATGCTATCTGCCGATCCTGGGGAGCGCCTCTGGGGAAGAGGACCTGGGAGCACTGGTGGACAACAGGCTGACCATAAGCCAGCAATGTGCCCTTGCAGCCAAGAAGACCAATGGTGTCCTGGGATGCTTTATGAAGAGTGCAGCCAGCAGGCTGAGGGAGGTTCTGCTCCCCTTCTGCTCTGCCCTGGGGAGCCCTAATGTGGAGTATTTTGTACAGTCCTGAGCTCTCCTGTTCAAAAAGAATAAGGAACTACTGGTGAGAGTCCAGCAGAGAGCCAAAATGATGCTGAGGGGCCTGGAATGTCCACCTTACAAGGAAAGGCTGAGATACCTGAGACTGTCTAGCCTGGAGAAGAGCAGTCTGAGGGAAGATCTCATTAATGCTGATTAGCATCTAGAGGGCAGGTGTCAAAAGGGTGGACACAAACTCTTTTCAGTGGTGTCCAGTGACAGGAGAAGGGGCAATAAACACAAACTGGAACACGGGAGGTTCCACATGAACATAAGGAAAAAATGCTTTACTTTGAAGGAGGCAAAGCCCTGGAGCAGACTGCCCAGAGAAGTTGTGGAGTCTCCATCTCTGGAGGCATTCAAACCCTGCCTGGACATGTCCCTGTATGATTTACTCTGAGTGACCCTGCACTAGCAGGGGGTTTGGACTCAATATTCTTCTGAGATCACTTCCAACCTGCACCATTCTGGAATTCTGTGATCTTACTCTGCCTGTAAACTATGGCAGAACCACACAAAAGAGCACATCCTCAGTGTCATGCTGCTCCCCCTCAAAATAACAAGCAGCAGGGAAAACACTCAAAGGGAAAGCAAAGTTCCACAACTGCAAAGGTGTCCAAACAGATTGCAGCATGAAAACAATGGTGAGGTCTACTTCGCTCACAGTCTTGCTGAGATGTATACAAAAGAAGAAAGGCAAAACAAAGATTAGGGCATTTGCTTCTTCTCCTCGCTGGGGAACTTTGCCTGCTGGGGAGCTCTCGTGGCTGCTGGCTGGACTCCATCTTGCTTTCTAACCTCACCCTCCTTTGCTTGGCTGCTTCACCTTGCTTTTAACCCTTTTGGCCGAACCTCCATTCTTCCTTAGGACTGGGGTAAGGTTGAGAGGGGTAGGGGGAAGGTGAGGGGTGGTTGAGAGCCCCTCCTGGGGACTCAGGTTTCTGGGAGGGGAATTGTGTTTGTATTACTTTTTTTTACCTTGTCTATTTCTGTCTATAACTGTATATACTGTGAATATCTGCTTGTAAATTGTGCCAGCTGTAAATATAAGCTTCATTCAAATTTCCAGAGCCGACTGAGTCTAGTCTGGGTGATTTCTAAAGTGTGGGGGGCGGGGAACACCCAAACCATCACAAGCATGAGGCTGTGTTTGCCTTAAAACACAAGCAGCCAAAGCAGGCTGAAATACACTGCAGGTGATGTATTCAGACAGAGGGAGGAAGGATTATATGATCTGATGATTCCTTCTTGGCTCTGCCCTTGTAAAAGGTGCCAGGGGAACTCTAGCATAGACCCAGAGGAAATGGGACTTAAGAGTGTTATCTGAAATTGCACCATAAACTGTGAGGCACTCAGTTCAACTTCCCCAGCAGTGAGGCTGAGTTAGCCCCGTTGCTGAAATGTGCTGATTGCCCACACTCTGTTGTCTGGAGCAATGATTTTGTTGGCTTCCACCTCCTGAATGGTCATGGGCTGTACTGGGAAAGCAGGCTCCGTTGTTGCTTTAAAACTAGCAACTAAGAGGAGACAAGACTAAGGTCTGTAAAACAGTGGCAGAACAGAACCCTCACCAGGGGAAAACTGCAAAGAAATCACTGCTCTTAAATTGTAGCCAATTAGCTTATGAGTTCATCACTGAAAGATAGTCTTGGGACCAACAGTTTAGCAAAATCCAAGCAGCAGGAACTTTTGTAGCTGTCAGGAGCAAAACCTTCAGATGCCCTTAGCAGAGCCTGCAACACTCCTTGTGCATCAGAGAGCCATTAGCACTTTGAAGACACTGTTTTCCAGTTGCCTTGGAGTGCATTGGAGAGATGCAAAGGAAGGAGGGAGATCTGGGGCTGGTTTTGCAGCCCAGAGGTTGAAGGAGGACAGAGGAGAAACTCTTTGAAATAGCTTCTTGTAAATGTTTCTGCTTTGCCGAAGGCCTCTGGGGAATCAGTTGTGCTGTTTCCAGGAACTGCAGAGAACTGAAGATTTCCAGAGTCACAGCACTTAAAGTTTTAAAATAAACCAAAACAGACCAGAAGTTTAGTATGCTTGTAACCTTCTGAGACTTTGGGCCTGGGCTAGTCTCTAGCAGATGGGCACTGGGAAAGAAGCTTTCCCCACTGTAAATGTGGTTATTTGCCCTCTCCTGCCTGCGCCCTTCACCATAGAGGAACATCTAGAAAAGCACAGCATGGCTCTGGCTCTACCTTGCCACTCCCTGCCCCTGCAGGACACTTACTCATGCAGTCCCCTCCGTACCAGCCAGCTCTGCACTCTGCACAGTAGATGCCCTTGATGTAGAAGTCATCGAGTGTCCCTCCCCAGGAGCCGTTGCGGCAGGACTTGCAGTTCTCAAAGATGGTGCAGCCTGAAAGGAAAGGCAGCTGTGAGGGGAGGGCAGCGGTGGGCTGTGCTGGGAGACAGGGCCAGCCTCTCTGGGCTCCCAAAACACGCCAGTGACCTTAGTGACTGCTCTGCTGCTGACAGCTTCCCTCCTGTCAGCCGTACCCAGCCTCCACCCACAAACCCGAGGCAGCTCAGACTCCGCTGTTTGGAGCCAAACTCAGGCTGACTTGCCCAGACCTCCGAATCTCATTGCTCTGACTGTAAATGCCTCTCTTGAGAGTCTGAACGTGGACAGAGGTGCTGCTCGGGCCCAGCCCAAGTCATCCTGATGTCTTCTAACCTGATCCTGCCTTCTCCTACTCTCACCTTTCGCTTTGCCCTTTCCTCCTTTCTATCTTTGCTTTAGAGATGTGAACCATCCCAGAGCCCCTACAAAACACTTGTGGTGTGTAGACAGCTTCGGCACCACTCTTTGGCAGCTCTCAGGCCTGCCCAAGCCTGCCCAAGGCCAAGACTGCCAGTAGACAGTTTAGGCTTGTTTCTGGCAGCAGCTCCGCCTGCTGGGGGGGCACCTTGCTGAGTGCCTTGCTGCTGTCAGCAGGGTGGCAGAGAGATGCCTCAGTGAGATGTGCTTGCCCATGCCATCCCCTGCCCGGCAGCGACCATTAGGTGCTGGTGGCTGGCTCAAAGGTGCAGCCTGAGCGGCGTGGCCCTATACACACCTGGGTGGATCAAGCAGGAGTCGCAGTCGTTGTCCTCATTCCTGCAGCAGGGGATGGTGTAGCCAACCTTCTCCTTGTGCCCTGGGCACACGCACTCGATCTGGTCGTACTCGCAGCACTCCCGGCACATGATGTTCCACTCGGCGCCCGGGCAGTTCTCGTTGATCACTGTGTACTCTGCCAACAGGGCACAAAGGAGCAGGGGGAAGCCTCTGTCAGCAGTGGAGCACTGACAACATTCAGCCAATTCGGGGAAGCACAGAACATGGCACATTGGAAGGGACCCGCAAAGGTCATCCAGTGCAACCGCCCCTGCAGTCAGCAGGGACACCTCCGCTAGAACAGGTTGTTCAGGGTCCCATCAAGTTTTACTATCAACGCCTCCAGGGGTGAGGCTTCCAACACCTCTCTGGGCAGCCTGTTCTAGTACTTCACCACCCTCTTTGTGCTGAACTTCCTCCTGACGTCCAACATAAATCTACCCCACTCTGGTTTCCAACCATTGCCCCTGTCTTATCCCCACAGCCATTCTGAACAGTCATAGAATCATAGAATCATAGAACGGTTTAGGTTGGAAGGGACCTCAAGGATCATCCAGCTCCAACCCCCTGCCATAGGCAGGGACACCTCCCACTAGAGCAGGTTGCTCAAGGCCTCATCCAGCCTGGCCTTAAACGCCTCCAGGGAGGAAGCATCCACAACCTCCCTGGGCAACCTGTGCCAGTGTCTCACCACCCTCACTGTAAAGAACTTCCTCCTAACATCCAGTCTAAATCTCCCCTCTTCCAGTTTAAACCCATTCCCCCTCGTCCTGACATTACCAGACCTTGTAAATAGTCCCTCCCCAGCCTTCCTGTAGGCTCCCTTCAGATACTGGAAAGCCACTATAAGGTCTCCTCGAAGCCTTCTCTTCTCCAGGCTGAAGACCTTCAACTCTCTCAGCCTGTCCTCACAGCAGAGGTGCTGCAACCCTCTGATCATCTTCGTGGCTCTCCTCTGAGTCCCTCAGTCTCCTCTCAGTCCTTCTCCAGCTTTCTTGTAGGCCCCCTTCAGACAGTGAAACGCTGCTATAAGATCTCCCCAGAACCTTTTCTTCTCCAGGCTGAAGAACCCCAGCTCTCTCATCCTTACTTTGTAGGAGAGGTGTCAGATCACATATGGCACAATGCTCGCCAAGCCCTTTGGCCCAGGACATCCCAAACTTGGTGGTAGTGTATGACTGCAACATCAACTCTGTCCAAGTGCCTAAAGAACACATGGGCAGTTCTGCAGTGCCAGGCAGAGAAGGCAAACAGAACAGAGGGAAGGGACACCTTCACTCCAGTCTCTTCCCTGCAAGGCCTTCCCATTTCTGTGGTGTGAAAAAGAGTTTGGAAAAGCCACAGAGGATGATGTCACATAAGAATGTCTTCTTTGGGCTGCAGGGCTGAGTTCCAGCCCCATGTGTGGTATAGATTATTTCAACCATGATAGCATGCTTTGGTCATATTCCTGGGGTTTAATTTGCTGCTCTTTCCACCAGGAAAGGACAATTTTGAGGCTGGTTTCACTCCCTGTTTCCACTCAGAAGCACACGGTGTTACACTTGGCTTTGCTGCCAAAGTAAAGACTGCTCACGGCTTTCAGAAGTTCCTTCTCTCTGGTATTTCTCGCATGCTAACGTTCTGAGTTTCTTACCATTATTTAGCATAGCCTCATATCACACAGTCACAGAGGCAGGGACCTTGAAAGATCATCTAGTCCAATCCCTCACCCGGAGCAGGACCACCCAGAGAGGTCAGGTGCTGATAATTCAAGCTGCGCTGCAAGTGCCCTTTAGGACCCCCCCTCAGGCTGTGAGTGGGCTGTTAGTGTGTCTGCTCACCAGCTGGTAGCCGTGATGCCTGCTTTTGCAGGCTTTGATGGTGAAAATAGAGAGAGCAGGCTAGAGAGATGAGACATGAAAGAAGCTTAATTAAACAATCTCTTCCTTCTCTCCTCCCTTTCGGTGTTTGTTTCCTTCTGTTTCTGATTCTGGTTAGGAACATCCTTTCTCCTTTTGTTTTACACTGGAGTAACAGGGCTGCCTCCTCGTTTCCACAAGCCAAACACTCCCCTTTGCAACCCTGTACCTGGCTCCCTTCTCACTGCTGGCTTCTGTTTCATTGTGCCTCATGGCCTAATTACCCTGTCTGCTGGAGCTCCCTAACGCTGAACCTCGCTACCCTGTCTCACTTGATTCCCACGGCCTCGCCAAGCCTGGTTCCTGGAAGCTTATCTTTTCCCCTAATGATGCTCACTGGCTCCATAAAACAAGGGAACACCACACTGTTTCTTCACTTTTTTCCCTTTAACTGAGAAATGAAATTCATCCCTCCATGCTCCTCAGAACTGAACCTTTCCTTTCTGCCTGTGGTACTGGCTGGGGAGAGACCAGCGCTGTTCTGGGTTTGGAACCTAGGCTGCTGGTGGTGCAGAAACCTTTCTGTTGCCCACCCCATCCTCAGTCCACAAAGGGAAAGAAAGCTGCTCCTGTCATAGAACCATCAAAACATAGACTCACAGAATCATTCAGGCTGGGGATGACCTCTGAGTTCATCAGGGCCAACCACTAACCCTGCTCTACCAAGGTCACCACTAAACCACATTGCTAAGCACCACAGCTAAAGCACCTTTAAACACCTCCAGGGATGGTGATTCCTCCACCTCCCTGGGCAGCCTGTTCCAGTGCTTCACCACTCCTGCAGGGGAAAGGTTTCCCTGATGTCCAGCCTAAACCTCCCCTGGTGCAGCCTGAGGCTGTTGCCTCTTCTTCTGTCACTGATAACCTGTAAGAAGAGACCAGCACCAACCTCTCGATGTTGTGCTCTCAGGTAGTTGCAGAGGGTCTGCTTTCTCTTCCTCACACTAACCAGTCTCAGTGCCCTCAGCTGTTCCTCATCAGGTTCCTTCTCTAGGCCCTTCACCAGCTTGGTTGCTCTTCTCTGCAGCCTCTCTCCAGCCCCTCAATGTCTTTCTTGTGCTGAGGTGCCCCAAGCTCAACCCAGCACTCAAGCTGTAGCCTCACCAGTGCCCAGTACAGAGAGACCATCCCTATCCTGCTCCTGCTGGTCACACCATTGCTGTGCCCCCTGGGCACTCTGCTGGCTCACGTTAGCTGCTTGTCCCCTAGAACACCCAGGTCCTTTCACTGGAAAACTTTCCAGCCACTCTGCCCCAAGCCTGCTGCATTTCAGGGGTTGTTGTGGCCCAAGTGCAGCACAGCCAAGTGCTGGGCCTGGCCGAAGCTCATCCCACTGACCTTGGCCATTCAATAAGGCTCTGTAATCTTCTATTACAATGATAAATTCTTGCATCAAAATGGCCTTCATGTTCAGCAGTTCTGTAGCCTTTTGCCTGCAGATCTCATATGCTCTACAAAGTCTTTTTTATGGATGGGAAGTGAAGTGACTTTGCTCAAGGTCCCGGAGTATCAGTGAGGAGTTATCCCCATGCCTTCTAATTCCCCAAAGAACAGTCCATCAGCTTGGCCAAGCTGGCACTTTGTAACCTATGGCCATTATTCTCTTTCAATGAAGCCATTTATGACCTGTATCTGATTCAGGCTCCAGAGCAAATTGATTGCATGTGTCTAATTATCTGATTAGAACTGACACTCACTTTGGTACATCTCACCACACCTGACTGGAAATAGCTATTCCTGACCTATATGGGCACAGGGATCTTGGTCTTTATTGAAAGAGGACTCCCCAAAATCTAAGGAATAAATAACTATCCAAGACATGGGAGCTTTCATAAAGCTTCCTTCAAATTCTCCTGTGTCCCCACTCAAGTTAGGAATCTAATTTCTCTCAGGATTACTAAAGCTCATTCATAAAATGGCTCTGTCCCTCTGGGCTGTAGCTCTAAAGTGCCCAGGAGCAATTGCTCTCTAAAATGATTGACATGGTCACAGGTAAAGTTGCACAGGGATAAGGAGGATGTGTGTCCTTGTGGCCAAGAAGACCAGTGGCACCCTGGAGTGTGATGAGTAGGGCCAGAGAGGTTCTGCTGCTCCCTCTGCTCTGCCCTGCTGAGGCCCCATCTGCAATACTGTGTCCAGTTCTGGGCCACTCAGCTCAAGAAAGACCTCAGGGAACTGCTTAAGAGAGCCCAGCCCAGAGCCACCAAGCTGCTGCAGGCAGTGGAACATCTCCTGTGATGCCAGGCTGAGGGAGCTGATGCTTGGAGCAGAGGAACCAAAGGGCTGCCCTCATTGCTGCCAATAAGGATGTGCAGGGCAGCATCAGGAGCCAGGCTCTGCTCAGGGATGTCCAGTGGCACTAGGTGCCAGCTGGAGCAGAGGAGGTGTCAGGGGAACAAGAGGGAAAACCTTGTCACTGGAGCCCTGGAACAGGCTGCCCAGAGAGGTTGTGGAGTCTCCTTCTCTGGGGACTTTCCAAACCCACCTGGATGTGTTCCTGTGTGCCCTCTCCTGGGTGTTCATGCTCTGGCAGGAGGGTTGGACTGGGTGATCTCTGGAGGTGCCTTCCAACCCCTGACACCCTGTGAGTCTATGCTGTCTCCATCTTTGCAGGAGTTCAAAACCTGGTGAAATCAGGCTGTGAGCAACACAACCTAATTTCCAAGTTAGTCCTTTTGTGGGACTGGTGCTGTGCTAGGTGACCTGCAGAGGTCCCTTTCAGCCTGAGTTACTCTCTACTTCTCTACAATACTACCCCTGGCTGTCTGTTACAGAGAGTATGCATGCACATGTATTTTGGTATGCAGAGCTTGTGTACACAGCAGGGTCAGAGAGCAGCTGCTACCTTGTCCTTGTTGAATCCAATTTGTAGTGCACACTGAGTCTGCAGTAACCTTTGGTGTTAAGATGGGAGCAGCAGCCCTTGGCCTCTAAAGGACTGTGCAAACAATTTTGCTCTTACCTAGAGATGCTGTTTGCTCTCTTGCTCTTGTCTCCACAGAGACAATGAAAACAGGCTTTTGACTTACAATGCTGTTCCCTTTCAAGTTCTCAGGTACTACAGTTTGGGCAACATCGATAGGCTTGACAAGGCAGTCTGTGAAGCTTGAGGGGTTTTTGAAGTGATCCTCTCTAGGATTTTTCCCACAGAAGTCATGAAGTCTGTTCTTCTGAGGGTTTGTGAAAGCTAGTTGTGAAATACATGTCTGTGAAGACTTTTCTCACCTCTTTAATAATGGTGAGATCCCTTTTGCTGCGCACAAGCATCTCCAAGCTACCCAACAAGAGGCAAAGATGTTCAAGGTCAGGCTGGATGGGAGCTTGAGCAACCTGGGCTAGGTGTCCCTGCCTGTGGCAGGGGTGGGAACTGGATGATCTTGAAGGTCCCTTCCAACCTAAACCATTCCACCAGAAACTTCGTCTCAGATATCTCAGAGGGAGCTGCAGAGAGCCTCTAGTGTGTGCAATGAATGTTAGTCTTGCTGAGCTCAGCTTGGGCCCCAGGGAGGAGGAGACACAGCCCCACTCCTGCTTCTGTGTTTAGGGAATGGTAGCCACTGGAAGCTCCCCGCACTTGGCCATTATTACCCTAAACCAGAGGAGGATGAAGCAGAGAGGAGTGAAACACTGGAAGCCAAGCTTTGGCCAGCCGTGGCAGAGATAACTGTGGGGTGCTTTTGGGCTTGGACTTTGACAGTCCTCCATAGCAGGCAGCCTGGCTCTCAGGCCATGGATGCATCTCCCAGTGTCAAACACAGTCCAGAAAGTGGCTTGACCTTGTTTTGGGAGAAGCAGAAAGAAGCTGCTCGACTACCTGGGTGAAATATATGACTGAAAAGAACAAACAAGCCTCTGGACAAGCAAATAAACAGTGGATTAATTGGTGGGATTTTAATGACAGAAGAAAAGCTCATTTAATCCCAGCAGAAATAGCAACTCAAGGCCATGAAAACCAAGCAAGAAATGGCTGTGCTGGGAAAGTACAGGAACCTCTGGGGAAGGTGCCAGAGGGAAGATCTGCTTGACCTGGGAGGCTTGCCCAGAGCAAAACACAGTGTTTCACCTGATGCTTTGAGTCCAGCCCAGGGAACAAGTGATTTGGGGGATGAACACTGAGACATACTCAGGGTGGCTGGCAATTCTCATGAGCTTCCAGGATCAGATGGCAACAGGTTCCTTCATCCACCAAGACAGCTTAGTTCCTATAGCACACTTCAGATCCTAAAGGCTTTGTCAGGTGGTGGTCAGAGGGGATGCTCCCAGGCAGTGTTCTCCTTGCTAGCAGCCTCAGCCTTAGGGCTGAGTTACAGCAATGACAATTTGTCACAGTGATGCTGCCAACTCCTCTGCTCCCCCGTACTGAGCTGGGGTTCTGGAGGAGCTCCTCACTTTGGGGAACCCTCCCCATAAACAGGTGGGCCGTGAGCAGGGCATATGGGTGAGGAGCCAGCAGACAGAGAAGAAGCAGCATCAGCGTGTGGAGCAGCAGGTTAGCGGATGCTGCTCTGACCTCTGCTGGGCCGGCGCTGGGAGCTGGGCTGCTGGCAAGCAGATGAAGCAGAGGAGCTGGCACAGCCAGTCTGCTAGGCAGCTTAGTGCTTACTGACAGGACCTCAGCTTCTCCACACATCCTCGGGACTGCAAAGGCAAAACTTCCAGCCTTAGCTCTCGACTTTGACTTGGTGCTTGCTTCTTTAAAAGTGGTGCTTGGCCGCCTGCCACTGTGCTGTGAACACAGAGGAGACAGTGAAGAGGAAGTGTGGAACTAGGTTACTCCTGGAGCTGCAATAGCTTGAAGGATAAATAGTGCTCATCTACTGGACCATCAAGGTTCTACTGCCACTCCACTTCCTTTATGGAGGTGCAGCAAACTCAGCTCTGATTCGACTTGCCAGGCTCATGCACATCTCTCACTTTCTCTGGCCCAGAGCTCATTTTTTGGCTTCTTATTTTTGCTTCACCTTTTCAAACCGCTCCAGCTTGTTTGAAACCAAGAGGTGCTTGGACAGCCTGGTATGCAGCAGAGGAGCTTGAACAGTTAGCAACGTAGCAGTCATCTCCCTGACACAACAATGTCTGGTTTCTCTATCAGCCTCACGGCCTGGATGCACATTTACGACTCAGCCAGCTCCGTCCTCACCAAATCCTCAAATATAATCCTGTTCCAAACTGCAGGACTTTGGAAAATGAAGTGATAAAAACCACACAAGAAATTCTTTTATTGGTACTTGGGAAGAGTCATGGTGGAAGTTTGAGAGAAACATGGGTTTGAAATGGAGTGGAAATGCAGCCCTCCAAAAGGGTAGTTTTTACAGCTCCAGTCTGCTGGTAAGAGAAGCGAAGGCTCTATCAGCACTCACCCCGAAGCCTGGAGATACGTTCCTCATGCCACTGGGTTCAGAGAGGATGTCCAGGTAAGCAAAAAAAAAAAGCTGCAAGGATAACAGCTTCTTAGAGCAGTAGTTCTACTCAACGTAAGGCCTGCTGGAGAGGACAGTGATGAATCCTGTGGGATGTACAATGATCCCAGGCAAATCTCTCATGCAAAGGAAAAGCGGGGACCTCTCGAGGGTAGGGAAAATAAAGTCTGATCATCAAAGCAAGCTCAGGGACAAAGGAACAACTGCCAAAAGCAAAGCTGAATCTGACCTTGCAAAGGAAAGGAAATGATAGCTAAAGTTTCTAAAGGAAAAAGAAATGAAGGATGTGTAAGAGAAAGTCCTGTGGGAGGGGGGTCTGGATGAGATGTTGGCCCTGGTAGAGGATGTCAGTAGCTTTCATCTGCAGAGAGACCGTTTATGGGGAACCTGTGTGCAAGAGTTTGAGTGTGTGGAAGCATTAAATAAAATGCAATCCACATATTAGGGAGCTTCTAACCAGCTGCAGTTTGCACCTTGAGAGATTCAAGCAAACCACCTTTTCATTTTATCTTACAGGGTCAGGCTTAAGCTTGTGGTGACTGAGGAGCAGATTCAGAAGCACACTGCTGCCTTTAGGGGTAAAGCATTGTGGTAAAACTTCAGCATTTGCCAGGGAGAATTTGAGAACTAGGGTGAACCGAAGCAAGTCTGATCAAACCAATTACCTCTTGTGTTCACCACTTCCCTGGGAGAATGACTTCTTTATGCTGCAGTGAGTTTAGCCTAATATAAGCCCATGCAGCTGCTGAGATGGGACACTTGACTCCCTTCTCCCTCTGATGTCCCATTTTCGCTCCTCTTTTTGATGGCATTAGCTGCTATGTGGAAGGATCAGAAGGAAGAAAGGTTGACAACCTGAATGTGCTCTACAGTCCTCCAAAACAGAGAATAGGTTTAGATTGGATCATCCAGTCCAGCCATCCCTGCAGTTAGCAGGGACATCCTCCACTAGAGCAGCTTGCTCACAGCCTTGGCCAGCTTCACCTTGAACATCTCCAGGCATGGGGCCTTGACTACCACCCAGCACCCTCTTGGTGCAGAACTTGCTCCTCACATCCAATCTCAATCTGCTCTGCTCTCATTTCGAACCATTGCCCTCATCCTGTCCCTGCAGGCCTTTGCAAACAGTCCCTCTGCAGCCTTCTTGTAGCCCCTTCAGGTCCTGGCAGGCTGCTCTTAGGTCTGCCTGGAGCCTTCTCTCCTCCAGGCTGAACACCTCCAGCTCCCTCAGTGTGGCCTCCTCGCCACAATGCCCTGGTTCAATAATGGCCGCACGTGGTCATCAGCATGCAAACACCAATGTGGTGGACAGCAAAATGGCGTTTATTAACGTGTAGCATGGGATTATATAGGATAGGTAGCAACATCACTTCCCTCTGCTTGCATCACAGACAGGAAGCTAAGTATAACAAAGGAATCATAGAGAAACCATAGAGAAGTCATACAGAACACAGAGAGGGGCCCTATCTTTCCGTAACATCGCGCCATCTTCAGATCGCCAGACCCTATCTGCAACACCTCAGCCTGGTAATGAAGGAGAGTGCAGGTGTTCCTTCACCTCTGTTTGCCTCAGATAACCATCATGCACGTCATGCCTGGCCTGTTGCCCTAACAGATGTGTTGGGAGGAGGGAAGGGATGATGCTGTCTCCACAACCACATTTCCCTTAAGAGCTTATGGTTCTGTGACCCTATTTAGCAGCAGGGCTGATTAAAACAGGAGCTGAAATGCATGCCTGCCTTAGTGTACTTGTTTTAGAGGTGGTAGACCTTTGCTAGATAATTAGAGTGGTTCTCTTAGAGAGCCAGTCCTTTGCTGGCCAGCAGTGCCTGCTTCACACAGCAGTGAGAGCGAGGGGGCAAACCAGAGCCAGTGGCTGAAAAGCCACCACAGTAAGCTGAATCTGTCCACTTCAGAAATGTGCATTAACTCCACTGCCCTTTTTCAAGTCCCAGATGCAGGATTGTGTTGAAAACAGACTTAACCACTACAGAAAGCATATGCTGTTCAAGAAACATCATGAAAACCTATCTATTGTGAGTGTTGGATTGAGCTTGGGGCACCTCAGCACAAGAAAGACATTGAGGGGCTGGAGAGAGGCTGCAGAGAAGAGCAACTAAGCTGGTGAAGGTCCTATAGACGGAGCCTGATGAGAAGCAGCTGAGGGCACTGGGACTGGTTAGTGTGAGGAAGAGAAAGCAGATGGAGATCTTGTCACCCTCTGCAACTACCTGAGAGCACAGATTGGTGCTGGTCTCTTCTCACAGGTCATCAGTGACAGAAGAGGCAACAGCCTCAGGCTGCACCAGGGGAGGTTTAGGCTGGACATTAGGGAAACCTTTCTGGTTCTGGGCTCCTCAACTCAAGAGAGATGTTGAGGTGCTGGAACGTGTCCAGAGAAGGGCAACAAAGCTGGTAAGGGGCCTGGAACACAAACCCTATGAGGAGAGGCTGAGGGAGCTGGGGGTGTGCAGCCTGGAGAATAGGAGGCTGAGGGCAGACCTCATTGCTGTGTACAACTACCTGAATGGTGGTTGTAGCCAGGTGGGGGTTGGTCTCTTCTCCCAGGCAACCAGCAACAGGACAAGGGGACACAGCCTCAAGTTGTGCCGAGGGAAGTATAGGCTGGATGTTAGGAGGAAGTTCTTCACAGAGAGAGTGGTTGGCATGGGAATGGGCTGCCCAGGGAGGTGGTGGAGTCACCATCCCTGGGGGTGTTCAGGAAAAGACTGGATGAGGCACTTAGTGCCATGGTTTAGTTGACTGGATAGGGCTGGGTGATAGGTTGGACTGGATGATCTTGGAGGTCTCTTCCAACCTGATTGATTCTATTCTATTCTATTCTACTCTATTCTATTCTATTCTATTCTATTCTATTCTTTTCCCTGCAGGAGTGGTGAAGCACTGGAACAGGCTGCCCAGGGAGGTGGAGAAGTCACCATCCCTGGAGGTGTTTAAAGGTGCTTTAGCTGTGGTGCTTAGCGACATGGTTTAGTGGTGACCTTGGTAGAGCAGGGTTAGTGGTTGGCCCTGATGAACTCAGGGGTCACCCCCAGCCTGAATGATTCAATGATTCTGTGAGTCTACGAGACCACCCTTGTCTTAAGCTTTCCCTTCTTAACAATTCAGATCATGTTTCACACAGAAAGCAAGGCAAAGGCACATTCTGCTTTGCTGCAGGAGCAGATCTGCCTTTTGTTTTCAACAGGAGGGTGTCCATTCCAATGTTCCCATTTTCATACCATATTCAGTAGCTATACACTCAGAAATAAATAGTCCTGATCTTGCTCCATAGATTTGCTTCATTGTGCTCCTACAGTAGAGCCTTTGGTATATTTTTAAGCTGCTATTCTTAACTAGAGTGTGACAAGCAAATCACAAACTCTCAACACTTCTGCTCCCAGGAGAATTGTTAAGTTCAATCAAAAAAGATTTGGGGAGGCTTCCATCAAATCCTCAGCAGAATTTCCCATGTGGCTTCCAAAGCTTGTATCCTTCTCCACACTGCCCTGTTTTGCTTTGCCTATGGTAAAAATCAAGTATCTTGGTGTAACTAAAAGAAAAGCCAAATAAAAACTGTACTTCCTATTTGTGAGGTCTAGACTTTGCCCATCTAAATGCTGTGATGGTGAGCTAATGCAAATCCAGCACTAACACAACTAGCTCTAGGGGGTTTGGTTTCCAGGGTGGCCAGTTGGGTCTTTCTACACGTTAAAGCCCCAGTAATCCACCACTCCTCAGCCAGTGCTGCCTGCCTTGTGATGCCTCACAAGTTGTGTCATTCCCACCATTTTCCTCTTCCAAAAAACCCAAATGCCCTGCTGCAGAGAGGACTGACAGGTAGCTCTGGGGCAGGATTCTTGATCCTACTGAAACCTTCCTCTTCTCATTCCTCCTACACTTCAGCAGGCCTTGGTCCATAGTGGTGAACTTAACAAGCTCCATACCTCCTGGTGTGGTTAGCTCAACATATTGCACACCTCCTGAGCTGAATCTCTGCTCCTTTTCCCATTTTATTCTACTTACACAAGCAATAATTCCCTTCTATCTCCCTTGTTTCTCTTCTGCCCCCTCCATTCCCTTCAGGGACAGGCCCAGAGAGAGCTACATCAAGTGTTTGTGATGTTTGTGTTTCACATCCAGTTCCAGTTTAAATATGCTCTTTGTGTGCATCTTCTCCTTGGCCTCCAAACACCTCACAACTTCCCCTGGCTGTATCCTTTTGTCATAGCTGGACTTCAGTCACAGGCTTCTATGCCATTAGCCAGGGTGATTTTAGCATCTACAGCAATCTGAAGAATGCTCAACCTCTCCCTCCTTCAGCTTCTGCTCTGTAATGATGAGCTGGCATTTCTGATCATATTGTCGGCACTGTGGCTTTGTGTCTTCATCTGAGAATGGCTGTGACAGGCTAAAATAACAAGGGTAAGGCTACAGCTCAGATGTTACCATATTTCCCTTTAGGCCTTGATTTCTTTCTAGGCTAGGGGACTTTATTGTGGCCAGAAAAGTGACAGTAGCCTTATCAGGAGGGGAATGACAGTGTCGATGAGGTTAAAGAGCCCAGTCTTTGCTAATGGGGCCTGGGAGGCAAAGCAGGACTTCAGCAACTGGGGAGAATACTTGGGACCATGTGGAGAAGCAGCAGCTGCAGTACTGCAATCGATGACAGCATCACAGGAGCATGTGCTTGTGTTAGAAACATGGAGGAGTGAGTGCTGGGCATATCTGCAGAGCCTGCTTGCTGCTGCGGCATGAGCCCTGCAACGCACTGGCAGCTCACTTGCAGTTAATGTCACCCATAGTCCACACAGACAGCAGTGAAACCCCTCAGCCTCCACCTCCCATTTTACTCCTTACATCCCCCATGGGCTCTGTAGTACAGCCTGGAGCAAGGATGGCAGAACATTCAGGGCTGCCCCTGCTGTCCCTTGCATCTCTGCCCTACGGCCTCCCTTGCCATTTGCCCCTGCACCATATCCCTTGTCCTGCAGGGAAGAAGGTGACATCCATGTCCCCAGGGGACCTTGTGCCAACAAAGAGCCAAATCCTCGGCACCAACAGGCTTACAGGAATTCCTAGGAGTCCCTTGAGGTGTCCTTGGGGTTAAAAATGAGCAACCCCAGCTTTTCTCTGAAATAAAAAGCAAGTTTGATTGCCTTTGTCCATGCTAGGAACCCAAACATGTAAACTGAAGTAACCCATTTGCTAAGATTGAATGCATCTGGATGCATCTGAGGTCATCTGGCCTTCACTCCTCTAGACAGAGGCTGGGGGGGAGGAGAAGGGAGGTTGGGAAAGGTTCAGATAGGCAGAAACACAAACACACATATATTTTTAAGGAAATATGAGTCACTTGCACTTCAAGTTTATTCCAAACATCAATTCCCAAACCTCCCCGACTCCTGCCCCCAACCCTTGAGGCAAGCCCTGTGCAACTGGGTGTGAGAAAAGGGGGGGGGGATGGATACATCTGTGGGGAGGAGGCCAAATGCTATTTTCCAACCTGCCCTGATGTGCTAAGGCCACCACACTTCTGAACTGCTCCCCTGAGCGCCCCTCCTGCCAATGGATGCCCAAGCCCCTTTCTCTCTGCTGGGCAAGTGCCTGTGCCAGTTGCTCCACCAGCAGCCAGGGAGGGCATGCACAGTGAGGAGAAAGAGAAGGCAGAGGGAATGGCTCTCCTGCACGTGTCTCCTGGCCCTTCTGACACCGCTCCAGGCACGTAGCTGGTGTCAGGGGGAACAGGCATTCTCCCTGTCAAGCCAAAGCTCTGAAGCCCTCATGCTTCATCCATGTCACTGTCTCACCTCCTGCCTCTCTCATGGCTGCTGCCAGCTGACCCCAGCAGCCCTGCCTGCTCTGTGCCCCAGCCTATGCCACACAGCCACTTCACCTGGCCACCACAGCGACAAGTCAGTGCATGTGGGACAGAGCTATGGGGAAACGCCTGTGCGTGTGTCCTAGGGGGAAGCTTTGGTGGCCAGTCCAGCAGCCACCTGCACCCTGGGCCCCAAGACGCCAGCAGAGAAGTACTTTTGCCATGGCTCCCGGCAAGGCAAACTCTGAAGTGCCATGCTTGGCACTGGTGATTTCTGGCTGCTGCTGAAATCAGAGTGCCTGTGTACCTGACAGCTCCCCTGGTAAGAGGCACTTCCCTCACCTTGAAGGGTGAGTGTTTCCAGGGCACCTCACCCACCACCCTCAGGGCTGCATCTCTAGAGGAAGCAGCCTGCGGCACTGGCAGCAGACACAGGTGTGCAGAGCCCATCTTTGTGGCCAGAGACACAGCAAAGCTGCACTCAGCGCTGAAGCTCTTATCAAGAGGAAGCCACAGCTGCTGGTTCAGCAGGAACCGGGGCTAGCCTCGAGCATAAAGGAGATCATTCTGCCTTAAAGAGGCTTCCCCTTCGAAAGAAGCCTTCTGGCAGAACTGAAGCCCAGATATGAAACAATGTGTGGCTTTTGTTTTCTTTTGTTCCTTCACTTTCTTCCCTCCCTTGCCTTCACTCTTGGTGTTGGGGCTGGAAAGTTCCTGCCTTGCCAAACTAAACAAATTACATTGTCCAATTCAGAGGCTTAACCGGTTCCTTTTATCATCATTTCCTTAGCACTCAGTGTTGAGAAAACAAAGCAGCGGCAAGCGAAGCGATCGCATACCCTGTCCTTGATGGCCATTGGCAAAGCAATCCAGCCAGTTGTTTCTCTTTAAAGCTGCTAAGTTTGCCTGGAAGTCATCCCTGGGCAAGCCTCCCCCCACGCAGACTCCGTGCCAGCAAGAAAAAAAATAACTAAAGCCAAGCCCCTTCTTGCCATCCCTGCAGACCTCTCAACTGCCCATGGCAGCTCTTGAGCTCAGACCTCTCCGCCCGCGCCGCCGGGCAGGGGCTGGTTCGGCCGTGCCGGAACGCAGACGCTCACTTACGGTACCTCTTGGCAAGCAGGAGATGAGCAGGAGCTGGAGGAGAATGAGTCCCACATGTGTCCAGGGGGCTCGCTCCATGCTGCCCAGGCCAGCGCAGCGCTGTGACTGCTCGGCAAGGGAAAGCAGGCAAACAGCTTTTACTGGGACCTCACCAGCTCCGGGCTGCGAGGGATCTCGGGTTTCAGACCTCGGCTCGCTCCCATCCTCACCAGAGGGGAACTACCTTCAAGAGACTTCTCAGGCGTCCAGAAGCACGACGTCACCCCAAAGCTCTCCAACTGCTGCCTTAACCCTTTCTGGACTCTGGCAGCCCGTCCCTTTTCCGGTGGGTTGATTGGCTCAGTGCTCAGCTTGGAGACACTGATTTTCGTCTCAGACAGAAAGATACTGTAAAGCGAGAAGAAAATGCAATGCAGATGCTTTGTCTGATCCATCCCAGTTGCTGTGGGTGGGCTGAAGTCAGAGACGTCTCCAGAAGGAGGCACTTAGCACATGCTCCCCTTGGGCTTGCAAGAGCTGGCGCATCACCAGGCGTTGCCCCTCAGGGCTGGTATTGGCGTGGGGTCAGAGGCAGGTTCCTGGCCCATGCTCCCCTGACCGGGCAAGTCTGGCTGAATGACAGCGTTCCACTTTGTGACATGCTGAAAAGAGCCAAGCATTCTGGTGGTGGGACAGATGAATGAATGAGTGTATGAACGAAGGAGGAATGCTAACAGTTCATTCCAGAGTGGATGCAAACCACAAGACACAAAGGTAATCACTTGGCGTACGGGGACTTGAGCTAGTAAGAACCTTCTAACAGGGTCCACATCCACCAGGAAATGAAGCTCTGGCACAATGGCAGTGTTTTTCCAGAAGATGTTGATGCTGAGGAGATGTCCAGTCTGTTTCATTCGAGTTCTACCTTTGTTTTGCCTTTTCTGTCAGCGCTTGCTGCTGGTTGTATCTGCTCCCCAGCCTATCTTTCACAGTCATGGGTTTTTTTTTTTTTCCTAAGAGTTTTTTTCCACAGATTTTATTCAGTGCTATATAAAGGAAATATTTCACAGGTCTAAGTCAGACTCTCTCCATTTCATTTCTGTAGCAAGCTCTCTAAATTTACATATATTATGAGAGGGAAAAATCAAAATACTGGCATTTGCTTTTCAGCAGAAACTTAAATATCTCCAAAAGCATTAACAAATGCTTGTAAAGCTCTCAGGCATGTTGAGCAGCCTCAAAAATTTGAGAGCAGTGGCCAATGGAAACCTTGAGTAGTTTACTGCAGTGGAGAATCCATTACACATTTAGGTGCCCCTTCAGGGGTTAAATTCCCTTATACATTCATAACTCTAGGTCATCCTTGTCTGTCTACCAACCTCCTGACTTTTAATTGTGAACAGTGCTTGTAGTGTCTCTGCACCTACCACATAAAACAGCACTCTCCACCCCCATAGAAGAGGAGGCTCCCAGGTGACCTTATTGTGGCCTTTCAGTATCTGAAGGGGGCCTACAAAAAAGCTGGGGAGGGACTTTTTAGGCTACCAGGTAGTGACAGGACTAGAGGGAATGGAGCAAAGCTGGAGGTTGGGAGATTTAGACTGGATGTGAGGAGGAATTTGTTCAGCATGAGAGTGGTGAGAGCCTGGATTGGGTTGCCCAGGGAGGTGGTGAAAGTCTCATCCCTGGAGGAGTTTAAGGCCAGGCTGGATGAGTCTCTGACCAGGCTGATCTAGCATAGGGTGTCCCTGCACATGGCAGGGGGGTTGGAACTAGATGATTCTTGTGATCCCTTCCAACCCTGACTGATTCTATGATTCTATATTTCATAGGAGTTCCTGTTGGGGAGGAATAACAGCAGACATCAGTACAGCTTAGGGGTTGCCCTACTGGAAAGCAGCTCCATGAGGAAAGACCCTGGAGTCCTGGTGCTCCAGGGGACAGCGATGTGCCCTTGTGGCCAAAAGGGACACTGGTGTCCTGGGGTGCATCAAGAAATGTGTGGCCAGCAGGGCTAGGGAAGTTCTTCCTATCTGCTATGCCCTGGTGAGACCACACCTGGAATACCGTGTCCAGTTTTGGGCTCCCCAGTTCAGGAGAGACAGGGACCTGCTAGAAAGAGTCCAGCAGAGAGCCACGCGGATGATTGGGAGACTTGATCATCTCCCTTATGGAGAGAGACTGAGAGCCCTGGGGTTGTTTAGTCTGGAAAAGAGAAAACTGAGAGGAGATCTGATCAATGTCTATAAATAACTGAGGAGTGAGTGCCAAGTGGAGGGACACAAGCCCTTTGGGGGGGAAGCATAGTAATAAGACAACAAGCAATGGATACAAACTGGAACAGAGAAGGTTTCAGCTCAGCATGAGGAGAAACTTCTTTACAGTGAGGGTGCTGAAGGCTTGGAGCAGGCTGCCCAGAGAGATTGTGGAGTCTCCTTCTCTGGAGACTTTCAAATCCCACCTGGATACATTCCTGTGTGGACTACTCTGGGTGGTCATGCTCTGGCAGGGAGTTTGGACTGGATGATCTCTGGAGGTTGCTTCCAACCTCTAACATACTATGATTCTGCACCTCTGACATGGCAGGCACAGTGTTCATGGCTTTTGTCACAGGTGAAGGAACCAAGCCTGGCAGGTGGAGATACCATTCTGGGCACAGGAGTCATTGCAACAACATCCTCTAATGATCTGAAACTGAAGGTTCTATCCAGTGGGCTAAAGTTTCTCTGCTCTTCCAAGGATATGTGAGCTGTCCTTGTGAGCCAGTCTGGCTGCTGCCTCCTCACCTGCTCAGCAACTCAGCACCCAAGTGACTTCCAACTGCAAGTCCTGTTGGGCCCTGTTATTGTTCAGCTACTTCCCCTTTGTGGGCATCTGAGAGCCCTTGGTGGCCTCCTGCCCATCTCTGATGACTCAGTGTGGATGCCTCCTCCCTAGGGTTGTGAAAGGCCAGGCTGGATGAGGCCTTGAGCACCCAAGTGTAGTTGAGAGGTGTCCTTGCCCATGTCAGGAGGTTGGAGCAGATGATCTCTGAGGTCTCTTCCAACCTGAGCCATTCTAGGATTCTGGGATTCTTTCCTAATTCCAGCTTTGGATTCCTCCAATAAGCCATTATAGGTCAGTGGCAGGATGGAAAAAAATAAGGGAGGATTTGAGGGTCCCCCAAACCACATGAAAACAGTGAGAGCAGGGAGCCCTTACCTCATCACAAAGCAGCAGAAAACTATTCTAATGCCTGTGCAATCAGGTCAGCTTCTTTCCTAGCCCCTATTTCTAGTACAGAAATTATTTAACCTAGTAAACTCTTTCAGGGCTGTAAGTTGGCTTACTGAGATCCGAGGCTTAGCTGTCTCCAAGGGGAGCTCTCATGAGGACTTCAGCCAAAATCTGATTCTGTTGTGTGAAGGGAAATCCCAGAGCACTGAATGAGGATGGACACAGGGACACAGAGTGCTAAGGCCAGACATCGAGGGCCTAATGCTTGGGTTTCTCCTATCAGCCAGAACCACAGGGGAGAACACACCCACAGGGGCCACAGCTTGTCATTGAGCCAGTTCCTGTATGGAAGGAGTAGCTAAAGCTGTGTCTTTGTCCTGTGAAAGGACCAAATCTGTGGGCACACCTTCTGTTTAAGGGTGGAGAAGTGGTGTCTCTGGTTTGCAGAGGAGGGGGCTAAAGGGGAAAGCAAATAGGTCTGTGCCATCTCTTTGTTTTTCTTTCCTCTGAAGGAAGGCAGCCATGGCACCAGGAAACACCACTGCACACAGCTTTACTCTGCAGCGGTTAACTTTGCTTGGCACCTTGCAAAATCAGTTTACCTGGCGGATCCACAGCCTCCTTACAGTGTGGCTGGGCAGCCAAAGAGCTCAGCCATGATCACACAGATCTGCACAGGGCCTGTTCACGTGGATTGTTTGGGGGGGATGAAGCTTTAGCCCCAGGAATGACTGAATGTGCTTCTTGCATTCCTGTTGGGAGACAGGGACCAAACCAGGCAGACAGCACTGGCCAGATATGTCAGGCTGTATATGGAGCTGAAAGCTCTCCACCAGTGTCTGCGTTGCAGAGGTATCCCCCTGCAGCAGCTGGCTGCAGTGCTTGTACCTGCTCTGTGGCTGAACACACTTGGAGAGCAGGTTCACAGCCACAAATTGCATTGGTTTGGAAGAGGCCCTCCAAGGGCATGTCGTTCAACCCCCCTGCAGGCAGCAGGGACACCTCCAACTAGAGCAGGCTTCTCAGGGCCACATCAAGCTTGACCTTGAGTGTCTTCAGAGACAGGGCCTTAACCACATCCCTGGGCAACCTGTCCCAGTGTTTCACCACTCTCATTGTGAAGAATTTCCTCCTTGTGCCAGAGTTTGAAATTTGCCTTTCTCTGGAACTGGGCTGTAAAGCAGAGTGCTGCAGAAATGGACGCAATTATCAAGTTTGATTAGCAATTCCAAACTACTGAGCAACGCATTTCAGCTTAGAGTAAAACAAGCCCTGTGATCATCAATAATTGATTACTGAGTGAATAATTCAGGTGTAATTAATATCACTAACTTGTACTCCTAATCATCTACCATCAGATCCAAGATCTGAAAACACTGTGTGGTGCAGTCTGCCAGAGCAGAAAGAACACCCCCATTTTATAGTGGAGAAGAAAAACTGGTATGCAGGGAGATGAGATCAGATGGTATCTTGAAGCAGTGGCAAGCCAAGAAGGGAAGAACACATTAATGTGACCTTTGTTTGGTACTTGAAGCTCTGGATTGTCATGCTTGAGAAGACATAGTGAAAAATAAGGCTGGATGTTAGGAGGAAGTTCTTCCCAGAGAGAGTGATTTGCCATTGGAATGGGCTGCCCAGGGAGGTGGTGGAGTCACTGTCCCTGGAGATGTTCAAGAAAAGCCTGGATGAGGCACTTAGTGCCATGGTCTGGTTGACTGGCTAGGGCCGGGTGCTAGGTTGGACTGGATGATCTTGGAGGTCTCTTCCAACCTGGTTGATTCTATTCTATTCTATTCTATAAATCATGGAATCACATAATCACTGAGGCTGGAAAAGACCTTCAAGATCATCCAGTCCAACCAGAACCCAACTACCATGACCACTACACCATATCCTGGAGTACCACATCTACAGATTCTTGAACACCTCCAGGGATGGTGATTCTCCCTGGGCAGCCCATTCTCCCCAGAAGCCCACCAGGTTCTCCTCAAAGCAGAAAAAGTGAAAGAATAACAAGGGCACAATGCAATAGAGGATGACACAGCAGGAAGAAGAGGAAGAAAGTCCAAGACAGAAGAAGAAGGGCACGCTGTGTAAGGGAATGATGCAGAAGGAGAAGAAGGCTATGTGATAAATAGGCACATGATTCATGTTTGGAGGAGACAGAAGAGGAAGATTTGCCTCCCTGGGATGGACAATTAACGCGGGAACTGGCGGGGCTTTTCTTACTGCGCTCGTGTTCCAGGGTGGGGTGAGGGGATCAGAGTCAGGAGGACACACAGAGAAGACCACCAGAGGTGAGTGGACCACACAGGCACACGAGAGATCTCTGGCACAGCAAGAATTTCAAGGCCTTGTTTGCATCCCTGATACCTACGCATGAAGTCAGTGTATAAATGGGACAGGATGTTGTATGCCCCTTGCACGAAGTTGGTAGAGCACAAAATAGAATAGAATAGAATCAACTAGGTTGGAAGAGACCTCCAAGATCATCCAGTCCAACCTAGCACCCAGCCCCGGCCAGTCAAGTAGACCATAGCACTAAGTGCCTCATCCAGGCTTTTCTTGAACACCTCCAGGGATGGTGACTCCACCACCTAAAAAATTATGTCCTCAGAGAAGAAAAGGAGGGACCAGCAGCAAAGCCCTGGGTTCTGAAAATGTAGTAATGTAGGGGGCTTGAAAGAGGCTTTTAGCACTGATATCTGCACCCCTGACACAGCCTTACTCCATCACCTTCCCCTCCTTGGCCATATGACTTCCCCCTGCTCTCCAGTATTTAGATTTCTTACATTCAGCCAAGATTAAATGTAGCTGGACCAACATCATCTTCCTTGAGAGGCTTTTCCCTTCTCCATTTCACACATAACACCACCTGGGATGTGCTCAGCCATCCCACCACCGATCTGAGCCCCTTGCCACCAAGACTCCCCTCGTGTCCAGCACTGCTTGCTTCTATTTGAACAGATATTGAACAGAAATTTTATACTGTCTTTGGTACTGATTGGTTTGGGCCTGAGATCATTTATAACAGATATGGCACAGAAGCAGCAGCAGGAGAAGATGACGCAAAAGGGTACAGTGGGGATGATGCAACAGAAGAAGAAGAACCATTTCTCTCCAAGGCTAGCATATACCCCCTAAAACCACCACATCCTCCTCAAAGCCCACTCTTGTTCTCTCCGAGCTCACCAGAGAATCAGAGTCATTTAAATCAGTCTGGACTTAGACCAAGATCACTGCTGTGGAGCCAGAAAGACTTTTTTTTCCATTGCAATTGTAGTGAACTTTTTCTTTCCTCTCATTTTCACAGACTGCTGCAATCTCTTGTTTCTATTACTGGATTGTTACCAGAAAATTTTCTTCTTTGGTGAATTCTGTTCAGCTGATTCCATCACAAATGGCCCATGATGATTTTCCAAAGCCCCAGTGGTTCTGCCAGAAAGAAATCTGTGATTTTCAATGTTACTCATTTACACTGCTACAGACTGGATGCCTTCACAGGACATCCTTCTTACAAGAACATTTGGAGCCCACTTCTCCCTCTTCTCACAAGCAAGATTCCACTGCAAGTTGTGGACTCTTCTGCCAAAGTAAGAGTTTAAATTGTCTGAGCTCAAGCATGCTCCCAGCAGGGTGACTACCCAGTAATACCCATCCTACTCAAACACTATTTGAAAGGCATTGCAAAAGAAAATGGATCCACTGAAAGGCTGGAAAGTGCTTGTACTTCAGAAGGGAAATGAAGTTCAAATGAAACTCAGACCTGGAATGCTAAGCATAGCAGCAAGAGGACTTAATGAAAGACTAGCATTGAGGTTTCATCCCTCCCCTCACAGGGGACTGTCAAATAAGGGGGTGCATTTAAAGGAAGGATTATAATGTGCTTATCTGTAAAACACAGCTTTTGAAAGAAATCCTGACCTTAGAGCAACATCTGAGGACTATTTTATGTATTCAAGGGTATTACGACTATTACTTGTCCTTTGGGCTTCAGGTTCAGGTTGGAGAAGAGAAGGCTCCAGGCAGACCTAAGAGCAGCCTGCCAGGATCTGAAGGGGCTACAAGAAGGCTGCAGAGGGACTGTTTGCAAAGGCCTGCAGGGACAGGATGAGGGCAATGGTTTGAAATGAGAGCAGAGCAGATTGAGATTGGATGTAAGGAACAAGTTCTGTACCAGGAGGGTGTTGGAACTCTGCAACAGGCTGCCCAAGGAGGCAGTTGAGGCGCCATGCCTGGAGATGTTCCAACATATCCAGTCGAACCTAGCACCCAGCCCTATTCAGTCAACTAGACCATGGCACTAAGTGCCTCATCCAGGCTTTTCTTGAACACCCTCAGGGACAGTGACTCCACCACCTCCCTGGGCAGCCCATTCCAATGCCAATCACTCTCTCTGTGAAGAACTTCCTCTTAACATCCAGCCTATACTTCCCCTGGCACAATTTGAGACTGTGTCCCCTTGTTCTATTGCTGGTTGCCTGACAGAAGAGACCAACCCCCACCTGGCTACAGCCAGTACTAAAAGGGTTCTTTCTAGGATGAATATTTACAAAGTTTTAATGATGGCAAACCAGAGCAGAAACCCTGAGTGTATTGAACCTCAGAATGGACATGGGTCCCGCCCTGCCCCATGGTCTGTGCTAAAAGAGCATTGAGTACTGTGAGCTTTTCTCTCACAGGTTTGGTCCTGTCCATAATTTCATTGCTTGCATTGGGTCATTATTTTCTTCTCTGTGAAGAATCTCTTGGCCAGTGGCATTTCTTTTGGCTTTCTCTTCATGCACTCTTAATATGAGACAGTTTGATTCAAAGCCACTAAAGTGAAAGGCAAGACCATCACCAGGTTCAGTGCCCTTCAGAGCAGGCACATAAGTATCTTGTGGATTAGCTGATACAAATTTGTCTGAAGTCTAAGGCCACATCTGTGCTACAGCTTGGCTTACCTCTTGGTTGGCCTGGGCATAGATGGTCCTAGAGATGATGGAAATCATTTAGTGGTCATAGTAGATGGGTTATGGTTGGACTCAATGATCTTTAAGTCTTTTCCAACCTGTGCCTCTATGAAATGTTGTTCCAGATGTAGCTCAGGCCATGCCTGAAAGTCCACTCTGTGACAGATAGGCAGCTCACCTCCTGGAGCAGTTCTGGGCCCATCTTGTATAGGCAATATAGAGATGGTTAATATGAATGCACCACTTCAGATAATTCCATCATCTAGGTCCATGTGACTGCAGGCAAAATGGGAATTAAATAGAGTATTTCTTTCTGGTTTAAATAATTTTCCCATACACTATCCAAAACAAACATTGAGAAGAAATTTCTTGTGTGGGATGTTTATGTCACAACTATCTAAAGTTGGCTTTCCTCTGCCTTCAGAAGTAACCAGTGACAAAGACAGGAGCACGACTGAGTGCATCCAGCTGAGGGAAGTTTCCATCTCTGAGGATAATCCTCTTGATGTCCTCTGCTGTGTTTTCCAAACGTTTTGGAATGTTAAGGTTTATAAGCTGTGCATCTTTCCTGCGTCACCCAGTAGGCACAATTAGCTCAGAACAGTGGCATCTCCAGGCTGGAGCCAATACCAGCACCTTAAAATGTTTAATTATATTTCACATGCAGCTTTTATCTCTCTGCTTTAAACACACAACTGTCAAAGATGTTGCTATGAATAAGAGATCTTAGGCAGATCTCTTACTCATGGCACTCAATGACCCACTTAATGGGGTTGATGTGCATGGTGGAATATCACAAGGCATAACTGGGAGAGACAGCTAATCACTTTTCTTTCCATAACACATGGCCTGTCTGCTCTTTCAGTGGGAGTCAGAGTGAAAATTGGTTGTTCTGCCTCAACTTCTGTTCCTGATCTAAGGTGTCATTCAGCCAGCACCTCTCAGCCCTTGTGTCCAGCATTTTGTATTCTTTCATGGTCTTCCATTTCAGACATGAAGTTAGCATTCACGTCACCAAATGCCACAGGAAGGATATGGACCTGATGGAAGGGCTCCAGAGGAGGCCACAAAGATGATCAGGGATCTGGAGTAGCTCTGCTAGGAGGACAGGCTGGAGGAGCTGGGGGTGTTCAGCCTGGAGAAGAGAAGGCTCCAGGCAGACCTAAGAGCAGCCTGCCAGGACCTGGAAGGGCTACAAGAAGGCTGCAGAGGGACTGTTTGCAAAGGCCTGCAGGGATGGGATGAGGGCAGTGATTTGAAACGAGAGCAGAGCAGATTGAGATGGGATGTGAGAAACAGGTTTTGTACCAGGAGGGTGCTGGAACACTGCAACAGGTTGCCCAGGGAAGGAGCTGAGGCCTCATGCATGTAGATGTTCAAGGTGAGGCTGGCCAAGGCTGTGAGCAAGCTGCTCTAGTTGAGACTGTCCTTGCTGAATGCAAGGGGTTGGACTGGATAGACTCTGGAGGTTCCTTCCAATCCAAGCCTTTCTGTGATTCTGTGTTAGGTTGTTGCAGGTAGATGTCTAGGTGCTTTAGGTGCTCTTTATTACAAAGTGGGACAAGTAGTAACTTCTGCTCTGTCAGTATTAGCACTCACTTAAAAATCCTCACGAGGACGAGTTTTCTGTTCTTCCCCATGCACTGGAAAGGAGTTTTAGAAGGCTGTCTTTGCTGTAAATGTTGGCATTGAGAATGTCTGTCCTTAGGTAAGGTTAATCCATACCCTGTTTGATAACTTATGTGAGGACTGGACACCATATAAAAAATGTAAAATGCCACATTGACTTGATCTGCACAACTGTCTTTCACAGGCTGGATTGCACTGCGTCAGGTTGTCATTCATCATGAATATCATCTGCTTCTGCAGGGTACAGAGGCCACAAGGGCGGCAGGCAGCACCAGGCAAGGCTCTGCCCCTCAGCAAACCCTTCTGTGTTGTTCCAGACAGCACAAGTGAGCTGCTTTAAAAGTTTTCTGTTTTTCTCGGCCCCTGGAAGCCACATGGGACACAGTGGGAACAAAGAGATGGCCGCACTAAGATGTGGAAGACAGAGCTGCATGTGCTTAACTATCTGGAGTGCTTTTAGTATTGCATCATCCCCTTCCTCCATGGGAGCACAGCTAAGGTGGAGCCACTGCTTGCTTTTACAGTCTTTCCCTTTGAAGTATGACATGTCAGCTGCAGAGAGGAGGAAAGCAGTAGGATGCCTTAGTAAATTATACTCCAAAGGAAGGTGGGAAGAGTTCTTTTTTCCCCTCTGTATATAGGCATGACATAAACAGGTCAATCTTTGTAGGAATCCTTTGTAAGGTCAGAGTGCTCAGTATTGACTAACTGAAGTCTGGCAAACCATACCTTCAGAACATGATCTCATCATGTTTGGTAGTGTGGGGAGTGAAATAAAGAAGCTGGCTGAAAGTGGATTGCTTGGGCAGGTACTGTAGCTGCTCCATGGAAAGCTCATCAGAGTGAGCCATCCAGCTTTTCCCACCTTGTCCAAAAGTTTTCCTTTCAAAACATTTGTGCCTGAGCAATAATAGATGACTTCTACTACTGGATGGCTCTTGCAGGACTGACCTTGTTAATTTGTTACTGGAGTATAAACTGCTCCACCAAAAAGCCTCATTTCTCAATGCTTCCTTTTCTTTTAGGCCTAGGGTTCATAGGACTGTTGGAATATTGCCATTAAGCACAGCCAGGCCAGGCAAGACTGAGTCTCCTCTATGAATTGTGTTCTGCCTCCAGAGCAGGACCAGATGAGCTGATTGGGATAACCTGTTCCTGTTCTACTCTGTTCTCCATGAATAAAGGCTAACTCAATGCCTAAAGTGTTTATGGCTTAGCAACTATACTTCTTACCTCTTGCTACCTACACATATGTCTGATGCCCTTTCAGGCTTGCTCAGGCTTTGCTCCCAGAGGCACACAGTGGAAACAATCAGTTAGCTAAGCACACCAGAAACATAGCCCCAAGAATCATTTATCTGGTCAGATTTGACCTGGCCACCTTTTGGTACCTACAGACCAAGGCAAACATGAATTACCCCTCTCTAACATCTCCTTGATTCAGCAGATTACCCCTTCTGGTCCTCATGGTTTTTCCAGTTACTACTGAGACACCAGTTCCATGTCACCCCTGCCTCTCTCCTTTTCCTCTCCATCCTCTGGTCCTACAACATCAGTTTGACAGGCAGTGAGGGGAGATGAGGTGAGCATCCCACAATGGCCATCCTGCTGACTAGATCAAAGCACTGCATCGGTCTCTTGCTCACTCTCCTCTGTCCATGTGTGTTGGCTTGTCGGGATGCAGCTGCTGCTGCAGCCACCACCTCTTTGGCCTGGCCAGACCAGGGCTCATAGCTAATCTATAGCTGAGGAGTGCAGGGATAACTTACTCTTCTAATGCTTGCATTGTGCTGCCTGCTTCCCTCGACCTCTCCTTGGCTATGCTTGAGACCTTTTCAAGTTGCCTGTAGACATTCCTTACTCTGGATCAGCTTAGCCTGACGCTGTCTGCCACAGCTGCTGGGTCTCAGCTCACTCCTCTTAATGCGTATAAAATATATATCTGAAACTACACATATGGCTTCACATGCAGGCAGGACAGCTCTCTGCACCTGTGTTGTCAGCTATGACAAAACCTCATTCATTCCTGCTCTTTCTTGCCACCTCTCAGACAGTTTTGACCCATATACTTTGTGTCTTGGCCATGGTGGCTTGCATCTATTTATGTCCCTCTCTAAGACACCACAGAAGGGACTACAGGGAAGTCCACCTGAGCCACAGCAACCAGCTCCCCTCTGTCTGTTGCTTTACTCTCACATAAATCCACTGGATTTCTCTCTTGCTATGTCCATTGCTATTGGGAACCAAGAGCTCCTTGTGGTGCTGCCACAACTACCACTGTCCTCATCTGCTGCAGCCTCAGATGGTTCCTAATGCAATTCTGGCTTCACCTCCATACTTTTTCAGAAGTGCATCCCACTGTCAAGTATACCTGCAGCCCTGCTGGTACAAGCAGTGCTTGATTTTACCACAGGATCCATGATTGGTTTGTATAGCTTCAGAGGATCATAGGATGTTAGGGGTTGGAAAGAACCTCTGGAGATCTTCCAGTCCAATCCCCCTGCCAAAGCAGGACCAGAGAATCTAGCATAGGTGGCACAGGAACACATCCAGACAGGGCTGGAAAGGCTCCAGAGAAGGAGACTCCACAAACTCTCTGGGCAGCCTGTGCCAGTGGTCTGTCACCCTTAAAGCAAAGAAGTTCTTCCTCACATTGAGGTGGAACTTCCGGTGCTGCAGTTTCCATCCCTTGCCCCTTGTCCTATGGCAGGGCACAAGTGAGCAGAGGCTGTCCCTGTCCCTTCCTTCCTGACCCTCAGCCTTCAGATATTTATAGACAGTGATCACATCCCCTCTCAGCCTTCTCCTCTCCAGACTAAAGAGCCCTAGATCATTCAGCCTCTCCATCTAAGGCAGTGCTTCAGTCCCTTTAGCATCCTTGCAGCCCTCTCCCATAGATCCCTGTCCCTCTTGAACAGGGGAGCCCAAAACTGGTTGCAATATCTCAGGTGCCTCAAGCTCTTGTTGGCCATATGCTCGAATCCGCAGGCTTTGGGTCCCACCGTGACATTACCACCAGGTGCCTGGCATTTTTGCACCAAAAATACTGCTTCTGTTACAAACAAGCAATAGCAGCACTGCTGTCACTAAGGAGTGACTCATCGTGCTGTAAAGGTTTGGTAATGTGATAAAGGGCAAATGTTCAGGAGAAGGGAATATTTTCCCAGTGTTAGTAAAACGTTCAACAAAATAAATAGGAACTCCCTGGAGATCACAGGCAATGAACCAATCTAATTTCAGCCTCAGCAGAAACACATCTTTGTTTTTTATTCTTCATGGTTAGGCAGAATGAGGAATGTATTTATGGAAGATCACTCTCTAGAGAGTGGGTTTCCCACAAAAGGCAGGCACTTACCTTTTTTGGACTCTTCTGACTCTTCAGAAACTACCCCAGGGGTGCTCTGAGTATCAGTTGCCAGATGGTTACTCGGTCTGGAGCGCAGCCTTGGGCACACACTATTGGAGAGATTCTTCTGGCCTTGCAAACTGCCTTTGATTTGCCAATCCCATCTTTGGTGTAAAATAGCTTTTAACTGCTGCAGCATGGGGGCTGGGCCAGCAAGACAGCAAACTCCATGGCCTCTTCTGCCAGCAGCTTTACTCGAGGCAGAAACCCTGCCTTGGAGCAGGAGCTTCAGTCCCAAGCAGGAACCTTGGCTTCCAGAACTTCTCTGCCATGGAAAGTAGGCCTGTGGGCATCTCTGCAAGTGCCAACCAGAAAGGCAAGGTGTCAGTCATTAAACTTCCCTGACAGACCGCCTGAGAGAAACATTCTGAGAGGATGGGCTGGCTACCAGCATCCGGTAGCTCCTCCAACTTCTCTGCAAGGGAGAGAGGGGAAGCAGAAGACCCAGATGGTGATGGGCAGCATAAAACTGAGGAATTCACCAAGATCAGGAAATCTTAGTGGGTGAGGGGATCAAGCAGCTGTTGTCACAGCAAAAAGGTCTTCTCCTAATAGGCAGTCAAAGCAAGCTGTGCTGTACCAACAAAAGAGTGAGAGGGAGCAACACCATGATTGAAGTGCAAAGTGATTTTCAGCTGCTGTTCAAGTGCCTGTCACAGAAAACCAAAGGACAGGCTGCAACATCTTCAGCAACCACAGCTGGTGTACCACCCTGAGGTGATGAACTGTCATACCTGGTTTCAACTGACCTGTCAAATGTGAGGCTTAAAAAGGTTTCAGATAATGTTTCCAGAAGTGTAATTACCTCCCATTCCTGGCCTAAGGGATTAGCCACTGGCGGTTTGATCCGTCGCTTTTTCCTGTCCTAGCTCAGCTTTTTGAACACATTATCCACGTGAGCTAGAAGGAAAGAACATGATTAAAATCACACAGCCAGCAATCTGGCACGGCTCACAGGAGGAGGAAAATTATTGATTAAGCCAAGTGATACAGCTGGAAAAAAACATGCAAGCTGAATTTCAAGCACACAAGCATGAGTGAGCCCAGAAGCTCATCAGCTTGCCCCAGCCATTGCATTTGGTATAACAAAAGCTATTTCCTCTCTGTGAACTGGCCTAAATATTCTGGGAGCAAGAAGGCCCACTGAAGCATCCCCAGCACCCCACCTTATCAGCTGGCACAGCCTTGGGTGAAAAGCACCTTGTTATTATCCAACTGCCTTGAAACTGCTCTTAATTCAAGCCAGGACAAGATCAGCTGCAAATGACAGTATTTAGATTCATAAAGTGTGCTACAGGTAAAGGTGAAGCAATGGAAGGAAAAATGTTTGGGACCCCTTTGCACTCCCTCTTAGGCTCTCCTGCCCTTTCCCTCTGCCCATTCCTCATGTTCACCTGGCAGGGCTGCTCTCTGTCCGTGTGCCTTTCACCTCAGCCCTAACCCACAGGAGGACTTGGCTGAACCAGTCCTGACAGCTCTCATGGCTGGTCTCACTTTGAAGCCTTCAGGGAATGCAGCATAGATGTGATCCCTCTCTCTGAAACTAGTTTATTGCTTTTCTATGCAGGCAGGAGCCTGGTCACTCTTGGTGCTCATCTTAGCAAGACCACATTTCAAATACTGGATCTGTGATACCTGTTGTGGCATTTTTTAGCCTTCTGATGGAGTGGCTGGAGGGAGATGTTACTGGTCTTGTGGTTTGGCTGCCCAGGGAGGTGGTGGAGTCACCGTGTTCAAGAAAAGCCTGGATGAGGCACTTAGTGCCATGGTCTAGTTGACTGGATAGGGCTGGGTGCTAGGTTGGACTGGATGAGCTTGGAGGTCTCCTCTGACTTGGTTGATTCTATGATTCCAGTTCTGGGCTCCCCAGTTCCAGAGAGACAAAGATCTGCTGGAGAGAGTCTAAAGGAGAGCCACAAAGATGACTGGAGGACTGGGACATCTCTGCTGTGAAGAGAGACTGAGAGCCCTGAGGCTGTTTAACGTGGAGAGAAGGCTTGAAAGGGGATTTGATCAATGTCTATAAATATCTGAGGGGTGGGGGTCAGGATAGGATGAAGGTGCCAGACTCTGTTTGGTGGTGCCCAGTGACAGGACAAGGAACAACAGTACTAACTGGAACCCAGGAGGTTCCACCTCAGCATAAGGAGACACTTCTGTGAGGGTGCTGGAGCTCTGGAGCAGGCTGCCCAGAGAGGTTGTGGAGTCTCCCTTCTCTGGACACCTTCAAAACCCACCTGGATGTGTTCCTGTGTGACCTGCCCTGGGTGATCCTGCTCTGGCAGTGGGGGGTGGACTGGATGATCTCTGGAGGTCCCTTCTGACACCTAACATTCTGTCATTCTGTGATTCTTCATTAAAATATGGGCTGCTTGACTTTCTTGGGGGCCAGGTGTTACTTTCCACCCTTTTCTGACCACTTGCCTGTGTGGCTTCCTTCCACATCTTCCTGCTGCCACACCCCATGCCTCTGCATTGGTGGTCTGACTGTGAACCCCACAGGTGACAGCAGTCTCTGTTTTAGTAAGCTCGATGCCAGCAGCTCCTCAGGGTAACTCTATGCATCTCCCGGATGGGTTCTGCCTGAACGCAGAAACAAAGGTATTTAACCCCTTCGTGGCAAACCTGCATTCAGGGTTGTTGACAACAAGTGTCTTTCTTCCGAACATACTGGTGTAAACATCTCTCCCTCGTGGCTCTTAACAGTTAATGAATGCTTCCTAGCAGCTCACGACAAGGAGGTGGAGGCTGGATCTCATTTTTTGACTTGAGGGGCTGAGATAGATGTGCTGACAGAGGGAGATCAGGAGTGGACTTGTTTCTGTGACTCAATATGAGATGCTTACTTTGGTCACTTTTAAATCTCAGCATTTCTTCTAACAGTATCAGCGCAGACTCCTGTTGGCTGCTGTTAGTGGTATTAGTGCTCACCCTCCTGCTGCTCAGATCTTGGGGTAGCAAGCAAAGCATCTTGAAAAGTCAAATAGATAGTTTAAAAGCTCAGCTTAAGGAATCCAGGTGAGATGTTTGGGCCTTCTGTGCGACTCTAAAGCACAGCTGTGGATAAAATATGCAGAATTCTACTTGTCTGAGTGGAAGGCAGCCACCTCCCACCCTCCTTTTCTTCTACTCCATGATTTAATTCTCCACAACCCTGCTAATTTCTGCATGGTCTCACTACTTCCCACCCTTAGTAAAACACCATGAGGCAGTACTGAGCAAAGCTTTCCCTTTGTGTCATCTGGTACAAGCCATGCAAAAAGTTGTGTGGATGATGTGCCTCTGTTTAGGACTTCTGGTGCTCCCAGAGTCCACTCCTGTCTGAGCAGCTGTGGGTTTGTTTCTGCTTCATTGCTGTAAACATTCTGGGATGTTTCAAGGATAGAATCAGTTGGAAGGTGGACTTCTCAAGTCTGAAGGGGAGACACACAGCTGGGCTGCTTGCCACTTGGTGACTTTCCAGTCAGAAACTTCTGCCTTCACTGGGCTCTTCTCTGGCGTTTCCTGAGCTGTAAGAAGCAGAAAAAGATGAAATGGCAAAAGGAAGTGTAGAGTGAGTCTGCACTCTTCTTGTTTCATGTTGAGGTAGATAAGAAGGCCTGAATAGTGGACTTTGTCCTGCCTTTTGAAAAGTACCCATCCTTTTGCTAATTTTGTTTCCAACCTTTGAAGCTTCAGGAAGGTCAAGGCTCCCCTTCACTGCCCTTCCTTGTGAAGCTGCTGGCTTTCTCTGATACTGGCTGTAGAAAGGAGACTGAGCTGAGTCTTTAGCAAACTGCTATTTATTTTTCTCCAGCTGTCTGGAGGGAGGTTTCACTAAAGATGTGCTAACAAGCCCCAGCATTCTGAACACCCAACACAGAACTTACTTCCTCTCTCAGCTATTTCTGCTGTCCATTTCTCATACTAGTTATCAAGCTGTCCATGGAGTCTATCAGGAAAAACAGTAGAGACATGATCTTAATTTTTCATGTATGAAGTATCTTCTGAGAAGGTCTCTGAAAATATCTGTAACATAAAAACTCTTTCAGGCTCTGTTTGTAGTTAAAAAATTAAAGACATGGACCCATATGTGCCTCTTTTGACATCTGCAAAAGCCATCAGCAAGCATGGCTGAATGTATCTCCAAGAAGCTCACTTCATTTCCTGCCAGGCCCAGGATGGCCTGACAGTCCATGGCCATCACTTCTGAGCTCTGGCACCAATGACAGTCACTCACTGCAGTGCAAGAGCCAGCAAGCGGAGTGCTGGAGTCCTGCACTTGGGTCCAAACAACCCCATGAACACTCCAGGCTTGGTGAGGAGTGAATGGAATCTCCCTGTTACAGAAAAACCTGAGAGTGCTGGTTGACAACAGCAAAACATGACAGCTGGACATAAGCCAGAGAGTGCCCAGGTGGCTAAGAATGCCACCAGCATCCTGGCATGGATCAGCAATGGTGTGGCCAGCAGAAGCAGGGCAGGGATTGTCCTGTTGTACTCAGCTCTGGTGAGGTCACACCTTGAGTACTGGATTCTGTTTTGGGGCCCTCACTCCAAGAAGGCCATTGAAGGATCAGAGCAGGTCCAGAGAAGGGCAACAAAGCTGGGAAAGGGCCTGGAGAATGGGGCTGGTGAGGAGCAGCTGAGGGACCTGGAGTTGTTTAGCCTGGAGAAAAGGAGGCTGAGAGAAGATCTTCTGACTTTCTGTAGCTCCCTTAAAGGGTTCTGGAGCCAGGTGAGGTTAGGTCTTTTCTCTCTAGTAATAAGTGATAGGACAAGAGGAAACAGTCTCAAGTTGCATGAGGAAAGGACACTGGAAGAAACTTCTTCCCTGAAAAGGTTTTCAAAGCCTGGCACAGGCTGCCCAGGGAGATGGTTGAATCCCCATCTCTGGAGGTATGTCACAGAGGCAGAGATATGCTGCTGAGAGGCATAGTTTAGCCTCAGCCTTGGTAGAGTTAGAGATTGGTTGGATTGGGTGATCCTAAAGGTGTTTTCCAGACAAGAGGGTTGTGTTGTTGTGTTGGTAAGAGAAGGTGGGTTTGTGTGGTGCAGTGTGCTGGGTGCCATACACACATCTCACACCACACACATCTCACACCAGCCCTCCCTCACCCAGAAGCTTCATTCTGCAGGATGTTGGAGGTGCACACAGCAGAGGTATCTTGCTCAGGTGGGTTATGATATTTCTAATGCAGACATTTCACAGCTTGAAGACACAGCAAAAGGGGAAGCCTTGTCAAGGATCTTAAGGGAAGGTTGCAAACACATTAAATGCAGATCTGCTGAGCTGAAGCTTCTGTCCCAACTTCAAAAGCCCCTGCCTCCCAGTGACCTCTTCCAGAATACTTTTTACCTATCTCTCCTCTCCAGATGTTTGCTGGAAACTGCTGTGCCATGGAGGTCCAGATCAAAATGTCTTTGATTCAGAAATGAAAGGAATGAGAAAAAACCTCCTTTGGGCTATTTTGGATAGAACTCAGAAGGTCTGCATATGGAAATTATTTGTTTGCCAGGGATTTAGGGGGTGAAGTGTTGTCACTAAGAGCAGGATAAACTGTGGTAAACTCCAGCACATCCTGCACACATCCATCATTTTCAAGAGGGAGCTGTTGGTTAGCACAGAGTCAGATGTCAGTGGAGAAGAATCTCTGCTCTTGAGGGAAGGGAGGATTCTCTTGGCGGCTCAGGAGCGGCTGGCTTGGCAGCAGAGCTCCGCCACCTCCCATCCCTGGATGAACGAATCGCACAGACTTGCTCCCTCCTTCGTGTCTGCAGCACAGGACTGGAAAGAAGGCTCTGAGAAACACGATAATGGGAGGAGAGCTCAGTTTCCACATGTAATGTCAGCTGAGTGGCCAAAGGGATTCTGATGGAAGCCAGCAGCCTGGAGCAGGACACTGCCTGCCTGTCTACCTCTACATCCCTGGCTGTTTGGGGGCATTGGATCCCAGCTTCTCATCCCAGATGAAACACCACAGTATGAAATACTGGTATCTCATGCTCTCTAATTTCCAGCACTGAAATCCATGCTCAGCCTGTATCTTTAAGCCCTGTTTGTTGCTCCTTTTGTTGCCATAGCATTTAGTGTTTCCATGTTGGAGATTTCCTTTTACTTTTTTTTCCAGACATTACCCCATCAACACAGTTCCAGACCTGGGATTCCAACCACTTGTGGCTAAAGGGAAACTCATTTTTGTTGGCATAAAAATATTGAGCCCTGTAAATGCCTGTGGCTCAGATTTAAGTCCTTGTGTCTATGAACAGCAGCACAGCTGAGAGTGAATGAGAGAGGAGAGGAAGAAGCAAAAAGATCCCTGTGCATCTTGTCTGAGCCAACCTGTCCTCTCAAGGACAAGAAGAGGTACGAGTCTTTGCCATCCTCTGGCACAGCAGCAAACCTTTTTGGTTTTAGTGTGAAGGATGCTTGCCTCCAGGTTTTATCTGCAAGAGAGATGGCCAAGGCTAGTGTGCCCCACCATGTATAATGGCCTGATGTGACAGGAAGTGTTGCCCACTCAAAATATGATGACCCAAAGAGAGAAGAGATTGCTATGTTTGGGCCTGATCCAAAATTCAAGGCAGTAGTAACTCAGCCAGCCCTTTCAGAGGTGTCAGTCCATGACTAGACCCAGCTTATCACTCAGGTATTTGCTGGCATGCAGGGGGCATGGAAGGAAGTGTGACATCAGAGACCTCCTTTGCTACACCTCCCCTAGGCAGCCTGCAGAAAAGTCAAGTCTGCTCTCTGCAGTCAGGGATGAGTTAGGTTAAGGGTCCCTCAAGGGACCAGAAGTGGCCAGTGTTTGGAGGAGAGATAAGCTGAGCCTTTTGAAGTGAACTGTCTTCTGCTGAATGCTAGAGTTCAGAGAGAAATTCCTTCCCATGCTGCACTCCTCCAGCATCTGCAAACCCTGAGAAAACAGTGATGTGGAGAAGACAAGGCACAGATCCCACTTATTAATGCTGTCCTGAAATTACTACACTGGTCTTCTGTTTTCCTGTTTGGATATTTAGAATCAGAGACCTGTGACCTCCAAGACCATTCAGTCCAACCATCAAGCCAACACCACCATGGCCATTAAACCATGTCCCCAAGTGCCATGGCCACACCCTTCTTGAACACTTCCAGGGACAGTGACTCTATCACCTCCCTGGGCAGCCTGTTCCAATCCCTGACCACTCTGGCAGGAAGGAACTTTTTCCTAACATGCAATCTAACCCTCCCCTGGCACAATTTCATGCCATTTCCTCTTGTTCCATCCCCTGATACTAGAGAGAAGAGACCAACCCCTACCTCATTCAGACCTGCTTTCAGGGAGTTGCAGAGAGCAATAAGGTCTCCCTTCAGCCTCCTCTTTTCCAGACTAAACACCCCCAGGTCCCTCAGCTGCTTCTCACCAGCCCCATTTTCCAGACCCTTCCCCAGCTTTGCTGCCCTGCACAAAGACCCTGCTCTTAGTAAAGCATCTTCTGCTAGAGGGATGCAAAACAGGAGCCAAGCACAAAGTCCCAGTGCCCTGAAGCTGTTTCTGGTGGCACTGTTCACGCTGCTTTCTGCAGCTCGCCGCTGTTGACCCACCTTGGCACACCAATTATTTATGCCGCATGAAGCATCAATCGGCTCCACCGCGGCGCAGATTGAAAGAAGAAGATAAAATACTCAAGGGAATATGCACAAAGGTTCAACTAGCTCTAGTAGCTGCTACTGCTAATTATCAACATTATACATTTCACTGTGTTACATTAAAATAATAAAGCGATTCAGCTACTGGATTGTGTCAGACTGATTGGGAAAGCTCTTTTCCAACCAAAATGATTCTGGAATTCTATGGTGGGAACACAGCAAAAGCAGCAGTGCCTGCTAGTAATGTCTCAGGAAATTACATCTCAACAGTTGGGGAAATTAAATGAGATGGAAAGTAAAATTGTAAAGCAAATCCAAAGCTTTTTAATAGTGCTTTTCAAGCAGGCTTTCCTTCGGTCAGTTTCTATTCATAAGCCTCACGGATTTTGAGGAGAAGCAAACCCAAGAACGTTCCTCCCACTTTTCTTGAGACCAAAATGGGAAGTGTGTTGTCCAGTTCAAGCAATTTTCCAGGTTTCTACCCACTTTTGGATGAATCCTTCCTGTCTAATTCTTGTGGGTGATGCTGCTGCAGAGGGAAAACCCCTGAAAGAAAGCAATTTCAATAAAGTGAATAGAATAGAATAGAATCAACTAGATTGGAAAAGACCTCCAAGATCATCATGATTCCATGACTCTGTGATCTGGATCTCCTTTTCCAGGGTCCCTTGCTATCAGTCAGCCTGACCATTTCTTGGCAAGTCAGATTAGAGCCTGTGGTGAATACCACAGAGAAGATAAAACCATCTGCAGAACTAAGAAGGACATTCATGCAATGCTGGCTGATGCCACAAAGCAAAACTGCAGTTGTGAAAACCAAATCATGTCTTGTGAGGGACAAAAACTAAGTTGCATCTGAAATCCTAAGAAGCGTTTAAAAGGACCCTGGAGAGGATTCTAAATAAAGATGCATGGAAGACAGAGTTTCACAAAGATATGAGACATGCCTCCATGTACTGAAACTGCACAGAGGAAATCCTCAGCTCCAGTTTCTTATTAATGCAGGGTAAACTAGGGTGAGGGCAGCACTGGAAACACCTTCTCTTCCCTGAGCTGTCTTATGTATGTGCCAGGCTACAGATGATTCCTATTCCTGCTTCCTCACCAGCCAACCTAACGGCCCAGCTAATTGCCCTCTGACTAGCCAACTTAATAGCCAAGCTAGATTCTGTGTTGGGATTTTTGCCAACAGAAACAGCTTGGAAATTTAACAGCAAGACTCTTCTCTTCCCAAGGCTGCCTGAAAGTACCTCCTGCAGTTAACCAGATTTCCTGGAGCAAAGACTGATTCCATCTTCCATTGTTTTATTTCAAAGATCCAAAGCCCAGATGATGTCATCTTTTTGCCAATTACACCCCTGTCAGCACAGTCAACTTTATCCAAGAATACACAGTGTCAAAAGCTCTCAGCTCCAAGAAATATCTCAGCTGGCTCTCGGCTCCCCTTGGCTTGTGGACGCAGTGCACACGTGCACAGAAGGCAGTCAGTATCTCATGTCAAAGCCAGCATCTCAAGCTGTGGAACTCTTGCCACGAGGATTGATTTTGACTGTGTGGTTTTGATTGTCCCACACACAGCGGTGGCCCCACACGCCTCAAACACAAATATCCCATGCAAGCTGCTTGTTCACAGAAGAACATGACCTTTCTTTTTGCTCTGGGACTTCTTTTAGCTTGATACCTGTGATGGTTTGGGTGTTCCCCCACACACTTTGAAAATCACCCAGACTAGACTCAGCCGGCTCTGAGAATATACAAGCAGATATTTACAGTGTATACAGTTATATACAGAAATAGACAAGGTAAAAAGTAATACAGAAACACAACAGCCCTCCCAGAAACCTGAGTCCCCAGGAGGGGCTCCCAACTGCCCCTTCACCTTCCTCCTACTCCTCTCAACCTTACCCCAGTCCCAAGGAAGAATGGAGGTTCAGCCAGGGGGTTAGGAAGCAAAGTGGATTAGTCAGAGAAACGGAGGGTGAGGTTAGAGAGAGAGATGCAGCTCGGAGCTCCCCTGCAGGAGTAGTAGTGCCTTATCTATGTTTTGATTCTTATACATCTCAGCAAGCCAATGAGTGAGGTAGACATCAGCCTTGTTTTCCTTCCACAGCCTATAATCTAGTTCTTCTCACCAAAACATTCTAGCTAGGCTCAAACTAGCACAATACCTTAGTGGTGAAACACTTGGGCTTTGTGTGCCTTTAGTGTCCTTGACCTCATTTCATGCAGACTGGGGAAGAAGTCTCTTACAGACAAGTCTTGAGAGACATGAGCTGTTTACATCTATGTTGGTATTCTGGCCATCAAGCCCTACTAAAACCAATAAATCACAGAATAACTTGGTTTAAGTAGACTCTTAGTGGTACATTGGCAGCATTTTAACTACTTTGGACATTTCAGAGCATTTGACTATGAGCAGATTCAACCTTGACATTTTAAGATAATAAAGTAATTGAAGTGAGTGTTGTGCATTAAATATTATTTTGTTTCCTGAGCAGAATTCGTAACACAAGCCCATCCGACTGTGTCACAGCTGTGGTCTTGAGCACAGCTTGAGCATCACCCTCACAGCACATATTTAACTTGGTGAATGCTGGGTTTGCTTTCCTCTTGGCAGCAGGAGAGAGGAGGTATAGGCTAGATGTTAAGAAGAAGTTCTTCACAGATAGAGTGCTTTCCATTGGAATGGGCTGCCCAGGGAGGTGGTGGAGTCACTGTTCCTGGAGGTGTTTAAGAAAAGCCTGGATGAGGCACTTAGTGCCATGGTCTAGTTGACTGGACAGGGCTGGGTGATAGGTTGGACTGGATGATCTTGGAGGTCTCTTCCAACCTGGCTGATTCTATGACTCTATGATCCTTTCAAAGTCCTTGTGTGAGCTCCAGACTTCTGCAGTTCTGGGGAGGGGGAAGGTCCAAGGTCTTCACACGGGCTTTGTTCTTTGTGTCCTTCACACTGGCAGGCAGTGCAGAGAGCAGCAGAAGTATTTTCAGCACTGAGAGTATGACAACAGTACTGCATCTTGTGCTAACACTGAGTACACACAGTGAGGTCGGGTATAAAGTGTTTGCAGCACAATTTGTTCCAATCTAACACTCTGCTTCCATAGCTGAATCCAAAAGCCTCAGCTGCCTGACTCAGAGATGAGCAAGTCAGGGGCCATCAGCTTTCCAGAACTTCTAAGCCACATGTCAAAAACGTTGTGTACCTGAGATCCATTCAGCTTATTTCTGGTGTGCGTTGGGAAAGGGAGGTGTAGCTTCTTAGAGATCATGCCACCCTGTTGTGGGAAGGCACTTGTCTGTTAGTAGATCCTGGACAGCACTAGATCCTCCTGACCCAAAGCTTAATGTGACAGCAGCTTCCCAAGGGCCATCACAACCCTTCAGCATGGATTTTGTTTAGTCAGGCAGGCTTGAGGGAGACTTTCTTGCTCTCTTACAGCTCCCTGAAAGGAGGAGGTTGGAGCCAGATGGGGATTGGTCTCTTCTCCTTAAGAAGAAGTGATAGGAGGAGAGGAAATGGCCTCAAGTTGCACCAGGGAAAGTTTAGGCTGGCTCTTATAAGAAACTTCTTCACTGAAAGGGTTCTCAAAGCCTGGCACAGGCTGCCCAGAGAAGCGGTTGAATCCCCATCCCTGGAGGTGTTTCCAAGAGGCAGAGATGTGGTGCTGAGGGCAATGGTTTAGCAACAACAGACTTGGTAGAGTGTGAGAGTGGTTGGACTCAGTGATCTTAAAGGTCTCTTCTAACCAAAATAACTCTCTGATTCTGATTCTCAGTCCTTTCACATGAGTGGTTGCTGTTGCCTGCCCACAGAGCGGCAGGATGCTGCAGTGCAGGGATGCTGAGGAGGGCTGTGAGGGCTCAGAGGCCTACAAGGCCTGCGACATCTGTGAGGCTCACAAGGCCTGCGAGGGCTGCAAGGTGTACAAGGCCTGTAGGGCCTGCAAAGCTGAACTGCTGCATGGTGCATGGCACATGAGGAACTGGATAGGGCAGGGTGATAGGTTGGAGTGGATGATCTTGGAGGTCTCTTCCAACCTGACTGATTCTATTCTATTCTAATAATGTGTAAAAAGGCAGTCAGAGAAATCCCAATGCAGACCTTAAAGACAATCTTTAATGTAAGGACAAGGAGCCAGAGGGGGGTGCAGGTGGGTCCTGGGGGTCTGGGCAGGTGGGTTGATGCCCATGCAGCACATGTGCCCATGTGGCTGCTTTTCCAGGACCAGCTGGTCTCTTCCATACCACTCCTTGCCACAGCTTGTGGGGCCGTGTCTCTAACACCACTCTGTATCTAAAGAAGCTCAGATATCGGTTCAAGTCCATCTCCAAGCTTAGAAAAATAAGCATGTATTTTCTCCACCATGCCTTTGTTTGTTTGTGCTGTCTCCTGCTATCTCCCTGGCCGGGTGTTTTGTGACTCGGTGGGAAATCAGTTCCTGTGATGGCTAACGAAGAGCAGGAGGAAGAGGGAGTTTGCTGCAGTAACTCATGACTATGTTTATTATTCTCTTCTTTGGGGCATTTGTTTTATGACTCTCACTAAACTGTTTACAGAAAGTTCAACAGCTAGGCAGAAAGTCATTTGCAAGGAAACTGGGCTAAATTCAAACAAAAATGTTGGTAGGTTTCCCAGAGGAAAAAAAGAGCTGCTCTCTGTAATGTCTCTGCTGCTCTTCCCCTCCACCCACATACCAGGGAAGTTCAAACGCAGTAACAGGGAGCTGAGCAGGGATAAAGACTGCACGAACCATATCTGGTCTGAAAGATGAAGAAGTTCATTTATCCACACCAAAGTCTTGGTTTTTTTTCCAATCTGTAGTTTGAGATCAAAGAGAAGGACACAATCTCACACAGTGGCAAGTGACACTGTATAGCAGCAACAAAGGCAATAAAACCCTACTGCCTTGTCCTTCTTCAGTGTCCAACAGCTCTTCCCAGTTGTCAAGAAGAGCTCTTCAGACATCATCAAACGACTTCTTTACAATATCTCATCTGCAAATAGAGAAACTGAGGCACAAGCTTCACTCAGTGGCATGGACTTCACCCAGAGAAGTGGCTTCACCTAGTGGCACAGAGGGCAAACAGAGCAGGGCCCCTGGGAGAAACTAACACCTGCCTTGTCTATCTTGGCAAACAGTTGGCTGCAAGACAGGCTAAGGGAGAGACTCACTCCTATGCTTTGGAATTTTCTTGTTCCTCACAAAAGACACACTTTGTGCAACAACTGATAAGTGCAACACGGAGACTTCTCCACTGCTCTTAAAATGGTGTCAGGAGTCCTAAACCTGTCTGAGCCTTTGGGAGGAAGATTCTAGAATCCTAGAAGTCCTTTGGTTGGCATAATCAGCATTACTCCTCACTGCTGTGAGTGCCCAGCCATGGGTCCAGAAGAGGCTACCAAGATGATCAGAGGGCTGGAGAATCTCCTCTTTGGGGACAAGATGGGAGAGTTGAGGCGGTTCAGCCTGGAGAAAAAAAGCTTCAGGGAGACCTTAGAGCAGCTTTCCAGTACCTGAAGGGCATAGATCTGGGGAAGGACAAGGGCTGGGAGTGACAGGACAAGAGGTAGTTGTTTGATGCTTGAGGAGGGCAGATTGAGACTGGAGATGAGGAAAAAATTCTTTAGAGTGAGGGTGAGGAGGCACTGGACCAGGTTGCCCAGGGCTGCCCCCTCCTCGGAGATGTTCAAGGCCAGGCTGGATGAGGCCTTGAGCAACCTGGGCTGCTGTTAAGTGTCCCTGCCCATGGCAGGGGGGCTGGAACTGGATGATGCCGTGGTTTGAGGGGTTCCAGGTTATCCCAGACTCCCTAAAAAAAACCCTACACAACCAAGATCCACTCCCAGGGGACGAACTGGGCAGCCCCAGAGATTGTAATTTTGTTATTCAATCCCACAAATCCTGCAAACACTTTAAAAGTAAGCAGTAAGGCCACTTTTCTCCCTGCCTTTCCAGCTCTCCAGAGGGATCCTTATCTGGGTGACCAGGTAACTATGGAGGAGCACACTGTGGGTTGCAGCCTCCAAGGCCACAGGCCACAGTGAATTTTGGCCTCCTGGGGGGCTAACTGGGAGATGATAGGGGGCGGTAGGAAATGAGCACTGGGGTTTTGGTGGTGCTGGTTTGGTGTGCTAGTTTGAGCCTAGCTAGCATGTTTGGGTGAGAAGAACTAGATGATAGGCTGTAAAATGAAAACAATGGTGAGGTCTACTTCCCTCACAGTCTTGCTGGGATGTGTAAAGAAGAAAGGCAAAACAAAGATTACAGCACTTGCTTCTTCTCTTCGCTGGGGAGCTTTGCCTGCTGGGGAGATCGAGGCTGCTGGCTGGACTCCATCTTGCCTTCTAACCTCACCCTTCCTTTGCTTGGCTGCTTCACCTTGCCTTTTAACCCTTTTGGCCGAACCTCCATTCTTCCTTAGGACTGGGGTAAGGTTGAGAGGGGTAGGGGGAAGGTGAGGGGTGGTTGAGAGCCCCTCCTGGGAAACTCAGGTTTCTGGGAGGGGAATTGTGTTTGTATTACCTTTTTTCCCTTGTATATTTCTGTCTATAACTGTATATACTGTAAATATCTGCTTGTAAATTGTGCCAGCTGTAAATATAAGCTTCATTCAAATTTCCAGAGCCGACTGAGTCTAGTCTGGGGGATTTCTAAAAGTGTGGGGGGCGGAGGACACCCAAACCATCACATTTGGCTGGGGGGAAGGGTTTGCAGGAGTTCTTATGTATCCTGTATCTGGTTTAGTGCTAAGGATTCACCTGTGCTGTATTGTGGTGGAAGGTCCAAATTATGCCTAGAACACATATCCACCACATGCCCTAAACACCTGCCCGAATACCCACCTTGCTCCCCACCCCTTCCCGCTGCTTCTTCCCCGGTGGAAGAAGCGGGAAAGCAGACAAACGCTTTGGCGCCTCTCAGTCTATCACAGACTCCATAGTTGACGTTGTTTTGCAGCTTGCTTTGTTTTGTGACAAACGCAGGTCAGGATCCTAGGCCTGTGCATCTCCCTTTTTTGGAGAAATAACTCAGGATTGGTTCTAGGGGTGGTTTCACCTGTTGCTATTGGTCAAAGACACTCGTCAAAATGCTTCAAACCCCAGCAAACTTCTTGTTTGCTGCCGCTGCTTTTGTTTCGCTCGCCGCCTGTTTGCCTTGCTGCCTCTGAGTGCTGCGACACTTTGCATGGCAGGTAAGCGGGGACTTGCCTAGGACCGGCAGCCTGACCCTGCCTGATCGAGCCCGAATACAGGTAACGACCCAGCGACGACCTAGCAACGAGTTGCCACCTCGGGACCTGCCGTCCCGCAGCTCCAGCCCCGCCGCTCCAGCCCCGGGGCCGACTCCTCGCTATACACAGCACTCAATGGGACTGCTCCAGCCCGCAAACCTGGACCCTGCTTTGCCCAGGTGGCTGCTGACCACCCGATGACTTCCTGACAGCCACGGAAGACCTCTCTCGTGTCCGTGGGCCTTCTCAGACGGCCTGCTCCATTTGGACTGGACCAGCAGCAAAGCCACATCGCAGCATCACCACCTGAAGTCCAGGCGGCTTTTCCCATATCTATATTTTCCTCTGTATGCTTTTGGAGCGCAAATACTGAGACTTCAGACCAGTGAGTAGCCGAACTTTCTTTACTCAAGTCTGTAAAGGTTTATGCTTAACCTTAACTTTGCGTGTCCAGAGATGGGCAACAAGGCTGATGAAGGGCCTGGAACACAAACCCTATGAGGAGAGGCTGAGGGAGCTGGGGTTGTTTAGCCTGGAGAAGAGGAGACTCAGGTTAGACCTCATTGCTGTCTACAACTACCTGAAGGGAGGCTGTAGNCAGGGAGGTGGTGGAGTCACCGTCCCTGGGGGTGTTCAGAAAAAGCCTGGATGAGGCACTTAGTGCCATGGTCTGGTTGACTGGCTAGGGCTGGGTGCTAGGTTGGACTGGATGATCTTGGAGGTCTTTTCCAACCTAGTTGAATCTATTCTATTCTATTCTATTCTATATTCAGTGGCAGTTTGTGCTGCAAGGCTCTCCAGTTAGAAACCTTTCTAAAGATGTTTCCTCAATCATTTAATTTGACTGTATATATACATTCTGCAAAACCAGTTTTACCAACCACGTCATAGAATCTGTCTGTGTTAATTCTAAATACGTTTGGGGAAGTTTTCTTTGTATAATTAATAAACTATTTAGTAATTTTTTTTTACATCAGCCTCATTACAATTCACTCCTAGCCCAGATTGAAACCCCTCCTTAACATGTATCTATTCCTGCACATCTTTAAATACAACCTTTCTGTATTCTTCTCCAATTCAGTGACAGCCTTATTACTTTACTGCCCCTTTTCCTTAGAAAAAGAGTAAAATAAGGTAATCTCAGACTGTCGTGCTCTTAAACAAAAGCTATGACAGATAGTCTTTAAGATCCCTTCCAACCCAACCCATTCTATAATTCCACAAAAGCATTATGGTGCTTCCAGTAAAGCCTATGGAGTTGTTGATGGCACTTGGGTACAGGGCAGGTGCAGCCCTGTTGATGTGCCATGTTGATGGCACTTGGGTACAGGGCAGGTGCAGCCCCTGGTTGCAGTGCTCATCTCTGAAGGGTACTTTCCCAGCTCCTCTGCAGTCACATGCAGTCACTAGGGCCTGCTTCTGGCTCTTCATTCATTCCTGAAGAGAACGCCAGTGAAATACCAGATAAGCAAATACCTAATCAATGAGATGTTTATTGAATGTTAATGATGCCTTTAATAAGGCTTAGAAATTTAAATGCGTCACATAAAGATGTAGAGTTCACAGCAGGGAAACTTCTCAATGACACTAGCCCTGTTCACCGGGAAATCATGAGCTAGAACCTTCAACTCTGGGACTCCTTCAAGATGGGGGATGGGACCTTTTATATTCCTGCTCCTTAGTCAAGGGGGAAGTCAGAAAGGGAACACCTCCACTGCAGAATGAACCATAGGGTAGGGACACTGCAGGTGTCTCAGCCTCCTTGAGTCTTGATTTGGGTTACTCATGCAAGTGTAGCAATACTCCTGTGCTGATAACCTCAGCTCAGACAAGGAGCCTGGCTGCTGCAGCTAGATCTCATCTGGCTCAGCTGCCCTACCTTCAGACAGCTTGGCTGTCCTTAACACACATCAGGGTAGACTCTATTTATTTTCTTAACTGAAGACTGAGAGTGGCAGATAACAACTTGACCCCTACAGCCAGAACGTGTAGGAATTACAGTAGAAGTGGCAGCCACAGCCAGTGCTCTCAGCAGGGATGTCTGCTGGATAAAGCTAGGACTGGTGGCAATCTCATCATGTGAGTCAATTAAAATTGGAGGAGTCTCCACAGGTGAGGAGAGGGTCTCAGTATGGTTTGAATCAAGAGACTGTCCCTTCACCTGAGATGGGGCCATGTCTGTCCTCAGGAGTAGATTTGCTTCCCCTGTGTGGCCGAAGTCACACCCTGGAACACATGGGGTGCTGCATACGCTGTTGGTTATGCTGCTGGTCTGTCATGCTGTTGTACAGCCCAGAGTGACTGGGTGCTGGGCCTGAGATGTCCCTATGGGCAAACGTGACTGAGTGTTGGTCCACAGACGTCCCTATGGGCAAAGTGCAGGCTCCCTGGAGTATCTGGTGCACGCACAATGGGCAGAGACTAAGAAACCCTGCATAGTTGCCAGTGTAGCATGGAGAGAACCTCCTCTGGCAGGACCCCTGAGGAGAAGGAGAGAGACCAGGACGCTGCTCCCCACTTCTCACTGCCTTGCAGCTTTATGCAGGGGCAGAGGACACCTTCAAGAAGCGGGGAGACTGGGGTAAGGAAAGAAAAGATCCAGGGAATTCATACATCTCTTTCTTCTGTGTCTTCCCCCTCCAGCACTCTTGGCAGCCAGAGGGGCTCGGCTGTCCTTGGAAAGAATCCAGCTGCCTCTCCAGGCAACACAACAGAGAGAAGATATTAGGGGCGTGGAAAGTGGGTTTGCTATTTAAGCTGGTCCTCTGCTCTGCTCAGGGAGAAGTGAATGACTGGCTTCCCACTGGCATAGCCAGGGCTTTCACCTTAAGAATAATTAGAACAGTTCCACTGGCAGTGCACAAGCTGCAATTTTTAGGCTTTGCTGAAAAGTTTAAGAAGTGTCCTGGGTGTATTTTTGCAGTAGAAGCTACATTTTATGACCTTTTTTTTTTTTTTCCTTCCTGTAACAATAGTAACTCTACCTTTAGCCTGGCCTCATTTTTCTAGTCAAGTCTGATCCATCTCAGTTTTTAACCAGGCCCATCACAAGGCTGCAAGTGCCTGGAGAATACATTAAAGCAAGGATATTTTTAATAGGGAGAGTGTTTAACCTCTGCCCCAGCTTACCAGGTGGTGATGGAGAGCCTCTACCTGTATCTTTCCAAATCACATGTGTGTCTCCAAGTACAGTTTGTGGGATGAATCAGGATGAAAGAAGGTCTATGGGTTGTTATCGAGGTGGTTTGACATTCTCTTCTCTGGAAAGACACCAAGTTTGGATTTCCTTTCTCTCTTCTGTTATGCTACAACAGAGCAGGTGCCTGGAATCGCTGTATTGAACAATGCTCTTTTACTCACATGATTTGGCAGCCAGAAGAAGGAGAGAAGAAAAGTTATTGCTCTGCATGAATATTGCAGGCCATATGATCTGACCCTTTGAGAAAGCCTGCCTGAAAGCAGAGGCTAGGATCCGATGTATGAGTTGTCCTCTCCTGTGTTAATTGCCTTTTGTCTGCCTCAATCACCTTAGCAGTTTCACTTGAAGAGGTTTCTTCAACCTTATCACTTCTGGCCTTAAAAAAAGATGCATTTTTGGTACTGGACACAAGTGGTTCCTGTTGTCCCCTCCAGAACAGAGAGTGTCTAGGGGCAAGCAGGGAGCAGTGACCTCACAGAACTGTCCTCACATGGATGCTGCAAGATGCAGTGAGCAGTTCACCAGGCTGTAGCATTGCCAGTTCAGAGCAGCCAAGGGGCTCACCCTAAGCCATGAAGAGCAAGGCCATTGAGCCTGGTGCTGCTGTGGAATGTCCTCCCAGCAGAATCACCACCTGGCTGGAGAAGCTGGCTTATGCTTGTGGGATGGATGCTGCTGACCTAGTATTTCAATATCTTTCTTTCATAAGCCTTCTGCAGAGCCTGCTTGTCAGACACCCTGAAGAACCTCAGTGTGAGCACAACACAGATTTCATTCTGTCTTTGTGGTTCACCTTTAGCAGGGACGAGAACAAATCCCCTGACCGACTGAGCATCTTCAGGCAGCTGACAAGTCTTATTAACACTTTCAAGAGGCAGGCACAAGACCTCAAGCACTTACTGATTTGTTGCTTTGATATTAAAAGCAGAGTCCCAGAGTACAGGGGAGATAGGATCTGCTCTGCGTACAGAACAGCTCCATCTTCTGCGTGGTGCTTCAGGTTACCAAAAAAAAAAGGCTTTGTAGAGCCCCATCCGTTTGGGACCTTTTCTGTGAAGTCAGTGATGGAGTCAAAGCCACAGAAAGGCTTCCAGGTTACTCTGTTCCAGGGTGAGACAAGTTTGTAAACACTTCCATAAGTTGTCAACACGCTTGCAGGGCAACTTCTCTAATGCTCACTTCTCCACTATGAAATGCAGAGCACCTTAACTTCTTCATCCCTTCCCCAGTCACAAGCAGCTGTAAATCCTGTGCTTCAGTTGCTAGAACAGCTCATCCTGAAGGATGCTTTTTTTTTAGGTTCAGAAAGACAAATCCACCTTCTTTGAGCCATCGTCAGGCATGCACTCAGGCTGCACTGCTGCTGCATATGCACAAAGAACTCTGAGTGTGGAAAGCAAGTCCACTTACACCAAGCCCATAACATTTTTGCACACTAACTTTTTGCCAGTATAGTTAATTCCACCCTTCCCATCCTTCCTCAGGAGAAATAAGCCATATTGGCAGCAGTGCTGTTTCAGTGCTAATCCTGCATCTGTGCTAGACTCAGTTTTGCAGGCACAACTCTCCTTCCAGCCAGTCTAAGCAACTTCCTTGCAAAAGCAAGAATTACAAGACAGAGGTCACCCAGGTGAGGGGACTTTGTGGGAGCTGCCCTTCCTCCAGGAGCCCATAGGGTTCGATAGTGCAGAAAAACTGCATAAAGTGCTTTCTTTTCTCCTAGCTAGCCCCTCAGGAAGAACCTGCCAGCAGCAGGATCCCCAGGTCCTTTCCTGCTGAGCAGCTTCCTACCCACGCTGCAGCAAGCCTGGAGCATTTGTGGAGTTGTGGGCCTTCTTAAACCTCATACAATCGGGCCTCAGCCCATCAACTTATGGTGTGCTAGTGAGAGAGATCACCATGAAACAATATCTTAGGTTCACATATTGCCCTCTCAAGGGAAGGAGCTCATGGCACTGCTGAGGTGAATGTGGCAGCCACCAAACTCAGTCTGACACAGAGGTGAGTTAAATCTGGCACTGGGGATACACCAAAACCTGTAATGAACACAAAGTGTCTGTCAGTGCTCACTGAAGAGAGAGAAATTTCCATGAGCCAGGGAAGGATTTGGGGTGGGATTAACCCTGGTCCAAAAGGTTCTGTGCTGTGAAATAACTTCAAAGGCAATGCCTTTGAAAGGCAAGAGTCAAAGGGTCAGCCCTGAGCTGCGGGAGAGGATCAGATGAAGATATGCAATACTCCCACAGGCCAGAACTTGTCTGAGGCAGAGGGGGATGGGGCAGCCCTCCTGAGCTGTCTTCTGTGCCACAGCTCTAGCCGCATTCTTTCTGCCAGCTGTGAATCCAGCCGTGGGAGAAGGCTCCCTCCTGCTCCCTGCTATGTTTTAGGCTCTGGGACAATGCAGACTCGCTGTGCACCTGCTTTGCTGCCTTCCTTGCCCAGCAGAGATTGTTAGCAGAGGCAGGGCCCTGGCAAGCAGCACAGGCAAGCTGTGTCCAGAGAAGTAAAGCCCTTTCCTGCATCCCTGTGATCTTAATCCTATGAAAGCCCTTTAGAGTCTTGCCTTTGACTTGAGTATCAAGTAACTTTTGCTGCAGGGCAGAAACCAGAAAGTTTCTGTCCAGTCTTTGTTTCTTTTACTTCTGATGGTAGGAACCACTGCTGCTTGCAGTGACAGCTACCTCACATCAAGAGGACACCGAGTACCCAGGGTCAAGAGGGGAGTGAGGAGAACAAGGCCTTCACTAGGCTAAAACCAGCATGAGACACTAGCAGCTAGGTAGGCTATGACCCCAGCTTTGTCAAGCAGCTAAAAACAAGTTAAAGCAAGAAACAGTGTAGTGAAGCCAGAAATATTTTATCCTTGTAATTGCTAGGTTTCTGGGTCTGGAGAGTGGCCAGCTCTCCCTTCCTCAGTACAGGGCTGAGAAGCCTGGAGACTGTTCTCCTTTATCTCCAAGCTGCTCTATGCAACGTCTGCAAAGCAGTAACAACATCTGACTGACCCAAATATATCACTGATCACAACTTCAGGAATGCTTAACGTGCTGTAAATTGAGCAGCACCTCAGTGTGGCTGATGCTTAACCCTCTACCGCTCGCCTGCTTTGCAAGGCTTTCTAGCTTGTAAGCAGGACTCACAGCCAGCAGGTATGCTTAGCAGAACCCTGGCTGCTTCTCCTTCCAGACTGTGCAGTTAGGAGGCTGAGTACTTGGGACAGACACTGTTTTACCAGCTGCTGATTTGAGAGCGTGGTCACAGCATGGCCTCTTGATGAACTACTTAGCTTTTAACAGGCAAGCTGCAACTGAAATAAACCCTGTGTGTAACTTGGAGGTTGGATTCACTGTAGTGAATCCAGGGGGATTTCTCCAGGGGCACTTCCCAGGGCAGGCACCGGCAGCTGGATGCTCGCTATAATGATAATTAACCCTGGAATAAATGTAAATAATTCACTTAAATGAAAATACATGTCCAACCTATGTATAGAATAAAACCCAGTTTCTGATTTCAGTCTTTTTCCAGCAAGCTATGAATTTTCCTAACGCAATTCCAAGCTGGAAAGTGGTGGAGGAAAGAGGCAGTTCTGTGCCTTTCCTTTGCTAAAAGTACCTAGCCTACTGGTGGCTAAAAGCCTCCTGCTTATGGGCTGCTGTCAGTTGGTCCAACTCCTAGTCCCAGGTGACACCCCTCGTGTTCACCCTGCAGCTTGCATGGCTTCAAAGCATGGAAATGCAAAGCAGCACCTGACAGTGAGGCTTCAGAGTCAGAACAGCATGAGACCTGGATTCAGGAGGAACAAGAGAAGTGATCACAACTCCCTGTAAAAGCAGGCTGGAGCCAGGTTGGTCTCTTCCCCCTAGTAAGCAGTGGCAGGACAAGAGGAAATGGCCTCACGTTGCACCAGGGGAGGTTTAGATCTGACCTTAAAAGAAACTTCTTCTCTGAAAGGGTTCTCAAAACCTAGCACAGGCTGCCCAGGGAGGTGGTTGAATCCCCATCCCTGGAGGTGTTTCCAAGAGGCAGTGATGTGATGCTGAGGGACATGGGTTAGCAACAGCCTGGGTAGATCTAGAGAATGGTTGGACTGGATGACTCAAATTTTTTTTCAAACATAGAAATGATTCTATGATTCCAGTTCATGTTGCATTTGAGGGAAGCCAGGATGCTGACTGGTTCTCAGCATTTTAGCAAGTGTACAAGGGACCAAATAACACTAATCCTGTTACAATAGTCACAACTAGATGTGAGATCTTGTTGAAAGAGGCATCAGACACAAATTTTGATGCACACAGGCTGTCCCTTCTGTGCCTTGAATTGCAGTTTCTTGCTGACGCACCTCCAGACCGAGTGAGATTCTTTCCCCGCCATGTTCTACCCTAGGGAGGCCAAATCTGAACTACTGTGCCTGCTTCTGGGCTCCCCAGTTCAAGACAGACAGGGAAGTACCGGAGAGAGGTCCAGCAGAGAGCACCAGTGATGCTAAGGGGCCTGGAGCATCTGTGTAAAGAGCAAAGGCTAAGGGCAGTGGAGAAGAGCAGTCCCAGAGAGGGGATCTGATCAATGCTAGTAGGAGCTAAAGGGTGGGGGCCAAGAGGATGGGGCTGGCCTTTTTGGTGGTGCCCAGAGACAGGACAAGGGGCAATGGGCACAAATTGAAATCCAGGAAGTTCCATCTGAACAGGAGGAGGAACTTGTTTGGTGTGAGGCTGCTGGAGCCCTGGAACAGGCTGCCCAGAGAGGCTGTGAAGTCTCCTTCCCTGGAGGAGACCGAGATTTGGATCCGGTGGGATTCGGGATTCCGGGAGTGAGTCCTTCACCTCCGAGCAGCTCCAACAAGTGGGTCTCCAGGGCCCGGGCTGCACCGAGCTGGGAGGGCAGAGGTATACGGGATCCGACTGACCAGCGCCAGCGGCCGCAGCGTGGAGCCGCGGCCGGCGGGAGGAGCTGGTGCGCCGCGGCCGCTCTGTGCTGCTGGGGCGGGGGTACCACTCGCAGCTCTCCCTTCCTGATGCCCCGGCCTGGCCCGACCTCGTCACAGCCGCTGCCGCTCACTCTTACGTCCTACGGACAGGGCTGCCCCGGGGACTCCGGAGTCCCGGTGCAAAATGCAGTGAGAGGCAAAATATGCGGAACTCAAAAGAATGCAGAATGCAGCTTCTGCCTTTCCCCCTTTTTCCCCTTTAAGTTGTTCAGGTGTGTTAGGAGAGTTTGGGTGTTTGTAGCCAAGTCCAGGGAAAGAGAGAATTCCCATTTTCACAGTATGGTGGAGGTTGGAAGGGACCTAGCCCAGCCCCTCCGAATACAGCAGGGTCACTCACAGCCGTGCTGCAATGTCCAGGTGGGTTTGAAATCTCTCCAGAGGAGATTCCACAACTCTCTGAGCAGCCTGCTCCCATCTGCAAAGTGAAGAATCTTTGGTTTTCCCCTTTTGCAGTGTTTAAGATTCTGTGTCTGGTGGTTTTACATCGCTGAGCCAACACCATCAACCACTTTGGAGAACAGCCACGGCATTGACTGGACAGAGAGGTGTTTGTGGCCACAATCATGTCCTTCCTCAGAGGTTTCCAGTACAATGCCGAAAGATCAGAGCTTAGCTGGCCTTGGGAAGGCAAGAAATTGGAAATGAGTGGACAGAAAAATAGCTGCTTATCTTCCAGTGTGAGTCCTAAAGACGCCAAAAAGACAAAACTCGAAGCGAAGGGCTGGCTGTCCCTCGGGCATGCAATCCCGCGGGGCGGGAGGCGGCAAAGGAGGATGAGGCGGCGATGGGTGCACTGGAGAGTCACCGGAGGGCGCCGGGGCACGGGTCACAGTGTCCCGGTCTGCGCCGGCTTTGGGCCGGCAGTTGTGCCCGTGTGCCCATCCACAAGGCCGGGTGCGCACAGCCTGGCTCCTGTCTCTGGCTGACGCCTGCGTGCACCCACCTACCAGGCGTGCAGGCGGGAGCGATGCGACCGCGTCTGGAGGCTCGGGTGAAGCCCATGCATCGGTGCGGAAGGTGGTTCTCCTTCTTCCTCTCCCCCGCCAGCGTGTGGGCTCCTTCGTGCTGCCTGCGGAGCAGAGTTCCCGCAACAGCGGGATGCCTCCCCGCCCTCCCAGGCAGGGAGTCCCGCTGCGGATGGACCCGCCGGCGGCAACGCTTGGCGGGGCATCGCCGCTTTAAGCGGAGGGCCACGCCGGGAGACGGGGCGGGCCGGGCGCGCCTCCCCACGTGGTGCGGGTGCCCGAGCCTCCCGGCCGCCGGCGGGGCTGGGCGCACACAGCGCGGCTGTGCTGTCGGGGCTTGCCTGCTGCCTCCCTGGGCGGCTGCTCCGCCGCGGCACTCGGCCATGCTTCAGCGCCGCGCCGAGCGGCTGAGCGGAGGGACTGTACCGCTGCTGCGTCCCGTGGCAGCGACTTAAGGCGGCGTGAGGATGAGGAAGGCAAAGCGGGCCGCGCCGGGCCCCCTGCCCGTGCTGGGGCTGCTGCTGCTGGGGGCTCTGCCGGGGCTCTGGACTGTGGTGCTGCTGCGGCGGGAGACGGCGGCGGCGCAGCTGGAACTGGAGCCGGAGCCGCACCCGCCGCGAGCTAGATGGGGCTGGAGCCGCTCCACGGCGGAGCGCGGCGAACCTGGCGGCGGCGGGCAGAAAACTTTCCGTGCGCTGCTAGCGGTGCCGGCGGCGGGCCGGGAGGAGCAGGTCAGCCGGGAGCAGTTCGGCGCGGCCAGCTCTCCGTCGCCAGCCGCCGGCTTTTCTCCAGTGGAACGGGGCATCTTCTGGAGCCGCGACCTGGAGGCGCAGGTGCCGCCGGGCTTCGCGGCGGAGGAGGCGGCGGCCTGGCTGTCGGCCGCCCGCGCCGCCCGCGTGGCATCGCTGGAGCGGGGCGGCTGCGGGCGGAGCTCCAACCGGCTAGCGCGGCTGTCGGATGGGAGCCGGGCCTGCGTGCGCTACGGCATCAGCCCGGAGCAGATCCAGGGCGAGGCGCTGTCCTACCACCTGGCCGGGGTGCTGGGCATGCAGGAGAGGCTGCCGCCCATGGCGCTGGCGCTGGTAGAGGCCCGCGGGCGGCAGTGGGAGCCGGTACGAGAGGAGTTGCGCGGCTCGCTCTGGGCCGAGGGCGCCGTGGTCAGCCTAACGCGCTGGGTGGACAACCTGACCGCAGTGGTGGCTCCCGCGCCGTGGGGCGCCGAGGCGAGCGGCGGGCGGCGGCTGCAGCCGCTGTCGGCGGGGGAGTTGGGCGGGCTGGCGCCGGAGCAGCTGGTGGAGCTGGTACAGTGGAGCGACCTCATCCTCTTCGACTACCTGACGGCCAACTTCGACCGCCTGGTCAGCAACCTCTTCAGCTTACAGTGGGACCCGCGGGTGATGCGCCGCGCCACTAGCAATCTGCTGCGCGGCCCCGACGGCGGGCTGGTCTTCATGGACAACGAGGCGGGGCTGGTGCACGGCTACCGCCTGCTAGCCATGTGGGACCCCTATAACGAACCGCTGCTGCGCTCCGTCTGCGTCTTCCGGGAGGGCACGGCGCGGCGGGTGGCCGAGCTGCACCGTCGCCGCAGCGCCGCCGCCGAGCTGCGCCGCCGCTACCGGGCGCGGGAGCCGCTCTGGGCTCGCCTCGGCTTCCTTTCGGAGCGGCAAGCCGAGCTGCTGCAGGCCCGCGTCGACTTCGTGCATCGCCACATCGCGCACTGCCGCGCACAGGCCGCCGCGCTCTGACAGCCCCGCGGGGGGCAGCCGGGGTCGCGGCGTCGCCCCTGCGCTTCCCGCTTTGTGAGGCAGCGGGACTGATCTGCCGGGGCTGGGGAACGCAGCGGCTGTCGAGAGTAGTCGCTCGTCGCCGTTCGCCGAGGTCCCGGAGGATGCGGAGCCATTGGCACCACAACAGCAGCTTTCCGCTGCAGGGCTCAGCTCCCGAAGCCTGAAAAAGTGGAACGACGGAGCTTCCCAGCGCTTACTCGAGCAGAGAGTCGGCGGCGGCTCTGCCCGTGGGGGCCAGCCACCTTCTCCCTCCAAAGGAGGCAGGCGAAAACTTCGTTGTTGTTTTTTTTTTTTATACACACTCTTCCTTTTGCGACAGCGAATTGGAGCGCGAACGTTGGTGTTCACAGACCAAGACCTGACCGCACTAATGAGCCCCCGACTAGCGAAACCACCCTATTTATGACGCTCTTTTTTTACCGATTTTGCTTAACGAGGGTGACCCTTTCCGCTGGGTGTTTAATTCTGTTGGTGAGAGTGTGTAGGAATCCCGTGTTCCCTTAGCTCCTAGTCCTTGTGGATGCATCTGGTTAAACTGTTTTGGTTCTTAAGCGTCTGTTTGTAGTCCTCTCCATCATTTTATCTGACCAGTAAAGTAACTGACTAATGGGTGGCACCGGGGCATTTCCCAGGGTTTGAAAGCCTTGCTTCGTGGCGCAGTGGTTAGAGTGGAGGAAGAACCGTTTCATGCACTTTACTTCGACTTTTTCATTTTTTTTTATAGAAGACGACCTTTTTATTTTCCGAAGTCAGGTTTTCTGTACGTTACCTACCTTCGTAAGCTTTTCTGTAGCATCCTAAAGGACCTGATCTTTAAGTAAAGTGTTCACGTTTTACCTTCTTTGTCCTGAATGTGTGCCTGAGCTCTAGCAGGGAAGCGCACGCCTCCTCGCTCTTCCCTGATGGGCGATGGACACCACCTTCTTCAGCTTCTCCACCCAGCTGAACAAACTTCTGCTTCCCTCCGAGGCTTTTATGTGCTACCCTCCTCTCTTTTTCCTGGCTGTTGTGTCACTGAAAGGGTGAAAGCTCATCGGGTGGCTAAAATAACGCGACTGCTGCATACTTTAGCTGAAGAGGCTTTTGTCTGCTTTGTGCAGCCTGAAAAAGAACCGACATGTGAGGCAGTTAGTTTCAGCAAAGTGAAATAGAAGGTATGGACCTAGCGGCCTGGGCAGTGGGTACCAACCTCTTAAAACAGGTCATGTCACCAGAAACACCTTGAAGGTGGCTGATGCTTTCAGTGGGTGCTTGGTTTTCTGTGCTTTGCAGTGGGGCTTGCAACGTAATTGAACAGGAAAGCTTTTCAGTCTTGCTAAAATAGTGAGGGTTTTTCTACGGAAGCTTAGCTCTAGGTAGGGTGAAGCAGTAGCAGTGTGTGTGGAACACAAATTACCTGCATCTCGTTTAGCCTTTTTACGTGTTTATGGATGGAAGAGACCGTTGCAGGGCTCAGAATGCAGCCAGAATAAGGACAAAGGGCAACATAACCGTTACTTTTTAAACCTCCAGCGCTGGTATATCTCCTGCTGTAATCAAACAGCACTATAACATCTTCAACATCTGGACAGGCACCTCTCCTGATGAAAGGCAGGACCCTGCTCAGGGGCTGCTGCACGAGGTGGTGCTGTTCTCAGTGTGTCGAGTGCTAACCTTCCCCTGAACTCGGAGGGGGCTGGGCGTCAGTCTTTGGTCTGTTAATACTTACTTATTTGTATTAAACTTCACATAAAGGGAATTTTCTTGGCCATTACAGCCGGTTTGGTTTGGGGTTTTTTTTGTTGTTGTTGTTGTTGTGTTTTTTCCTTAATAAGGAGCTAAGAGTTTCACGGAATGAATGGTTGATGATCTGGCTGCATTAGCTACTGCGACTGCCTGCGTGAGTATTTGTTTTACAGCATCCCAGCAGCCTCCAAGATTAGCCTTCATTCAACTGCTTAACTGACAAGGCTCTCTATTGAACTTGTACTTTTAGTTCACTGCATTTATCTCCCCGAACAATGTGCAGAGTCTCATGTGACATTCCTCTTCCATTTACATGATAATACACAATTTATCTGTGTAATTCGTAATTCTTCTGTAGCTTTTCCTTGTGACTCCAAGGCAGCAGCTCTGTCACATTCACCTAATGAAAATATGTTTAAATGCTAAACTGCTGTCGTGAATTTGAAACTAATTTGAACCTACTGGCCCATAAATATCTACGGTCTCATTCCTGCTTAAGTACTTCTAGAAGTATGGCACAAGTGTGGTTTTGACAGCTAGTGGGAAACAGACTTCCTCTGCAACATCTTTAGAGCTAGAGCCTATCTATTTCCACCTTTTGAAAAGGAATGTGGATTTCCAGCTGGTGACATGTAACTACCTAAGGGTTACCTGTTAACAATGATGTAGCTGTGTGGTGGTGTGAAACCAGAGATGCTGTGCTAAAGAAGTTGTGCCTTGCTGGGAAATATGTTACTCAAAGGGGATGGAGAAAGCTAGCTTGGATGAGTGATTGCTGCCATTTATTCTTCTAGTGCAGATCATCTGCTCCTGTGCCAGAGCAAGCCTTGAGTTGCCATCACATTAAGGAGAACTTTCTTGCCTCTAAGTGCTCTGTAAATGAGTAGTGTGGTACACTCTGTGTGCCAGCCTAGCTGTGCACTCCATCTGACGTTTGACTGGCTTCCTGCAGAGCCCAAGGGTGAGGCTCTCAAGCTTTTCATGGTGCTATTTCAATGGCTCTTCTCTACCTCTGCTTCCTCTCAGTGGAGTTTCCTTTGAGTCACAGCGATTGGGTGAGAAAGTGAGATCGTGGCTTATTTTAGAGCGAGAAGACTTTGAGAACTGGAAGCTGTGAGCAGAAAGTTGTTCTGGCTCAGCCAGTTCTGCCTGTGCTTTGCCAGCAGCATTTCACCTGCAGCTGGAGGAACTGTCTGTGCAGTTTGTGTCAGCACAGGGCTGTAGGGCTTTAGGTCTCACTCAGCACAACGCTTCAGGGGGCATTTCAATTTCCACCACTTTTCTCAAGCTTTTGGAGAGCTGTGTGCTTGCAGATTGGCTGCAGTGGTCAGATGTGGGGTTTTGCATGGAGTTGGGAAGAGCCTTGGAAAGATTGCATGGGGCATGCTGTTGGTTTTAGGTGCCAGATAGCAGGTCTGATTTTCAGTTTTGTGGATACTCGTGTGCCTAACAGGGAACACTGGTTCGTAAGAAACCCCCAAACCCAACAAGGACAAAGAGGAAATACCTAGAGGATGTTGTAATTTGAATGCCCTTCATTCAGGCCCATATTTCTGCATGTTTTCCTGGGTACACTCAGAATGCCTCCCCCAGATTTTTTCTTTCCCTGGAATCTAAGGAGGCGTGTAGGATAGGCAGGCAGTGCTGCTCTCAGAGTTCATATTCACTCTGGCCTATTACCTCCAAACCCTACCAATGTGAGGGAGGACCAAGTTCAGTCTCCAGATTTCCTAAGGGTATTAAAATTCAACAAGGCCAAGTGCTGGATTATGCACTTGAGTCACAACAGCCCCATGAATGCTCCAGGCTTGGAGCAGTGTCTGGAAACTGCCCAGCAGAGGAAGACCTGAACATGTTGCTTGACAGCCATCTGAACATAAGCCAGTGAGTGCCCAGGTGGCCAAGAAGGAGGCATCCTGGCCTGGATCAGCAATAGTGTGGCCTGCAGGACCAGGGCAGAGATTGTCGCCGTGTACTCAGTACTGGTGAGGCCACAGCTTGAGTCCTGGGTTCAGTTTTGGGCCCCTCACTCCAAGAAGGGGCTCCAAGAGGGGCTGGAGCAGGTCCAGAGAAGAGCAACAAAGCTGAGGAAGAGTCTGGAGAACAGGACTGGGGAGGAGCAGCCAAGGGAGCTGGGGGTGTTTAGTGTGGAGAAAAGGAGGCTGAGGAGAGACCTGGCTTTCCACAACTCCCAAAAGGAGGCTGCAGACAGATGGAGGTTGGTCTCTTCTCACTACTAACAAGTGACAGGTTGAGAGGAGATGTCCTCAGGTTGCACCAGGGGAGGGTTAGGCTGCGTCTTAGAAGCAACTTTCACTGAAAGTGTTCTCAGCCACTGAAACAGGCCACCCAGGGAGGTGGTTGAATCTCCATCTCTGGAGGTGTTTCAAAGAGGCAGAGATGTGGTGCTGAGGGCCATGGGTTAGCACCAGCCTGGGCAGAATTAGAGACTGGTTGGACTGGATGATCTGAAAGGTGTTTTCTATCTGAACCAATTTTGTGACATAGTGGTTCCATGAAGATTGTGCTGGCAGTGGCTGCTGCACCTTCAGGGATACTGGCCAGCAGAGCCTGGGTGAATTGATTGGGATTCCTACCTAGTGAAAAAAGCAAGGCTCATTCACAGCACAGATCTCCTTCCCTTTTGTTCACCTGCATGTCACCTGGAAGTGAGGAGGAAGTTCTTCACCACGAGTGGCGAGACCCTGGAATGGGTTGCCCAGGGAGGTGGTTGAGGCCCCATCCCTGGAGGTGTTTAAGGCCAGGCTGGATGAGGCTCTGGGCAGCCTGATCTATGGCAGGGGGGTTGGAACTAGATGATCCTTGTGGTCCCTTCCAACCCTGACTGATTCTATGATCCTATGATCTGAAGTGATTTGCAGTCTGGATCTATTTTCATTGTGGGTTTCCCTCTGAGAGTGCCCCTTGCTGCGGGGTAGGCTTTGTCCAGGTACAGAGTCCTCTCCCCTGTGCCACAGGGATGGAGCTGCTGGTGCTGGACTTTGCTGCTCACCTGAGGCCATGTCAGCACTTGAGTAATAACTTGAGTCAGTGGAAGACAGTGAAAAGGTGGTTGGTTCCACTCTGCCCTGCTGGGCATACAGCACACTCAGCATCACCAGCATCAGATTAGTTTGCTTTCCCTTTGAAGTTTGGTGCATTCTTTTTAATGGTAATCATACTTAGAATGTTTTCACTGACTGTTACTAGGTGGTCCAGGACTAGCCTGGGTGTGGGATCATATTAAGCCTTAATCCTATTTGCATGTTATTCCTGCTTTGCAACCCCAGCATAAAATGTAATTGCTGCTTCAGAGCTGCACTCCCTGGCTTGGCTGGGGTGAAGCTCCCAGAGGAAGGGACTAGGTCACAGAGCAGGCACTGCCTGCCACTGCTGTGCCCCTCCTCTGACCTACAAAACCCTTTACCTCACCATTCAAGGGGGCTAATGTAGCACCTCGACTGAAGTGATGTGCTCTTATCTGAGCAGGAGTTACTTCCCAACACGGTGACTCATGTTCTCAAGGACTATTTTGCTGTGAATCAGCTGGTGGTGTAGCAAACTACTGGTACCATATGCAGGACAGCTTAACTCAGTGTAGTTTGCCTTTGGCCAGGAACAAAGAGTTACACCTGCATGATGTCCTGGGGAGGTGTGGGATTAGCCCATGGAAAAACACATGCAGGGCACCCTCAGTCGGGACTGCGGCCATGATGTGCAAGGAGGGAGACATAGAATCACAAAGTCACAGAATGTCAGGGGCTGGAAGGCACCTCAAAGGCCTATCCAGTCTTAACTCCCCTGCCAGAGCAGGAGCAGCTAGAGCAGGTCACCTAGAGCAGGAACATATCCAGGTGGGTTTTGAGTATCTCCAGAAAGGGAGACTCCACAACCTCCTGGACAGCCTGCTCCAGGCTTCTGTCACACTCACAGTGAAAAAATTCCTCCTCGTGTTTACAGGGAACTACCTATGCTTCAGCTTCCACCATTGCTGCTTGTGCTGTCATTGGGCATCACCAAGCAGAGCCTGGCTCCAGCCTCCTGCCACTCACCCTTTACATATTTATAACCATTGATGAGGTCTCTTCTCAGTCTCCTCTTCACCAAACTAAAGAATCATAGAAGCAACCAGGATGGAAGAGACCTCCAAGATCATCCACTCCAACCTAGCACCCAGCCCTATCCAATCAACTAGTCCATGGCACTAATTGCCTCATCCAGGCTTTTCTGGAACACCTCCGGGGACAGTGACTCCACCACCTCCCTGGGCAGCCCATTCCAATGCCAATCACTCTGTCAAGAACTTCCTCCTAACATCCAGCCTATACCTCCCCTGGCACAACTTGAGACTGGACTTTAAGTGGGATTGAAACAGACTGCAAGGCAGGGAGGTGTGTGTTAACACTATATTGTAACGCGATGCCTAAAGGCAGATGTAAATTGCAGTCACATGCACTGCCAGGGTATCTTCACACTTGTCCACTCTGGCAACCTGGGCTTCCTTAACTGCTGCACAGTGTCAGGCCAGGCCTCAGCACCAAGCTAGCAGAAAGAGTTTTTGAAGCTGTGGTCACAGGCATGAAAGGTCAAAAAAAGGACCAGATCTGGAGTCACTTAAAAGTAGGCGAATTCTACCCCAGCCCTGTCTGCAGCTGGGCAGGAATGAATTGCACCGCTGCCACAGCGTGCGCTGAATGCACACAGCCTGCCTTGCTAGAGTGGCAGAGGAATAGAGGGGAGGATGCTCCAGAGGAGGAGTTGAATCCTCGCAGAAGCTTGGGATGACAAACAGCAAAGATCCTTTGGGGAAGTGTAATAGATGCGGAGGCAGCGTGTCCCTCACAGCACCTTCTGTGACAGGCCTACTGCTACAGGCTCTGAAACGACTTTTCTTGGCAGCCTTCACAGAAGAAAAATGCCTGCAGCAGGAGGCCTTTGACACTCAAGTACCCTCCCCTGCACATTTGTGATCTCCAGAGCACAGCGCAGCCTTGTTTTCCAGGCGCCTCACTCAATAGTTTTGCTGTCTGGTGGATTTCAGACTGCAGAAGACTTTCTGTGGTCAGTAATTTTTGTTGTTGTTGTTGTTGCCCTCAGTATTTCATTCAGCCCACTCAATATGATATCCCAAAACTTGTGGAGTAGTCAAAATGCTTTGGTTTTCCACATTCTGACAGGAGCAGTTTGTTAAAAAGCTCCCTTTTGGTGCCATAAATTCCCTGTACAGAACTTAATGTCCAGCCCAGGGGTTTCCAAACTTTGAAGCAGATGATGCTGCTGGCCTTGAGGCACCTGAGTTTGGATGAGAATACACAGAGGTTTGGGATCACTGTGGGTTAGAGTGAGGAGGATCCACAGAGGTTTAGGATCACTGTAGGTTTGGGTGAGAAGGGTCCACAGAGGTTTGGGATCACTGTGGCTTTGGGTGAGAATACAGAGAGGTTTGGGATCACTGTGGGTTTGGGTGAGGGGGGACCACAGAGGTTTGGGATCACTGTGGCTTTGGGTGAGAATACACAGAGGTTTGGCATCACTGTGGGTTAGGGTGAGGGGGGACCACAGAGGTTTGGGATCACTGTGGCTTTGGGTGAGAATACACAGAGGTTTGGGATCACTGTGGGTTAGGGTGAGGGGGGACCACAGAGGTTTGGGATCACTGTGGCTTTGGGTGAGAATACACAGAGGTTTGGGATCACTGTGGGTTAGGGTGAGGGGGGTCCACAGAGGTTTGGGATCACTGTGGCTTTGGGTGAGAATACACAGAGGTTTGGGATCACTGTGGGTTAGGGTGAGGGGGGACCACAGAGGTTTGGGATCACTGTGGCTTTGGGTGAGAATACACAGAGGTTTGGGATCACTGTGGGTTAGGGTGAGGGGGGTCCACAGAGGTTTGGGATCACTGTGGCTTTGGGTGAGAATACACAGAGGTTTGGGATCACTGTGGGTTAGGGTGAGGGGGGACCACAGAGGTTTGGGATCACTGTGGCTTTGGGTGAGAATACACAGAGGTTTGGCATCACTGTGGGTTAGGGTGAGGGGGGACCACAGAGGTTTGGGATCACTGTGGCTTTGGGTGAGAATACACAGAGGTTTGGGATCACTGTGGGTTAGGGTGAGGAGGGTCCACAGAGGTTTGGCATCACTGTGGCTTTGGGTGAGAATACACAGAGGTTTGGGATCACTGTGGGTTAAGGTGAGGAGGGTCCACAGAGGTTTAGGATCACTGTAGGTTTGGGTGAGTATACACAGAGGTTTGGGATCACTGTGGGTTTGGGTGAGAATACACAGAGGTTTGGGATCACTGTGGGTTTGGGTAAGGAGGGTCCACAGAGGTTTGGCATCACTGTGGCTTTGGGGGAGAATACACAGAGGTTTGGGATCACTGTGGGTTAAGGTGAGGAGGGTCCACAGAGGTTTAGGATCACTGTAGGTTTGGGTGAGTATACACAGAGGTTTGGCATCACTGTGGGTTTGGGTGAGAATACACAGAGGTTTGGGATCACTGTGGGTTTGGGTGAGAATACACAGAGGTTTGGGATCACTGTGGGTTTGGGTGAGAATACACAGAGGTTTGGGATCACTGTGGGTTTGGGTGAGAATACACAGAGGTTTGGGATCACTGTGGGTTTGGGTGAGAATACACAGAGGTTTGGGATCACTGTGGGTTTGGGTAAGGAGGGTCCACAGAGGTTTGGCATCACTGTGGGTTAGGGTGAGGAGGGTCCACAGAGGTTTGGGATCACTGTGGCTTTGGGTGAGAATACACAGAGGTTTGGGATCACTGTGGGTTAGGGTGAGGAGGGTCCACAGAGGTTTGGGATCACTGTAGGTTTGGGTGAATATACACAGAGGTTTGGGATCACTGTGGATTTGGGTGAGAATACACAGAGGTTTGGGATCACTGTGGGTTTGGGTAAGGAGGGTCCACAGAGGTTTGGCATCACTGTGGGTTTGGGTGAGGAGGGTCCACAGAGGTTTGGGATCACTGTGGGTTTGAGTGAGGAGGATCCAGAGAGGTTTAGGATCACTGTAGGTTTGGGTAAGGAGTGTCCACAGAGGTTTGGCATCACTGTGGGTTTGGGTGAGAATACACAGAGGTTTGGGATCACTGTGGGTTTGGATGAGGAGGGTCCACAGAGGTTTGGGATCACTGTGGGTTTGAGTGAGGAGGATCCAGAGAGGCTTAGGATCACTGTGGTTTTAGGTGAGGATCCACAGGTGTTTGTGGTCAAATCTACAGGAATTTGGGGTTGCTGTGGGAATGGGTGAGGATTCACAGGGGTTTAGGGTCACTGTGGGAATGGGTGAAGATCCACAAAGGTTTGGGGTCAGTGTGGATTTTGGTGAGGATCCACAGAGGTTTGGGATCGCTGTGGATTTGGGAGAGGAGGGAGGCTGGGAGAGTCCCCTGGCTGCTGTACCTCAGGTCTCCTGGTGTTCCCCCAACACACACGTGGGAGTTACAAGGACCGTTTGTCTGCATGGCCTGAGCTGAGGTTGTCTTGCCTGCTCTAACTGAAATGTAGCTGGAGCACTTTGTTCCCAAGGCAAAAAGCAGCTTATGTTCCTGTTCCACTCCCCACCAGCTGCTCCTCCCTTAAACTCCCTCTTCTGCCAAAAGCTTTCTGCCATCACAACTGGGATCTTGCAGTAAGGGCAGCCAGGTAGCACCTCGAGTGATACCAATGCATTAGTACAGCTGAGTAAGGAGGTAAGGGCTGGCCATGTTTTATCTCAGTGTCTCTGGCTCACCATGGAATGGGGATGTGTTTCTGCACATCAGATGCTTCAGTCAGAGGAGTCATCATTTTTTAATGTGCCTGTCTTGCCAGTTTCCTTTTTGTGTCCTGCTGTGGGAGAAAGGGCATTAATAAACTATGGTTGAAAGCTGCTGTTGTGAATTTTGTGGTTAATCCATAGATGATTCCGTGCAGAGCTAGAAGTCTACTCACAGAATTGGTTTAAGTGATTGCAGTTGGAAGATTTGCTTTTGTTCAGCTGGGTCACCCTCCTCAGCCCCAAAGTTCCCAATGCCCTTTAGTATGTTGAGGGTGAGGAAGAGTAACCACTCCTTTAAACCCCCACAGAGGATTTGCTTATCTGGCAAAGAGTTCTCTGTTGGCTTTTAGCAGGGCCGTGCAAAATCAGGTGGCAGACATTAGGGGTGAACCTGGGCGTAAGGACCTGGAGGATATTAGTGGCATTATTTCCCTTCATGCCAGCTACCCAGCAAGGCAGCTGCTGAGTGATTTGGTCGCCATCAGAGGTGAAAGGCAGGCCCTGTGTTTGCAGTTTGCTGACTGCAAGCAACGGGGGAAATTCTTTTCTGATTCACAGCGCCGTGCAGGGGTAACAGCATACATTTGGATGCAAAAGCTGGTGATGAGCATATCCACTCTGAGTATTTTCCAAGATAGGCTTCCTCCCACTCTTAGGAATCAGAAGGGGGAGTGACAGTGGTGCTTCCTTTGTCAGCTGAGCCAGCAGGCTGCCAGGAGCCCAGCTAACCAGAGCCTGCTGCAAGACTCAGGGTGATGGGAGGTTTTATGAGCTCCTCTATTGAAGAATAGTTCAAGATGTGCCAAAAATGAGACGTTCATCTCCTGGCTCATAAAAACAACTACCTCTGAAGAGATCTATCAATGGGAGCAGCAGAGAAAATAAAAGCACATTCAGACTGGGAACGTCACGTTGAGTCCAGCTATATTGCTTGCAAGGCTCATTACAGTGCTTAGCAGACAGCATTGAGTCATTCCTTTCTCAAACACATGGCATGGTGCAGAGGGGCACAGAAACAGCCTGGGGTCCAGCACAACGTGTTGTGTTGGATGCTGCCCAGTGACAGAGGCTGAGGCTCTTGAAACTGCACATGACAGAGCCCAGTGCAGCTCCTGATTCCTTCAGCCAAGCCAGCATACAGGAGCTGCTAACCAGGCTCTTCGGGTGCCTGTCAGCTGGAGGGAAAAGGACCACACACCTGGCAGCTTCCGAGCAGCTTGCCGTTTTGTTATGGAGCTGCTAGAGGATCAGGCTTCCTGAAGGTGACTGGCTGGAGCTGATACAGTCAGTTACAGGGGTGCTCCTGGGTTAAATCTCCTTGTTTGCTTTAAGAAGAAAAGCAAACCACTTCCCTTTCTTACACTTCTGTTGGTGCTTCAGATGATTAAAACTAAATTAGAGCTGTAATTTACTTGTCAGGGCATAGTCTTGTTATTTTACTTGCATATTGCTCCTCCTCTCCAAGGCACATAAATGAGGCACTTTTTGTACGTAATGAGTCTCAAGGCAGCTCCATTTTCTAGGCCTCTCCTATGCAATCAGGACACTGTGGTGACTGTACCATGGACTCTCCAGTTGTACTCCCTGAAATTAAGCTAATCACATAAAAATCATTAACATTATTTCCTCATGTCTTTTGTAAGAGAGAATATTGGGGATGTTTTTTTTTCTTCTGAGTCTTAACAAACCAGGCTACATTTTCCTTCTCTTTCAAACTGTCAGGCCCAGCTTCTTTATGCCAAAGGGAGAGCAGATAACTGCTTCCTGTGGCAAAATCTGTATCTTATAAAATAGCACAGTAACCCCACCTGTCTTAGCAGTGCTTTGGTGACATCAGGAAAGCTGACTCTGGCTTAGGATGGATAGATTACATCCCAAAGTGTGTATCTGAGGCTGAGTGACTTCATGGGTGATGTGCAACTAGTAGGTGGATGACAGGTGCACAGGCAGTGTCAGCAATTGCTGTGAAGCAGGACACGAGTGAATGCAAGTGCTGGAGAGCCCTGCTTTGGCCCTGGGAGAAGAAAACCCTCAGGATCAGCCTCAGCACAACCATCTCCTTCCTCCTCCTTCCTCTCCCACCCTCTTCAGTTGAAAATAGATGTTTAAGCCACAGAACACCCCTAAGCACGTTCAGACAGGATCAAAACAGGTGGCCCAGGAAGTTGCAAGATCTGTGCTAGCCTCAGCGTAATCCCGAGTCTGCAGGGCAGCAGCTGGTGTGAGGAACAGAGCCGGCCCGCTCCAGGAGCAGTCACCCTGTCTGCCACAAGCACCGTGCCACAGCTCTGCGCTCCAGCTGGCTCCAGGCAGCCCCACGCTCGTGGGGACATGCCTGACGTGGAACTGGCTATGCCTGGAGACAGGAACCAAGACAGGCATAGCTCTGGCCCAACACAAGTGGGGAAACCCAAGAGGTGATTTTCAGCAGGTAGTGAGAGGCAAAGCCCAAGCTATTTGCTAGTGAGAGGTATTGCCTTGCTGCAGACAGGGTGCATCTCCCTGCTGCACACTCCAGCAGCTCAGGCTGCAGTACAGTGACCACTGTGGCAATGCTGATGGTGGTACTCTGCTCTGTGGACTTTTGCACAGAGTTTCATGATGGATTCAAAGCACTTTGCAGAGATGAGTTGGGCACCACCACATTTCTGCAGTCTCGCTGCCCTTGCATTACGGAGAGGAAAACAGGAGTGGAGAAGCTAAGGGCACACTGCAGGGCACTAGCAGAGCCTGCATTAGCAGAACAGTGAGGCCAGTGGTGGGAGTGCTCTGGCAGATATGGTATGGAAGGTGGGTGCAAGCCAAGGTGACCCTCACACCGAAGCTGCCAAGACTTGGACACAGGTTTTCTGCTGCAGTGTGCTCCTGCTTCAGAGGCACTCTTGACACTGCACGCTGGCAGCAGCCTTCACCATCTGCCCTTGCTCGTGGCCCCTCAGGGGACCCACTTTCCCCAAGCTGGCAGCTGGCAGCTCAACCGCCCACACCGCTGCTGGGCACTGGCAGAAGGCATTCTCCTGCTGCTCAGCTTCCCCCACGCCTCTGCCCAGCACCACATCCCTGCCCTGGCAGGGGCAGTGCAGCCATGCTGCAGAACTCACTCTGCTTCCCAAGGACATCAGACATGCTTCAGACTTCAGAGAAAGTAAGGCAGTCCTGGGATGGTAAGTGCAAACCTCAGGGTCAGAGTTGTGAGTATGAGAATACTGTGCTGTGGCCACAGCCTGTATTTAGTGTGACATCATTGTTAGTCTCTTCTTTGTGCCAGGGCCCCTGTGTGGCACATGTGGATTTAATGCAATAACCCAGCTGCAGGCACTCCTTAGGATCCAGATGAATTACTTCTCCCCGTGTTTACACAAGATCTTTCTGTTCCTAGCAAATACAAGTGTGGCATCCATAGCTCACATGCTTATATCTGCTGTCTTCTGGGATCCCCACGCTGGTGAGATGGCTTAATGCCCATGCTGGCAAGACATAAGGTTTGGCCCCAGAGTGCTCTATTAACTGTACACATTTTCTGTTGAGACGGTGGTCTTTGTGCCTTCCTGTCTGTGCTAGCACTCAGAGCATCTTTGGATGCATTATTACACAGAATCACAGACCCACAGAACGGCAGGGGTTGGAAGGGATATCCAGAGATCATCCAGTCCAACCGCCCTACCAGAGGAGGAGCACCCAGGGCAGGTCACCCAGGAACACATCCAGGTGGGTTTGGAATGTCTCCAGAGGAGATTCCACAACCTCCCTGGGCAGTCTGCTCCAGGGCTCCAGCACCCTCACCATACAGAAGTGTCTCCTTGTGTTGAGGTGGAAGCTCCTGGGTTCCAGCTTGTACCTGTTGTTCCTTGTCCTGTCACTGAGCACCACCAAACAGAGCCTGACACCTTCATCCTGACACTCACCCCTCAGGTATTTATAGACATTGATCAGATCCCCTCTCAGCCTTCTCCTCTCCACACTGAACAGCCCCAGGGCTCTCAGTCTCTCTTCATTAATAAGAAAAGATCATCTGTGCTGGTGAAGCCTTTTGGACCAAGCTCCTGCTCCTTAGTTACCACTGAGAGAGGAGTGCCAAGCCTGCAGCATGCAGCTGGGAGTCTGAAATTTAAGTGTTTGATCTTCCTTGATGGGGTTTGTTGTTTTCTTTTTGGTGTTTTTGTGGTTTGTTGGGGGGTGTGTGTTTGGTTTTCCCCTTCCCTCCCTTTCCTTTCCCTTCCAGAGGGTGTCTTTTTGCTGTGATTAGGATTTGGGAAGGATTTGTGTGTTTGTCTGTTGAAGGTTGGTGATGGCTCTGTTCGTTTGCACTCGAGACTCGAGGGTGTCAGCTGAAGTGTCTGACATTCATGTGCTCCTCACACAGCCTTAAGTTTTGCTCTATCAACACTTTCTTAAGTGCACTGCATTAAGGATTCCACATGACAGGTTTGCACCTGGAGGCAAAGCCTGCTCCCTCCCCCTCGTCCTTCCCTAAACCCCGAGTCTTTTCACATCAAGTATTTAATTTTCCTTTGTTCAGGATAAAATGATATGTAAAATATGTGTTGCCATGGATGCAGAACTGAGAGCCTATTGATCTTCCCCTTATGCAGGTAAATTTCAAGCAGGATATTGCACATCAGAGGGCACTCCGGCATGGATGGCAGGACAGAGACAGATTTGGGCAGGAAGAAACAACTTTAAAACCGAAGTTCTCCTAGCTTGAAAGTGTCTTGTTGAAATGAAGCAAGTATTGTGCCCCTGGCGGGCTGCAGGACTTGTTCTTCATGTACTCAGCAGCATTTCTCTGTCAGCACTTGGTTTGCTCCCTCTCCTCCGTGTGCTTCACACCATGCTCCCACTACGGATCACCCCCACTTCCAAGCAAACCCACTCGGTGCTGCTGTGGCAGGAAGCAGCCATTGTTTGGCTCATGCTGCAGATTCCGGAGCACTGGCATTGTAAATCCCGCAGGAGAGCAGTGTGCCAGTGCTGCAGGAGAGTCTCCCACTGCTGGATAAGCCTGCAGGTCCAGCTGCTCACCCACCTAGGACAAGCAGGCAGAGAGAGGGGAGCACACAGCTGCTCACAGCTCGAGGACCCTTGAGGTGATGTCTCCCTGATGTCCTTTTGCAACAGACCCGGTGTGCATGAAGAGCAGGCAGGGTAGCAGCAAGGGGCACTTGTCTGGCAAGGGCACTGTGGTGGCAGACAGGGACACAGAGTGGGAGTGGCAGAAATAAATCTATTTCAGAAATGGCTTACAATGCTCCCTTCACTTAATTTCGACCTTATTTTTTATGCCTATTGTATTTGCCACAGCTTCATATCCTTTCAGCAGCAGCATGCTCATATCAGAACATCAGCTTGCCGTTGTAATTATGTTGGACTGTGGCCTCCACAGAACTCCACTGAATTGGTTTCATTTAATTTTATCTAAAGAGTGTAGCACAGCCTCTGTAGACTTGCACCAGAACTGGTTCATTTTGCTTCAGATCATCTTTTCCCCACTGGATTGGGTAATTATGGCCTGCACTTGCTCCTTGCTGCCAAAAGCACAACACTGTAAAGCTGCTCAGGTCATGAGTTAAATGACTTTTTATGGGGGGGTTATATTATTATTTTCGGAAGGAGGGGGAGAGCTCTGCATACCTGTGGCCAGAGTACCAGCAGAAACCTCTTCAGTGGTGCCTGCCACAGAGCAGAGGAGGTCAGAGGAGCTTGCAAGTAGGCAAAGTGCTGTGGCCTAAGCAATGGGCCCCAAACCAAAGTCGACCTTTAGCTGAAGATCCCAACCAAACGTTAGGTATTATCAGTATCTGCTTGTTAGTACAGGACGTCTGATCCTTAGCATCTATTACCAATAAGCAAAACATTGCCAGTAAGCTTATTAGTGAAGGATATAGCTTAGACTATGACAAAACATAGCAATGGTCATGAGAAATCATAGCAATGGATTCAACCTCCCTTCCTCAGAGGTTGATACCCAAGTCGTGCAGTCAGATGTCCAGCCCTGCCCGGAGGTGTGATCAAAAGCAGAGATAAAAACACTCCCTCGGTTTCTCCCTGTGCCCCATCCAGGCTCTGGAAATATCCAAGTGAGAGTGAAGGCAGAGGTTTCCACATCTAGGATCACATAAGCTTGTTTATTCAGCAATATAAAAGTTGAGCCCTCCTGCAGCAACTTTGAAGGTTGGGAAAGGTTCTCTAAACCCTTGCTGCAACCAGGGCTCCTCAGTTACTGCTGATCTGGATGCTGGCAAAGTACTGGGGCAGCTGATGGTGGATCTCTCTTAATCACTGTGGCTGACTTAATGTAGTAATGGTTAGGTGTGTTGTTACTTCACTTCTTCTTTTGCTGCTCTATACATCAGTCAAAGGTAAGTTTACTTCTTTCACTTGGTGTCTGTATCTCTTGTGCTAAGCCCATCAATTTGTAACACATGAATTTGGGTCAGGGACAGGATTCAAAAAGTATTGTGTGAGGGGCAGGATCTGTGCTTAGGCAGAGAGAGAACCTCTTGATGTTTAGCAGAGGAACCTCTGGGTGTTTTTGCAGAGGAACCTCTTGATGTTTAGCAGAGGTAGAACCTCTTAGAAAATCCCAGCTGAGAGTTTTGTCTGTTTTCCCTTGGAATCCCACGGTTCAGCAATACCGCGGGTGAGCATGAGGATGAGATTAGCTTCTCCTTCAGGCAGCTCGATGTCTCTGTTACTGAATGGAGCAAGGTGAGGGCATCAGCAGAAGCAGCAGTGGGGCCCAGGGCTTCCCTTGTTCCCAACAATGGCTCTGTTGTAGGGCCCTTGCTCCTTTGTCATTCAGAAGAGCTCCCACAGCAGAAAGCACTTCTTTTTTTCTAGCTGAAATAGGCTTTAATAAAGCCATTGTGTTTGATCACTGGCTAAGGAAACAATAATTTAGCATAATAGGAAAAGATCATTAATGTGCAATGAACCTAACAGTCTGCTCCAGTTTTTGCTGCCCTAGAGAGATGGAGTAAACTCTTCTTCCTTAATTGAAGACTAAATAGAGTACATTTCATTTTTCATTTCCAGCACTTTTTCCAATAGGCTTGTGATGTTCACTAATGCGTGCTGAAAGGGGTGGACTGCCCAGCAGCAGGGGAAAAATTGGGTGGGAGGGTTTAGAGCACATAAAAACTCACTTGCTCTTCATCAGATGGCTCTCTAGGGCCTTAGACTTCTTTCCTGACAGGCCCCATTTCAACAACTCCCAAGGAGATGTGGTGGTCTGTACTACAAACCGGGGTGGAACAGAGCAACGCTCACAGCTCCCCTCCCACAGCCAGCCCCACATGCGGCACTAATGGCAGGGAGCTGCACTGCTAAGGGGTCCCCTGCAGCACAGAGAAGGTTTCTGAGCTGTCGGCTGAGTGGCTTTCCTCCTGCCATGATCAGTTGGAGGAGTAAGGTCTAAAATTTAGCTCTAGGTGGCATTTTGACTGCAGCTGCAATTTTGTATGAGAGCAAGCTGACAAATGTTCACGGGCACAAGGTTTGCACCGCTGCAGCTCTGGATCCAAACGCCACAGCCCACTGCCACAGAAGCACAGCACTGGTGGAGGCACAGGGCCACTTACTGATCCTCCTGTACTCAGCACTGGTGAGGCTACACCATGAGTCCCGGGTTCAGTTTTGGGCCCTTTGCTCCAAGAAGGACATTGAGGGGCTGGAGAGGGTCCAGAGAAGGGCAACAAAGCTGGTGAAAGGTCTGGAGAACAGGGCTGGGGACGAGCAGCTGAGGGACCTGGGGGAGTTTAGTCTGGAGGAGTCTGAGGGGAGCCCTCACTGCTCTCTACAGGAGTCTGAAAGGAGGCTGGAGACAGATGGGGCTGCACTGCCTGGTAACAAGAGATAGGACAAGAGGAAATGGCCTCAGATTGGTTCAAGGGAGGTTTGAGTTGAACATTAGAAGATTCTTCTTTCCTGGAAACGTTCTCAGACACTGGAACAGCTCCCGGGGAGGGGCAGGGTGGTGGTGTTTCAGAGAGGCAGAGATGTGGCATTGAGGGCCATGATTTATCCCCAGCCTTGGCAGAGCTGGCGACTGTTTGGACTGGATGCTCTGACCGGGATTTTGCAGCCCGAGTCGTTCTGCGGTTGCTGCCGAGCGAGCCCGCGGTGCTGCAGCCCCGGCTCGCCCTGCCCGGGCAGCCGCGGCGCTCCGTGCCTGCCGGCCCCGGGAGGACACCTCTTAGGGGGTACCGGGCTGCGGCCGCCATCGCCGCTTTAAGGCGCCACACGGGTAGGCCCCGCCCCGAGTCGGGGAGCCGGAGCCGAGCCGTGCTGAGCCGGGACGTGTGGTCAAAGGCGGAGTACCGGCCTGAAGGGGAAGGCGGCGGCGGGCCGGCCCCGGGGCTCTGTGAGGGCACAGCCTGAAAGGGAAGGCGGCGGCGGGCCGGCCCCGGGGCTCTGTGAGGGCACAGCCTGAAAGGGAAGGCGGCGGCGGGCCGGCCCCGGGGCGCGGTGAGGGCACAGCCCGGCTGGGCGCTCCCGGGCCGAGCTGCCCTGGGTGCCGGCGGCTCCTGCCGCGCGCCTGGCGCCTGTCGCCTCAGGCTCCCGCCGCGCCGCCCCGGCAGCAGGGTGCTCGTACTTCGTGGTGGCGGCTCGGTGCCGACGGCGAGGGCGTTAGTGGCTGCCGTTTTTAGCAGTGGGGTAGATCACATTGCCCGTTGTGTGTATATGCCCAGAGGTCTCACCTCCCACCCCTTCGAAGAACTCCTCAAAGCCACCAAAACACGTCTGGCTGCAGGCCAGGGAGGTGAATGCTGCTGGGAAAAGGCCGTCTCTGAAGTTCTGTGATAGGATACTCTGGCAGAAGGGCTGCTGCCAGCATCTCATCAGCTTCCCACCTGTCATCAAGTGATCAAGGCTCCATGCTAGTCTTGCTGCTCTGGAACCAGAGCCGTCATCATCTTTGCCACCATTCTGTTCATCATCAACCCTTCTGATAGTGTGCTTTGCTTCTCTCTGAAGCTTTGTCCATTTCTCCAGGCCAAGAGTGCACCTGTGGGAAAGCTTCCTCTCCCAGGGCTCAACGTTAGGAAGAAGTTCTCAAGATTAAGAAGTTCTTTCCTCTGAGGGTGGTGGAACACTGCAACAGGTTGCCCAGGGATGTGATGGAGGCCCCATCCCTGGAAACATCCAAGGTCAGACTTGATGGGGATCAGAGTAATCTACTCTGGTTGAGGATGTACCTGCTGACTACAGAGGGACTGGACTAGATGACTTTAACCCAACCCACAGATCCATGTTGCCATTGTGCTCACTTCTTAGTTTATTAAGGCAATGGACAGAGAACAGTAGAGCAAACCCGTTGGGACAGGACTTCCATCCTGCAGAAGCAAAGTGTAACCCAAAATGCAGAGACTGCCCCATGCTGATCAGTGGCTGGAGACACAAAGCTCTCAAAGTGGAGCCAGGCTGTGGCTGAAGCTGGAGTCAGGTGGACCTTGCACATCTCTGATTTTTGTGCAGTATCTGCAACATCTCTTGGGAGAGGGAAAAATGTTCTTGTTCTCTGCCTCCATCAGTCACTTCAGAGGATGGTAGTGGACTACTGGGACAGTTCTTGGCTTGTTGAAGTCATTGTACCTTCTGTCCTGAGTATTGCCAGTCTTGTGATGCTGATGCTGCTCAGAAAAGATGAAGCCATTTGGAAGCAATGCTGCCAGCACACCATATGGTAAGAGTCTATAGCTTCCCTGTTTGGAGACCTGGGGCACCTGTGTGAAAACATTGCTGCTTTGGATTTGTATCTCTTGCTGATGTTTATGCTTGTTATGTCACAAGCTGATTGCTCAAGAGATAATTGTGCTGTCCAAAGTGAAGGATGTGGCACCTAAGGAGTCTAGTGATTGGCACTCTGTAAGCATCACAAGACTTAAGGTGAGAAGGGAGGGTGAGGAGCAGGGGAAATTAATTTGTTTCCTTGCACCAGAAACCAAACACTTGTGAAATGGGGTTTGGGGTTGTTCTCTGGCAGTCTGGTGAGTGGAGGTTACAGGGGAACTCAGCAGTATTGTGAAGAGAAAACGTCTTCAGTAGCAGCAGTTGGTGGTATGGCAAGGAAGCATTCACCTACATCAGAAGGGATGCTCTTGGGGTCGTCTTGATGATGGTTCTAGAAGCCATCAGAGTCCTTGGGAGGGCATCTACACGATGGCATGGGATCAGACCCAGCCAGCATGGATTTAGGAGGGGCAGGTCCTGCTTGAACAACCTGATCCCTTTTTAAGACTAGGTGACTGCCTGGTGGATGTGGGGAAGGCTGTGGATGTAGTCTACCCGGACTTCAGCAAGGCTTCTGACACTGTCTGCCACAGCAAACTCCTGGCGAAGCTGGCAGCCATTGGCTTGAACAGGGGCATTCTCTGCTGGGTTAAGAACTGTCTGAATAGCTAGGCCTAGAGTGTGGTGGTGAGTAGAGCCACATCCATTTGGCAGCTGTCATTAGTGATGTGCCCCAGGGATCAGTGCTGGGCCTAGTCCTGTTTAGTATCTTCATTGATGATCTGGATAAGGGATTTGAGTCCAGCATCATTGGAACAGTCTGCTCAGGGAGGTGGTGAAATCGCCGTCCCTGGAGGTGTTCAAGCAAAGCCTGGATGAGGCACTTAGTGCCATGGTCTAGTTGACTGGATAGGGCTGGGTGCTAGGTTGGACTGGATGAGCTTGGAGGTCTCTTCCAACCTGGTTGATTCTATAATGACTCCATGATTCCATGATCAGTGAGTTTGCAGACAACACCAAGTTGGGAGCATGTGTTGATCTGTTAGAGGGCAGGAGGGCTCTGCAGAGGGACCTGGACAGGCTGAGAGATGGGCACAGTCCAATGCCAGGAGTTTTAAAAGTCCAAGTGCCAGGTTCTGCACTTTGGCCACAACAACTCCATGCAGCACTACAGGCTGGGGACAGAGTGGCTGGAGAGAAGCCAGGCAGAGAGGGACCTGGGGGTGCTGGTCGACAGCAGCTGAACACAAGCCAGCAGTGTGTCCAGGTGGCCAAGAAGGCCAATGACATCCTGGCCTGTATCAGGAATAGCGTGGCCAGCAGGACCAAGGAAGTCCTTCTGCCCTTGTACTCAGCACTGGTTAGACCACAGCTTGAGTACTGTGTCCAGTTCTGGGCCCCTCAATTTAAGAAAGATGTTGAGGTGCTTGAACGTGTCCAGAGAAGGGCAGCAAGGCTGCTGAGGGGGCTGGAGGAGGCTGGAGGGGGCTGAGCAAGGCTGTGAGGAGAGGCTGAGAGCTGGGGGTGTTCAGCCTGGAGAAGAGGAGGCTCAGGGGGGACCTCATTGCTGTCTACAACTACCTGAAGGGAGGCTGTAGCCAAGTGAGGTTGGTCTCTTCTCCCAGGCACCCAGGGACAGAACAAGAGGACACAGCCTCAAGCTGTGCCAGGGCAGGTTTAGGCTGGATATTAAGAAGGTCTTCACAGCACTAGTGATTGCATTGGAATGGGCTGCCCAGGAAGATGGTGGAGTCACCATCCCTGGAGGATAAGAGGAGGCTGGATGAGGCACTTGGTGCCATGGTTTAGTTAATTAGAAGGGTTAGGTGATAGTTTGGACTTGATAATCCTAGAGGTCTTTTCCGACATGATTGATTCTGTGATCTGCTTTCCCACCTTCCCTTGTCTCCAGTGGTGTGGTTTGTTTAGTCTGGTCTTTGCCCCACGCTGACTTTGCTATGTGAGCACTGACCACCCTTGTGGTCATGTCCCTGGATGTGGTTGGGACCATGACAAGTCAGGATATCTACACCACTTCTTTGTTCTCAAGTGGGAGTGGAGAGCTCAAATGCCTGATAGCAGACAGTGTCCATTTGGTGCCTCTGTCTGCTATGCCTGGCGAACCGTGGCAGAGGGTGGTACCTGGGTAAAGCAGAAGCAGCAGCACCTTGTCCAAACCCAGCTGTCTTGCTACTGTGTGATGCTGACAGATGGGCAGAAATGTAAAGGGGACTTCCTGCATTCTTCCCACTCTTCTGTATGTGAACAGGAGTGGAGACTGCGAGGGACTGGATTTGGGAAAGAGCCTTAGACTAAGCGTGTCTCTTCCAGCTTTGGAGTCATCAGGCTAGCACTGTGGTACCAAATGCTTTTCTGATCTGGGACCTAGGCTTCTCTTGTCATATGTGAGAGCCGTTGCTCCCTGAGAAGGGGAAACAGGAAACCTAGACTGGATCTAGCAGGCTGACAGACAGAAATGCTGGGAAAAACTATATAGTTTAAGCTTTATTCTCTCTCTTCTGAGGAGAACACCTGCTTCAGCCTGGGATATGTAGCAATACATTTGCTTCTTTCTCTGTTTTCTGACTGATAAAGAGGACACAGCCTCAGGCTGCGCCAGGGGAAATTTAGGCTCGAGGTGAGGAGAAAGTTCTTCACTGAGAGAGTCATTGGACACTGGAATGGGCTGCCCAGGGAGGTGGTGGAGTCGCCGTCCCTGGAGCTGTTCAAGGCAGGATTGGACGTGGCACTTGGTGCCATGGTCTAGCCTTGAGCTCTGTGGTAGTGGGTTGGACTTGATGATCTGTGAGGTCTCTTCCAACCCTGATGATACTGTGATACTGTGGTACTGTGATAAAGAATTATTTCTGCAGGGAGGAGCTGACACTGAGATGCTGGGTCCTGCCTGAGAAGGGCCAGCAGACCAAGAGTTGGAGCACTTCTCTTTGAGGGGATCTGGCTCACTGAGCCTGGCTGTTGTTAGAAGGGTGCTGGCAGTGCGAGAGCAGGAGATAACCAGAGCACTGCTGCATTTTGCCCTGCGTGTGGCCTGCTCGTGGCAGAGGCAGAGTGGGTGGGTGGGTGAACTGGATGGGAAACCACAGGCAAGGCTGCTGCTAGGCTCTTGCACCTTGGAGGCTTAGGTGGGCTCCACATGAGAGAGGGGGAGAAAAGGATATCTAAAGTATTTAGTTGTTAGACACTGTGTGGTTAGGTGGGAGATTGAGGATGGACACTTTGGATGTCACTTGAATCGGGTTAATTAGCTAAGCCTCCCTCTAGCAAAGAGTCAGCACATTTGTTTTTTTTTTGATTTTTCTTATGTTAAATACTGTAGATAAAATCAGGAAAATGCAGCTGGAAAAAGCCTCTATTAGACTCTGCTTCAGCTCTTCCATTTGCCAGTGAGTTGCTGCTTCTCAAACAAGAGCAACCTTGTTAATTTTTTTTAACTTTTCTTTTTTGCAGGGAGTAGCTGAAGCAAAGGAAACAAATATTTCAGCTATTCCTTAAGTGCCTCACACTTCACTTTTTCTCACTTAGAATCATAGAATCATAGAATCAACCAGGTTGGAAAAGACTTCCAAGATCATCCAGTCCAACCTAGCACCCAGCCCTATCCAGTCAACTAGACAATGGCACTAAGTGCCTCATCCAGGCTTTTCTTGAACACCACCAGGGATGGCGACTCCACCACCTCCCTGGGCAGCCCATTCCAATGCCAATCACTCTCTCTGTAAAGAACTTCCTCCTAACATCCAGCCTATACTTCCCCTGGCACAACTTGAGACTGTGTCCCCTTAGTTCTGTTGCTGGTTGTCTGGGAGAAGAGACCAACCCCCACCTGGCTACAGCCTCCCTTCAGGTAGTTGTAGACAGTAACAAGGTCACCCCTGAGCCTCCTCTTCTCCAGGCTAAACAACCCCAGCTCCTCATAGGGTTTGTATTCCAGGCCTTTCACCAGCTTTGTCGCCCTTCTCTGGACAGCTTCCAGCACCTCAACATCTCTCTTGAATTGAGGAGCCCAGAACAACTTGAAGCATGCATCCTTGACTTCTTCCTTAATTAGTACTTTAAAAAAAATCTACTCCATATTCCTATTTATAAATAAATCAAAATAGCATTTCAGAGCACTAATTCGTCAGACCCACAATGTGCATTCCAGGGAGCAAGGACTGTACATGCAAGAACTGAGTTTCCCTCTCACCAGCTCCTGAGCTAGTGACTGTGGAGCATCCAAGAACATCTCTTATAGCTCAACTTCAGTAACATGGATGCAACAAAAGCCATGAGAGAATTGTCTGTGGAGTAGCTTTTCATTTTTATTCTAGCAGGTTTCCAAGTTCACTTGGCAGCCATTCTTTCTTCCTTTCGTTTTTCTCCAATTCATGCCTTTTTTTTTAATCCTTTTTTTCTTTCTTCCCTTTTTTTTTTTTTTTCCATTCTTTCTTGGCCCTTTTGACAGAACAAAAGTAGTCCCACAAGGGCAGCCTAATGTATTCATAGTTTTGCCACCACTTGGCTGATAGAATAAGCTGAAAAATCGCCGCCTCCCATTGTTTACTGAGAATCTTTGTTAAGGCTTTGTAGAGCTGCACTAAGTGCTGCCTAGTGCCCCCTGCTCCTCAGCCTTGCAGAAGAGGGCCTGTTGTGCTGAACCCCCTCGGGCTGGGGATGGTGGGACGGCTAAAGTTCAAGTTCACAGACCCAAAAGTAAGTTACAGAAGTGATGGCTTGTTTGAGCGCTGGCTTGCTTGCTCTTGCCTTTCATTCTGCCTGATCTAAGAGCAGGGTATTGTTAATGCCTATCTGAACGTTGCATTAAGCTCTAATTAAGCCTGCCAATCAAACAAAACCCAGAAAGCAGCTTCTAAAGTGCTTGGTACTGAGTTCTATTCTTCCCCTTCCATTTTCTGAGTGTGAACATGTAACTGCTAAGTGTGGCTTTGTTGGGTTTGCTTTTATTTTTCCTTTCTTCTTGTGAACTGCAGACAAGCTCCTAATGAACTTGTACCTCAGTGGCTTTCATTAAAAAATGGCATTGGACAGGCATCACCTGAAAGGTCCAGGCTTTGCCAGGCTGTAGCTAAGGTTGTACTGGAACATCACAGAGATTGCTTTCAGCTTTCCATGCAATGTCAGAAAACACCAACACCCTAGGAGTAATGTGATCAGGAGAAATGAACATGACAGAACTGCCTGGAAAGGCCTCTCGGGAAGGAGTGAAGGTGCAGCATCCAACCCGCTGCCTGGCACTGGAGCAGGAGCGGCCAATGGTTACAGCTAATGTAAATCCTGCTTTGCTAACCAAAATCCAAAACTGGAAGTATTAAATCCTGTGGCTTTGGAGCTCCCACCGAGGCATAGGGAGTGAACAATTGAGAGGGTAAAGCCAGCGTCTAGTATCTCATAAAGAGCCATAAAAGAAGCGGCTTCTAATCCGCAGCGTATTTGTACCACAAAGCATATTGGCAGGCTTGGGTAAAAGAAGTTTTTCATCACTGTAAGGAAAAACAACAGTACAAAAAAGTGCCCAGGCCGAGTCAGTGATAAGCTTCCTTTCAGGAAGACATAAGAAGTGTAGCTGCCTTCTTTTGATCTCAGCTGAAGAGGATAAAATAATGGCATAAACCAGAGACCAGAGTGACTAGCCAAGATACCCCAGCAGGTCTTCCCCATCTCTAACCTCAGCATCTATTTTCCTGTGGGGTATGAGGATGGTTTCACCCTTCTCAGCTGCTAAGTCTCATACTTGTGAAGATTGGAACTTGTACAGCAGTGGCAAGGCAATGCCAAACACCTGAAGGGCCACGGAGGAGGAAAGCTGTGACTAGAGACATGCATAGGTTGTCCCGACTCATGGACCTTAGTGAGAGAGCTCAGACTAATTAAGCTTTAATGCTCTAGATAGAGAAGAGTGACAGCTCTGCTCTAGCCTGACCTGTTTGTCAATGTGCTTTTGTGCCTGCCTCATTTTTTCCCCCTTCCTTCCCTGTCTGTAATCCTTATGGAACATCTGCCCCAGCCACGAACAAACGGCAGCTTGTTCCCTGGACGCCGCGTCCTTGTAGATGTGCTCAGGTCCTGAAACCCTTCCGCCTTTTGTTCCTCTGCTGCTTTTTCCCCCTCTGACACTGCCAGACTTGATTAATCCCAACGTGGAAATCCCCAGGTGCTGTGGTTATTTTTAGCATTAATGTCGGAGCTCTGCAAAGGGGGGAGGAAGATTTATGATTTTGTCTCCTTCAAATCTCATAGCCTTTCCTTTCTCTACTGCAGCTTGGATGGATTCCAGCACCCCCCCTCATGCTCAAAACTGCCTTTTATTTCTTTAATTAAAGAATCATTGGGGCAAGGAGTCTTTTGTCATGACCATGGGGCAGGGTGGGTCCCATGTCCTTTCTGAGGTTCAACACACTCAGAATTTCTGCTCTGCTTTGTCGTCATTAAAACTTTGAAAATCTTCATCCTAGGAAGAGCCTTTTTAACACTTCCTGCTGTGAGCTGGGAGAAGGATTGCTTAAGCATGTGAGGGCCCAGCCACAGCTTTCATGGTGGAAAGACACTTGATTCTCTACTTGAGTACGTTCATAGAATCATAGAGTGGTCTGGGTTGGAAGGGACCTCCAAAGATCATCCAGTCCAAACCCCCTGCACTCAGCAGGGACGTCCTCCACTAGAGCAGGTTGCCCAGATTCCTGTCCAGCCTCACCTTGAACATCTCCAGGCATGGAGCCTCAACTGCCTCCCTGGGCAGCCTGTTGTAGAGTTCCATCACCCTCCTGGTTCAAAACTTGTTCCTTACATCCAATCTCAGTCTGCTCTGCTCTGATTTCAAACCATTGCCCTCATCCTATCCCTGCAGGCCTTTGCAAACAGTCCCTCTGCAGCCTTCTTGTGGCCCCCTTCAGGTCCTAGCAGCCTGCTCTTAGGTCTGCCTGGAGCCTTCTTTTCTCCAGGATGAACACCTCTAGCTCCCTCAGTCCGTCCTCCTAGCAGAGCTGCGCTGGACAGCCTGATCTAGTGGAGGGTGTCCCTGCCCATGGCAGGGGGGTTGGAACTAGATGATCCTTGAGGTCCCTTTCAACCCTAACAATGCTGTGATTCTGTAATCTGTGTGCTTAGCATGTGCTTAGGTATGTAGGTGTGCCAATTTGTGTTTTGCAGCATATGCTTAGACATGCAGCATGTGCCCATTTGTGCCAGCTGGGAGCTGCTTGCAATACTGGGAGTTCCCCGTACCCTGGGAGAGCTGTGCTTTGGCTCTGTAGATGCTCACAACGCTCTTTGTTAACAGAAAAAGGTGAGACTAGGAAAAGTTGCTGCTTTCTAGATTATTCTCCTTTTCTGAAAGCAATTTCTGTCTTTGGCACAATATTTTCTAAAAACTGGATGATTATCAGCAATTCCCATAATGTGCATTTGCAGCACCACTGGAGGCTTTGGGAAGCTGGGGGTTCTTTGTGGCCCTGGACACAGCAGCAGTTGCTGTTTTGAAGAATAACTTTGTCACTGGAGCACTGAAGCAGGCTGCCAGAGAGGTTGTGGAGTCTACTTCTCTGGAGACTTGCAAAACCCACCTGGGTGTGTTCCTGTGTGGCCTGCCCTGGATGATGCTGCTTGTCAGAGCAAGGGAGAGTTGGCCTGGATGTTCTCTGGAGGTGCTTTCCAACCCCTAACACCTTGTGAGTCTGTGATGGCTTCCACCTTTTCTTCACCCAAGCAAAGGTTCCAGTGCAGCACTGAGCAGCATTGGAGGGCTTCCCCAGCTAGGGGTGTCTGCAGCTGTGTTTCACCATCCAAACATGAAGTCAGTATGATGAGGCAATGAACTGGACTGCATAACTTCAGCTGGCAAACCTTCTGGAGTCTGTTCAAAGAGACCTGGGTGGCCTGAGAGGAAAATAGTAGCTCAGGATGACATTTACCTTCTGGGCTGCAAGCTCACAGTGTTGGCTTATGTCCAGCTTCTTATCCGTATCCCTACCATTACCAGCACCTCTTTTTGGTAGATGTCAATGTGTAGGTTCAGGTAATTTTTTGATTGCAAACTGATGGTTCATCTGTCCAAAGAGCTGAATGAGGCAACTGCTGTTTTGACAAGCAGAGCAAAGCTGCCAGGTTTCTTCTCCTTGTAGGCACTGGCCTCCACTTGGACGTGGACCCATTGGCAGCCACTCTTTGGGTGTGGCCATTAAGCCAGTTCTTTATCCATCTAGTGGTCCACCCATCAAACCCATGTGTCACCAGCTTGGAGACCAGAATGTGGTGTCAAAGGCCTTGCTCAGGTCCATGTAAATGACATCAGTTGCTCGCCCCTCATCTATTAATGTTGTGAGCTGTTCATAGAGGGCCACCAGGCTTGTCAGGCAGGATTTGCCCTTGGTGAAGCCATACTGATTGGCTACAATCACCTCTTCACTATTCTTCTGTCTCAGTAGTGCCTCCAGGAGGATCTGCTCCATGATCTTACTGGGCACAGAAGTGAGACTGACTGGCCTGTAGTTGCCTGGCTCTTCCTTCCTACCCCTTTTGAAAATGGGAGTTCTGTTTCCCCTTTTCCAGTCAGTGGGGACTTCACCAGACTGCCATGACTTTTGGAATAGAATAGAGAGAGGTTTAGCAACCTCCTCTGCCAGCTCTCTTAGCACCCGTAGGTGTATCCCATTGGGTCCTATGGACTTGAACACTTTCAGTGGGCACACCACTAGTGACAGCTGCCAACTGGATGTGGCTCCGTTCACCACCACTCTATGGGCCCAGCCATCCAGCCAGTTCTTAATCCAGCAGAGAGTGCCCCTGTCCAAGCCAAGGTCTGCCAGCTATGGCAGACAGTGTCAGAGGCCTTGATGAAGTCCAGGTAGACTACATCCACAGCCTTCCCCACGTCCACCTGGTCATAAAAAGAGATCAAGTTGGTCAAGCAGGACCTGTCCCTCCTAAACCTTTGCTGGCTGGGTCTGATCCCCTGGCCGTCCTGTAGGTGCTCTGTGATTGCACTCAGGATGATCTGCTCCATTATCTTGCCTGGCACTGAGGTCAGGCTGAGAGGTCTGTAATTTCTTGGGTCCTCCTTCCGACCCTTCTTGTGAATGGGCACCACACTGGCAGCTTCCAGTTCTCAGGGACCTCTCCAGTGAACCAAGACTGTTGATAAATGATGGATAATGGCTTGGCCAGCTCATCTGCCAGCTCCCTCAGCTCTCTAGGATGGATCCCATCTTGTCCCATAGATTTGTGAGGATCCAAGAGGCTGAACAAGTACCTAACTACTTCCTGGATTACAGGGAGGCTGCTCTGTTCCCTGACCCCACACACCAGCTCTCCATGCAGCATGTCCTGTAGAAATCAGTAATGCATTGCCCACAGGAAAGCCCAGCCCCAGCAGTGTTAATGAGGTCGGGTTTGTGCTGAGCAGAAGATAACTGAGTCAGTCTGAAATCCTGTGGGGCTGCTTCCACGCTGCTGGTGCTTTGATCTGCCCTGCAGGCCACTATGGTGCAAACCGTCCCTGGAGGTGTTCCGTGGAGGCAGAGATGTGGTGCTGAGGATCATGGGTTAGTGCCAGCCTGGGTAGAGCTAGAGAATGGTCAGACTGGAGGATCTGAAAGGGCTTTTGCAGCAGAAACAGTTCTGTGGTTCTATGATTCTAAGGACAAGAGGTCAGTGATGCTGTGGCAACTTGTCCCCTTTGGGGAGCATGAGCTGCAAGCCCCTGCAGAGTGTGATGGAGGAGCAAGTGACAGAGCCAGTATGTCTGTCTGGCAGCAGCAGTCAGAGTCGGTAAGAGCTGAGGTGACAGCGCTGAGGCCCTGGTTCTGTGGAGTCAGTGCTGCTTTGTCCGTGTGGTTCCCCACCCTGGTGCACTTGCACAGGCTGGCATGGCTAAAGGGAGGAGGTCATGAGGATGGGACTGGGCTCTTATCAGTGGTGCCCAGTGATAGGACAAAGGGCAGACAGTACAAACTAGAACACCAGAGATTTCCCTTGAACTTCAGGGAAAACTCCTTTCTTTTGAGCGTGGCAGCAGGCTGCCCAGAAAGGTTGTGGAATTTACTTCCCTGCAGACTGCCAAAACTCACCCAGACAAGTTTCTGTGCAAACCTGCTTTGGCAGGGGGGTTGCACTAGGTGAAGTCTCTACCAACCCCTACCATTCTGTGGTTCTGTGATAGCCCAGCAGCGGGAGCTGGACCTCATAGTGTTAGTGGCTCAGAAGCTTAGGTTCATGTGGGTTTTTTTATGCCCTGAGAGCTGTCCTGCCCTCGGGCTGCATCCCGAGTCCTGCAGAAGGCAGGCTGATTAACCTGGAAGCCTTTTGATCCTCAGCAAGGTGGCACAGAGACATTCTCTCTCCCAGCAGGTACAGAGACACAGTGGAAACTGAACTAATTCATTTTTTGTTCTCCTTTTGCCTTCCCCCACTTAAAAAACACCTGACAACCAGGATCAACACCGATGCTTTGCCACTTGTGTTAGCTGGGTGGGGAGGGACAACCACAATGTATCATGCTTGGAATATGGAGATGAAAATACTGTTTGTCAGCATGTGCAGGAGATGGTGTTTGTGCTGCTATAGGTAGAGAGCAGCTGAGAAGGAAATTCTAATGGGAAGACAAAGCTGTTTTAGAGAGGCCCTGCAATCTAATGTGCTTTCCATGAAGACATTATGTCCCCAGTCCTGCAGTGGAGACGAGAAAGAGTAGATGGGTGGTGGTTGAAGTCTTTCAGTTTAAAATGACACCGTATGGGGGAATGGATTTTCTCTGAGCAGAACAAACATTTCACAGCGGAGTTTAAAAATAGTGCCTGCCTGCACAAAGGTCCTCACCTCCTTGTGGCATTTCCAACCACCCACTTCCTCCTTAACTGTCTGTGGTGCACTTGTTTCTCTCCAGCTTTTAACAGTTGCTAAGACAGCTGTTAACACAACCCCACACACCCACAACCTAAAGAAACTCCAAAGAAACCCAAACTTACCCTGTTGTTCTTGGCAAGTTCTGGTGCTACTTTAGGGTATATGTGGTGGAGCTGTAGTTGTTTGCGATGTGGTTAAAGCATGGTGAAGAGACAGCTCAGGCAGAGGGATGAAAATCCACTGCTGAAACGTGGCTCCAGTGCATGCCTGTAGCCCTGTGAGCACTGTAGAAAAGCCAGTGGAGATGAGCAGTCCTCGTGGCACACAGGCTGTCCACATTGCTGCTGCTGCTCTCTGGGTGTTTGCTGTCTGGAGACAGCTCAGCCTGGGCTCCAGGGCTTCTTGGGCCTCAGCAGAGAGGGTTGTCCAGGGGAAGACTGTCAGGGCTTGCCTCATCTTGCTCAAACCTCACTGAGGAGCTGGTTTTGAACCACCCCCCCTTTTGATGAAGCTGTCAGATGGCATCCTCCGCAGTGCCGTGGTGGAGTAGCTGCTGGCTGTGGCCTGGGCTTTTACCTGTGAGCAGTAGGCTGCAGTGAGGCTGCACCTCAGCAGGTGCTGAGGCTCAGAGGGGGCTGCCCGCAGCAGGCTGCAGTTCTGTTGGTGCAGCTAGAGTAGAACAGAGAAATCCACAAAACAAGCAGACAGGAAGATGCTGCAGGGAGCAGCCCCCTGGGCAGGATCACTGGCTTTGTCTAACCTTGTGATGCAGACCTTCAGTGGTGGTGTTTCACAGCCTCTTTGAGAAGCCGGTGCAAGTCTGTTCCTACCCTGATCGCTAGAAAGCTTTTCCTGGTGCCTGTTTTAGATACTCTTTGCTGTAATTTAAACCTACCATTATTAGCTCTCGAGCACTCCTACTGCCACCACCTTCCATTTTTCATTTATAACTATTGCAAGCACTTATGCCTTATTAATAAGTGGCTTGTTCAGTGTTCCCTCTCGCCAAAACGCTTTCATACCAGACGCTCTGACGTGAATTTCAGATGAATTCGTTAAGTAAAATGGGGGAAAGGCTGGCAGGATCTTACTGAAGCCATCTAGACTAATCATTTGTGTTAATGATCCAGGCTGTAGAGGCAGGGGGGTGATAGCAAAAAAAAAAATAGCCAAGCAGAAGCAAGACATATGCCAGTTTTTGGTGTAATTACACAGACTGCTGTAAGAAGTTTCATTGCCTGAGCTGGGGCAGTGAAAAGGAGGTGAAGGGGCTGATGAGCTGCAGGAAGAGACGGTTTGGGGAGGACTACCCTAGATCAAGTGCCTGTTGGTCAGTTGGAGTTTCTGCAGCTGGAAGCAGCTCCAGCACCACCTGCAAGCTACAGGAATGCTAAGGTGATACTCTGCTGGAAGGCAGGGACTGCCCAGAGCAGATCATTTACGTGCATCCTGCTTAGTTCTGGCTCTGCAACCAGAATGGTGTGCCAGAAATGAGTGAAAACAGAGAGCAAGTGAAGAGGTCTAGAAGGCTTTTTTTTACCAGTTGATATAGCTGCCAGTGGCTGTGACTCAAGCAGTCAGAGATGATGCTCTAACATCCACTCTGGAGCAGTATAAATCTGCTGTTGTGACTGAAAAATTTCCAGAGAGATGGATTCAGCTGTCTCAACTTGCACCACCACTGGCATTTTCGTGACTGATATTTGCAGTGATGGTAATAAAATGCATGGTTCTCAAATTTGGCTTATTCCTGTTATTCCTTTTGGAAAGATCTTGAGCTCCTTTGTAGTGGGGAGAAAAAGTGAGCAGAGATTAAATGAAGGGGATTGGTGACATAGTCTGCGTCGTCAGCTGGGCTAGATCTGGTTAGCAGGATGTAATGTACTCTGTGGCAGCCACTGAATGTATCACAAAACGTAAACTCCCACTGTGTGCTGCTGCTTCCACTGCACTAGTAGGCAAGATGCTGGAGTCCCCACCGTTCTGGGCCTGTTCCCAGGCAGGGTGGTTGAAGTGACACCCAAAACACTTACTGGCCTCTTCACCTGCGGTGCTGGGTGCTGGGTTATGCAGCTCTGTGAACTGTGACTCTGGCTCGTTCCACTGTAATCTCTCCTGCTGTCATCCCTGGACGTTTCAACTCGTTCTCTAACCTGAAACAGCTGATGTCTGTGGCCATAAAAGGACTTTATCTCAACCATACAAGGCAAGGGCAGTCATCAAGATGCTGGCCTCTTGAGAAGCTGGAGGTGAGGATGGATTGTCTCGTTTTTCTCACTGATTTTTCTATGTTAACCTAAGAAGTACAAAGGATATGAGGATCTCCCTTTCCTCTGTGAACAAGACAGGGGGAGAGTAGCTTACTTTTTAGCAGAGCTAAAGGTAAACGGCACCTGAAAATGCATTGGAATTTGAAGACTAGAAGGATGCTTGAAAGCAGGCCCAAGGATGTAGGAGATAAGAAAGTAGTTGTGAGGAGGTGCTGGGAGCACTGAATTATAGGGAGTGTGGGAAAGATGCTGGAGGGTTTCTCGCTGCCAATCCGGGAGCCTGTGCCTTTGATGCAGCTGCTATACAGCAAAGCAGAAAGGTTAGGTACAGCTAACCTCACCCTGAACTCCAGGCTGCTTAACTGCACGGGTTTGACCTGTGGATTTCAACAGTGTGAGTATTAGTTGTGAGATAGCTGGGCACCATCACACTGCAGGGCCCACCTGTTTCTTTATCGTTTCCTTCAAGGTGTTGATGAGACAGCAGAGGAGCTAGCAGCTGCTCAGGGGGGTTAAATAAACCGATGTGACCTAGCAAGACATGGAGAGTTAGTTGGCTGTGTGTGGAAAAGGAAGCATCCTTCAGCTGTGTTGAAGAAGGGCTCTTGTTCATTAGCACTCCTTCACCCCGGGCTGGCTGCCTGGCGCTGGGTGCAGGCTATGCCAACGAGACACCGAGCTTTTGCTACAGACTGGCTTCTGACAGCGCCGAGCTGCACCTCAAGCAGCTGAACCTGAGTGTTTGTGAAGCACTGCTCCCGAAACTGCTGATTGAGGGAAATGTGGGTTTAATTGCCTGCTGTTGAGGCCTGTGAGTGTCCCCCAGGAGCTGGGGAGTGTGTCCTCTCCTGTCAGCTGCCTGAAGAAGCAGGCGGCGAGCTCTGCCTCCGGGGCACAAAGCAACTGAGCAATGCACAAGAAGAAGCAAGTGAGCAATGCACAAGAAGCAAGAGACATTAGGTCAGCATCTTGTCAGCTCTAAACCTGATCCGACCCCACGCCAGGTGCCTGAGTCCTGCAGGGCTGCTCAGTGGTGGCTGGCTTACAGCAGCACTGTTGGAGGGAAGGCCTGAGGACAACATAGAATTGTTTTGGTGGGAAAAGGCATTTAAGATCATTGGGTCCAACCATTATCTGATTCTTTTCAGGCTGGTGCTAGCCCATGGCCCTCAGCACCACATCTCTGCCTCTTTGAAACACCTCCAGTGATGGGGATTCCACCACCTCCCTGGGCAGCCTGTGCCTGTGGTTGTGAAACCTTCCAATGAAGAAACTTCTTCTAATGCCCAACCTAAATGTCCCCTGGTGCAACTTGAGACCAGTTTCTCTCTTCCTATCACTTATTATTAGGGAGAAGAACCCAACCCCTACCTGGCTCCAGCCTCCTCTCAGGGAGCTGTAGAGAGCAATGAGGTCTCTACTCAGCCTCCTTTTTTCCCAGACTAAACACCCCCAGCTCCCTCAGCTGCTCCTCAACCAGCGCTGTTCTCCAAACCCTTTGCCAGCTTCATTTCCCTTCTCTGGACCCACTCCAGCCCCTCAAAGTCCTTCTGGGAGTGAGGGCCCCAAAACTGCACCCAATACTCAGGGTGTGGCCTCACCATTGCTGAACACGGAGGGACAATCACTTGTACCTTACAGAGATGTATGAGTTTGAGTACAAACCTCCCTTTGCGCAGCCAGAGTTTTGTTTAGAACCCAAAGAAGCTGCCAAAGCTATGTTTAAAAAACAAACCAAACCCAAAGCCAACAAAACCCCACAACAAAACATGAACCCAAAACACCAAAGCAAGCCAAGTCAAGTCTTCCCCTGCACTTTTCCCCTGTAAGCACCCAACAAGTGCACTGGGAGGCTGGGACAGTTTGTAAGCCAGGGATGTCCTGAATGCCTGCTGGTGCTGATGTTTCCTTATGAGGCTGTACTGTGTTTCCAGGAGCTTTGGGGCAGAGGCTGAGAGCTTTGTCCCTTCACTGATTGCCTGATTCACTGAGGTTTACCTGGTGCATGCAGCCTGTGGATCAAGGTGGCTAGGGCATTGGGTGTTGCACCTGTCACTAGTGGGTATGGTTGTGATTCAGAAGGCAGGAAGGGGGCCCTTGGAGCCAAGGCCAAGTGCCAGCAGGACACTTTGCCTGATGGAGGGCTAACAGTATTGGTGGTGGGTGAGGCCAGGTACTGATCTGGTGAATAGAGGGCAGGGATCTGCTGGAGAGGGTCCAGTGGAGGGCTACAGGGATGATAAGTGACTGGAGCATTGCCTGATGAGGAGAGGCTGAGGGACCTGGGGCTGTTCAGTCTGGAGAAGGGAAGATTGAGAGGGGATTTAATAAATGTCTATAAATGTCTAAGGGCTGGGGGTCGGGTTTTGGGGGGGGGGACAGGCTTTGCTCACTTGCTCCCTGTGATAGTACAAGGAGCAATGGATGTAAGTTGCAGCACAGGAGATTCCAGCTCATCACAAAGGGGAACTTCTTTACTGTAAGGGTCACAGAGGGCTGGACCAGGCTTCCCAGGAAGGTCGTGGAGTCTCCTTCTCTGGAGACTTTCAAGGCCTGTCTGGATGTGTTCCTCTGTGATCTGTGTTAGATAGTATTGTCCTGCTCCAGCTGGAGGGTTGGACTCATAGAATCAGTCAGGGTTGGAAGGGATCACAAGGATCATCTACTTCCAACCCCCTTGCCGTAAGCAAGGACACCCTACCCTAGATCAGGCTGCCCAGAGCCCCATCTAGCCTGGCCTTACACACCTCCAGGGATGGAGCCTCAACCACTTCCCTGGGCAAGAGACTCAATGGTCTCTTTGGGTCTCATCCAACCCCTGACACCCTGTGAACTTGTGATCTCCTCCCCTGCTGATCCGCTTCCCAGAGGTGGAGCATGGAAGTGGTTTGGCAGGACACACTCATCTCTTTCCAATTAATATATATATATATAGGTATATTCTCTTTACATTCAATTATGACTTACAGGCTGCTGCTGTTTTCTGAGGAACATCAATAAGGGAAAGGAAATTGGTTTTTTTCCCCTGCTGGAACTTCAAGGAGTAGGGAAAAGCCTCCTTGTGAGCTTGCAGGCTTTTCTCCATGACATTAAAAAGATGGATCCTTTCCAGGGAGGCATCAGTGCCAGGCTTCTCCTAACAAAGGCTGTGTTAATATCTCATTCTGTAAAACCCCATTTAGCCAGCAAAAGGGAGCAGACTGCCTGCCTGCTCTGTGGCTTGTGCTGTAGGGGTGAGCACTCTGATCACCCAAGGCAATGCAGAATTCAGACATGCAACAGTTGGTGAGGGAGGTGGCAGGTGAAGGTTGTTGGAGTTGCAGTAATCTGCCTGTGGTGTTGGAAGCAGACAGCTCTAAAGCACAGGACACTATCACATTGCTGCCATTTCCCTAACTTCTCAGGGAGCTGCTTTACAGCAGCTTGACTGCGTCTGCAGTATCTCCTGCAAGAAAGATACTACACTGGAATTCTGATTGGAAATGCACAGCTCCTCTGCTATTCCTCCATGCAAAGAAAATTCCCCAGTATGTGCTGTATGAGCATCAGAAGCTTCAGAACCAATTAGCTGATGAGCAGATACCCAGTAAGTGCCACTGAGAAACACTACCATCTGAAGAGAAAAGCCAGAGTGAAAGCAGTGTGAGGATTGCAAATTCTCCCTGGCTTACAGTCATCAGGTTTGCTTTTGGGAAGGCCTCTGTGCAGAGGGTGTTCTTGGCACCTGGTTCCACTTGCCTAATTAAACTTCTAAAAACAACAACAACAAAATGCATCACACCCCTGGAGCAGAGTAGAGCTTTGGAAAGCAGCCAGGTAATACTGTTAACAACAAATGGACACATTCCCATTCCAGCCTCATGAACTTCAGAGCCTGGCTGGGGCTGCACTCCAAAGCTCTGCCAGGGCAGGAAGAGGGAGTCCACTTGCTCTTTTCTTTATTTACCTCTCTCCTCCTCCTCCTCCTCTTCCAAACAGCAAGCACTCAGGTAAGCACCTGAGATGATGCTCCTGCCTCTGATTCTATGATTAGCTCTCCACTTCCAAGGTGAGGCACAGAGCCTTTGTACCTAGCAGGACAGCTGGTTAATAGGATAAGTGCACCTGCAGCTGCGTGCTGGTTCGGCTGCCTGCCTGTGCTGCTTCCTGCCCTTCACCCTTACAAGTTTTAGCTGGAGGATGCCCTGTGTGAGCAGCTTTGAAGAGAACTTTCTCTGTAGGCTTCCACTGATATCCAACCATGTTAATTAAAAGGAAACCTATAGCATAGGAAGCTCCCTGCTGGTACCAGCCTTGCTTGTCAATTGGTGTTAATATGGACCAGTTCAAAGATGCTGCCTGTCGATGGCATCAAGCCTGAGCTCTAAAGGATTGGCTTTTTCTGTCTCTGCTCTGATGACAGAAAGAAATTTGAGTACTGCACCTGTTAAGATCACCTCAGCTCCGTGTCCCAAGCAGCTATTGATTGATGACTGTGCCACTATCCCCCTGGCATTTTAGCTGGGCTGGCCTTTCTGGGTTCTCCAGGTCACCATGTTAGTATTTTTAGGTTGTAATGAAAAAACAGTGCTCAGCCTTTGCAGGGGCAAGACCTAGAGGAGAGCTTTACCATAAAACAAACAAGCAAACACATCCTGGATGCTGCCTTCTCTGAGAGCAGAGTGCCCCAGATGTGTGGTAACTAGTTTTGGGATGAGGCAGAGGGGTGGCCTTGCCCTTGCTGTGAGAAGCTGCCCAGGTATGAGCCAAATCTTGTGCAGGCAGCAGCAACAGCAACGTTTTCTTGCTTAACATGAAGGGTTTCTGTGCACTGAGCAGCTGCTGGTGAGCAGAACAAGCCAGAGTGCAAGTGCTGTGCACCGGTTACAGACAGAAGAGACTGCAGGAGTTAAGCAAGTAGGAAAAAAGGAGGTGGCTGAAGACAACCAGCATGTCTTCATCAAGGGCAGGTCCTGCTTCACTAACTAGAGGCTTTCTGCAATGCTGTGACTATGGAGGGTAGGAGAGCCCTACAGAGGGACCTTGGCAGGCTGGATGGGTGGGCAGAGGCCAGTGGGATGAGATTTAAGAAGGCCAAGTGCAGGGTTCTACACTTTGGCCACAACAACCCTAAGAAGCGTTACTGGCAGAAAGGGACCTGGGGGTATTGGTAGATAGTAGCTGAACATGAGCCAGCAGTGTGCCCAGATGGCCAGGTGAGACAATGGCATCCTGGCCAGGATCAGGAACATTGTGGCCAGGAGGACAAGACAGGCTATTCTTCCCCTATACTTAGCACTGGTCAGGCCACAGCTTGACTACTGTGTCCAGTTCTGGGCCACTCAATTCAAGAGAGATGTTGAGATACTGAAACATGTCCAGAGAAGGGTGACAAAGCTGGTGAGAGGCCTGGAACACAAATCTTATGAGAAGAGGCTGTGGGAGCTGGGGGTGTGCAGCCTGGAGAAGAGAAGGCTCAGAGGTGATCTCATTGCTGTCTACAACTACCTGAAGGGAGGCTGTAGCCAGGTCGAGTTGGTCTCTTNAGATGGAGTTGGTCTCTTCAACCAGGCAACCAGCAACAGGACAAGGGGACACAGTCTCAGGTTGTGCCAGGGGAGGTCTAGGCTGGATGTTGGGAGGAAGTTGTTGGCAGAGAGAGTGATTGGCATTGGAATGGGCTGCCCAGGGAGGTGGTGGAGTTGCCATCCCTGGTGGTGTTCAAGTGCTCAAGATGAGGCACTTAGTGCCATGGTCTAGTTGACTGGATAGGGCTGGGTGCTAGGTTGGAGTGGATGATCTTGGAGGTCTCTTCCAACCTGATTGGTTCTATGATCCTATGTTAATGGACAAGGAAAAACCAGTGGATGTCATCTGGACTTCTGTACAGCCTTTGACACAGTCTCCTACAGCACCCTGCTCTCTAAGCTGGAGAGGTGTGGATTTGGTGGGTAAGCTGTCAGAGGATAAGGAGTTGGGTGGATGATGGCATCCAAAGTCTTGATGTCCAGATGGAGATGGGTGACAAGTGGTGTCCCTCAAGGGCCAGTGCTGTTTAATATCTTCATTAATGCTATTGGCAGCCAGATTGAGGCACCCTCAGAAAGTCTGTAGATGACACCAAGCTGAATGATGCAGCTGACATGACTGATGGACAGAGTGGTGCCATCCAGAGGAACCCTGAACAGGCTGGAGAGGTGGCTGAGGAGAACCTCAGGAGCTTCAGTGAGGCAAAGTGCAATGTCCTGCATCAAGGTCAAGGCAACCCTAGAGATCAATCCAGGCTGGGGGATGATGAGATTGAGAGCAGCCTTGCAGAGAAGGACTTGGGGTTCTGGGGGGAAGGTGGGGAGAAGAAGGACAGGAGCCAACAATGGCTACTGGCAGCCCAGAATGCCAATGGCAACCTGGGCTGCATCCAAAGCAGTGTGGCCAGAGATGGAGAGAGGGGATCCTGCCCCTCTGCTCTGCTGAGACCTCACCTGCAGGGCTGTGTCCTGCTCTGGAGGCCTCAACACAGGAAGGACATGGACCTGATGGAGAGGTTTGAGGAGGCCACAAGGATGATCAGGAGGGATGGAGCATCTGTGCTAGGAGGACAGGCTGAAGGAGCTGAGGATGTTCAGCCTGAAGAAGAGACTCTTTCAGAGAGGCCTTAGAGCAGCATTTCTGTATCTGGAGGTGCCTACAAGAAATCTGGGGAGGGACTGTTTAGAAGGGCCTGTAGTGATAGGGTGAGAGGCCCTGGTTTGAGAGTAGAGGTGACCTCTGGAAATCCCTTCCAAGCCCTGGCATTCTGTGATTCTGTGACCTGCTCTGAGAAGAAAAGAGATTCTATGGTGAGGCTGCTGCATCCACACCCCTTCTTGTTGGTTACAGATACTGTGCTGTACAGTGTGGATGGAGTGTGCAGGGAGAAAGAATGGGATGAACTAGTTAAAGCCATTCCATTAGTCAGTGTAGTGATTTCTTTTCCTTTTCTCCCTCACACCTGATTGAGCACTTGAATAGTTCTGAGAATTCTGAAGCAATTCTATCATTTAAACATCACACTCCTCTTCTTACAGTTCCAAAGCACTCAGCATTCTCACTAGCTTCAGAGAAGCTCACACAGAGATGCTCCTTTTATTTGTGCCTCAGTTCTGAAAGGGGGAAAGGGACCCTGTTGAGAGGTGATGTCCTTTTGTCCAGAACACCAATTGCTAATCTTATGACTCCTTTGTCCTTCTGAGTAGATCTTGAACAGATGAGATTTTTTCCTCATATCTTCTGCTTGGCTCAAGTGTGTGGAGGTAAAGGAGGAAATCAGATCAAACCTGTTTTGTTAAGTCTCTGTTCTTTGTCAGTTTCTGCTCTGAGGAGCAGTGCAGACCCCTTGAAGCAAGGTCACACTGCTTTTGTCTGTGAATTTGTCCCTGAGTTTGACTATCTTTGAAAATGCACAAAATGCTCTAAGAGCTGTGGAAGTAACTCAGAGTTCATTGAGGGAGGATGGTGGTGCTTGGTCCTTAGTGCTGTCTGATGTGGAATCTGTTGTACTAGGGCATGGCAGTGACGATAGCTGAGTGGTCTTTGGATGAGAGGGTGGTGTTGGTGTGACAGAGCAAGCTGTCAAGGACTGGATTCCTGCATCCTTCATCTTCTTGGATCATAGAAGAGCCCAAGTGCTGGATACAGACATTTCAGTTAGGTCTCCAGGTCCCCAGGTTAGAGCTGTGGAGTTTGTTCTTCACGTGGGGCTCCTGAACAGCTGTTTAAATGAATGCTAAAGCCACAAAATGACTTTTCACATGTCAAAGCTTCGTGGTCTCAGTATGGAATTCAAAACAATGTCCACACAGCCTGTCAGAGCTCCACGTCTGGGTGAGTACCTTGTGTGTGTAGCACTGCACTGGTGCTTGGTAAGAGAGCAAGAGGATTTGCAGACCCCTCTGGCTATTTCCTGAAGGATTATCTGTTGCAACTGAAAGCTTGTCATCTTGCTATCCAGACATTCACCTCTGAGATGCAGTTCATTAGACATCTAGTCCATGGATGATACAGCAGGGAGGGATTGCAAAGAACCTGAGGTTTGAAAGAGCCCAAACAAGCTGGAGCTGAAGCTGGAACTTTTTTTTCTTATTGTGATGGTCCAGGGAGAGATTAACTCTGCTCAATCACTTTTGATTCACCCACAGCATAAAGAGAGCTGCAGACACTTCCAGCTGAATGGAAAGGTTGTTGAGTCACCATTTTATCTCTTTGTTCACTTGCTATTTTGCAGCTTCTTTTACCATTCTTCACTGAGCTGCCACAGCCATCTCTGGGAGTGGAAGACTTTTCTTTTCCTGGCAGTGCAAGAAGGGCAGTGCTAATCCAAATCATTGCTGCTAGCTCTGGGGGGGCTGTGCATTTAAAGTGCAGGTCATGAAGTAGAATTTATAAGAGCAATTGACTGTCTCCAAGTGTTAGGGAAGGGTATCCTGGGGTTTGTCAATGAAAATCCCTGCACTTCTGAATCAGGCTTTAGAGGACTTACATGAAATGAGCCTCACCTGGGACTTGGGGCTTTGGGTACTACCATACTATAGGTCAGTAATAACTCTCTAAGTGCTTTGCTCTGTCTCTGCATTTCAGCTGTAGGAGCTGCACTGAATTCAAGAACAGCACCAGATCAAAGTGTGTCACCCAATTCCTTACTCAGAGATGACATGCAAAGATGTCATGGTCCTGCTGCACCTTCTAAACTTGGGAATGGGACAGCCTGAAGTGCCAAGGAAAACCTGAACTGATCACAGAATCATAGAATCCTTTTCATTGGAAAAAACCTTCAAGATCATCCAGTCCAACCATTCTCTAACTCCACCCTGCCAGGGAGTGTTCAAGGCCAGGATGGATGAGGCCTTGAGCAGCTGGGTCTAGTTGAGAGGTGTCCTTGCCCATGGCAGGAGGTTGGAGCAGATGAACTCTGAGGTGCCTTCCAACCTGAGCCCTTCTGGGATTCTCTGATTCCCTTACTTGTAGGCTGTTTCAGGTCCTGCTACCTGTTGTTGTTTTTTTCAGGTAGCAGTTTACAATGGTTAACTTCTGCTGCTTCATATCTACAGTGAAAAATGCCAAATATTTCCATACTGAAGGTCTGGCATCCTTCCTGTCTCATGTTTCAGTGATTACTTCAGATGACATTCAGGAAAATTGTGCCTTCAGTATAGCCTGGAAGGTGATCTGTTGGGGAAAGCCGAGAGCATCTCAGAGTGGATTAGAAGGGCTGTGGAGAGTAGGTTGAGAGAGGTTCTCCTCCCCCTCCACGCTGCCCTAGTCAGGCTGCATCTGGAATATCGTGTCCAGTTCTGGGCCCCTCAGCTCAAGAAGGACCTCAGGAAACTGCTTGAGAGCCCAGCCCAGAGCCACCAAGCTCCTGCAGGCAGTGGAACATCTCCTGTCAGGCCAGACTGAGGGAGCTGGGGCTTGGAGCTTGGAGCAGAGGAGCCTGAGGGCTGCCCTCATTGCTGCTGCTAAAGATGTGCAGGGCAGTGTGGGGAGGACGCAGCCAGGCTCTGCTCAGGAGTGTCCAAGGACAGGACAAGGGGCACTGGGTGCCAGCTGGAGCAGAGGTGCCAGGGGGACAGGAGGGAAAACTTTGTCACTGTGAGGATGCTGGAGCCCTGGAGCAGGTTGCCCAGGGAGGTTAAGTCTCCCTTTCTGGGGACATTCAAACCCCACCTGGATGTCTTCCTCTGTGAGCTGCCCTGGGTGCTTCTGCTCTGGCAGAGGAGTTGGACTGAATGATCTCTGAAGGTCCCTTCCAACCCCTAGCATTCTGTCACTCTCTGTGTGCTCCCAGTTCCTCAGACAGCTGTGAGAAGCCACAGCAGCAATTCTACACAGTCAGTTCAAAGGATACTTTAGGCAATTTCTTACTTTTCAGTTTAGTAAAGTTTGATTTTAAAAAAGCTGACATTCTGCTGTAGGAGGTTGCTAATTAGTGTGTTTCAGCATCACATTTCAGTTCAGGACCAGTTTGTGCAGCAGTGAGAGATGAAGGCATGTTGCAGCAAGTCAGACAGCCCTCATGCAGCTTGCTGCCCAGGCAGGTCGGTAGCCTCCCGCAGGAGCTGGCCTGTTGTTCTCAAAACCACAGGAGCAAATCATGAGATGCTTGAGGGCAGTTGCACCAGTGTGCCACTAATGGCCCCAGACAGCAGTTTGGGTGGCCTCATGCTGCGCATAGCCTTTGATCAGGTATTAAACCTGTATCTGGTGCCTGGGTTCTTGGGTGTGCAACTACTGGTGCACAGGAATACTCTTTTCGTTGCTCAAGGAGAAAGGAAAAGGCTTTTGAGAATGGTGTCTGTTTGGAGGGAAGGTGGAAGCAGTGAACAATGTTTATTTTTACCTCTTTGTTCAAGTAAAGTCATTGATGTGATGCTTGCAGTGGTGCTTGCAGCCCAGGCATGAGAGTCTCTGTGTCAGCACAGACAGAACAATGACAGGGATTGCAGGTCTGGCGCTCATCTCTGCTCTCCTTTGAGTTCAGCATTAAAACAAGCTGTAAAAAATAAAAAGTAGTAGTGTTTGTCTTGGCTGTTCCTCTTGGGAGACAGCAAAATAATGAAAAGAAAACCATGTTTGTGGAATCCTGTCTCATAGGCAGCAGTCTGATGAACAGTCTCAGAGAAAAGATTTGCTTTCAATGAGCCTAACTGGTTCTTGGCTTGACCACAAGCTTTGGCTTTTGTGCCCATATCTCTTTCTGTTGGCCACAAGTGTAATAGATAAGCTGTGCTGTGACAGAGCAATGAGGAATGCTCCCCACTGGTCAGTGCAGACTGGGTTAGGGATCAGTTACACAAATGAAACAGTAACAGGTCCATGGGCCCTGATGGGATGCACCCAAGGGTGCTGAGAGACCTGCCTGATGTTATCGCTCTACCGCTCTCCATCAGCTTTGCCAAATGGTGGCAGACAAGAGAGGTGCCTGAGGACTGGAGGAGAGCAAATGTCACTCCAGTCTTCAAAAAGGGCAAGAAAGAGGTTCCAGGGAACTATAGACCAGGCAGCCTCACCTCCATCCTCGGAAAAATGATGGAGCGGCTCCTGCTGGAGGGCATCTCGAGGCACTTGGAAGGGAAGAAGGTTATCAGGAGTAGTCAGCATGGATTCACCAAGGGGAAGTCATGCTTGACTAACCTGATAGCATTTTGTGATGCCATAACTGAATGGGTAGATTCAGGGAGAGCAGTGGATGTAGTCTACCTGGCCCTTAGCAAGGTCTTTGACACCATCTCCCATGACATTTTAGTGAGCAAGCTGAGGAAGTGTGGGATGGAAGAGCAGGCAGTGAGGTGGGTCAGGGACTGGTTGCAAGATAGATTTCAGAGGGTGGTGATCAATGGTGCCAGGTCCAGCTGGAGAGCTGTGACTAGTGGTGTCCCCCAGGGATCAGTGCTGGGGCCAGTCCTGTTCAACATCTTCATCAGTGCCACTGTTGAGGGCACAGAGAGTCTGCTCAGCAGGTTTGCTGACGACACCAAGCTGGGAGGCTTGGCTGATACAGCTGAAGGCTGTGTGGCCATCCAGACAGACCTGGACAGACTGGGAGCTGGGCACAGAGGAACCAGATGGAGTTCAACAANGGGTCCAGCAGAGGGCTACGAGGATGATTAGGGGACTGGAGGACATGGCTTATGAGGAGAGGCTGAGGGACCTGGGGCTTTTTAGTCTGGAGAAGAGAAGGCTTAGAGGGGATTTGATAAATGTTTATAAGTATCTGAAGGCTGCCAGGAGTGGGGGACAGGCTCTGCTCACTGCTCCCTGGGATAGGCTAAGGAGCAATGGGTGTAAGTTGCAGCACAGGAGGTTCTGCCTCAACGCAAGGGGAAACTTCTTTACTGTAAGGGTCACAGAGCACTGGCACAGGCTTCCCAGAGAGGTTGTGGAGTCTCCTTCCCTGGAGACTTTCAAGGCCTGTCTGGATGTGTTCCTCTGTGATCTGTGTTAGATAGTATTGTCCTGCTCTGGCAGGCAGGTTGGACTCGATGGTCTCCTTGGGTCCCTTCCAACCTCTAATATCCTGTGATCCTGTGACTTTACAGCTCTTTATGTTCTTCTTTCTAGTTCCTCTTTCCCCAGATTCCTGCTGAACCTTTAGGATTCCTTGCTGTTCAGCACTGAAGCTGTCTAGTTTAATTCTGCACTGACACCCAACATTCTTCAGATTGCCTGAAGAAACTCAGGAGGGATAGATGCTTCTCTGAAGGACTCCCTTCTCCCACCTGCATAACCTCTTGTAGATCCTTGGCTTTGTGGCTAGACTGAGTTGAACATCACGGTGAGAATGAGCTGATGGCTAATGGGGAAAAAAGATCTTGCTAGATGGTTGTTGGACTCTTGGTCTGAAGGCATATGTTTTAATGTCATTTTGAGTCAAAAACCGAGACAGGGATGAGTGCTAACTTGGTGGAAGTTGGTGATGGAGTGCTGCCTCCACAGAGCTGCCCTGCTACACTTATTGGTGCTAATTAGTGTGTGTCTGTTGAGCTTACTTGTGACTCAGGCTGTTCTAATTAACACTTCCCCGCAGATTGCTGCTGAACTCCAGGAATCTCATTCATATGTGGCACAGATTTCACCATCCCAGGGAGACACATATATTTTGTGGTTTGATGTGTGTGTCTCAGAGACGAAGAGAGGTGACAAGACAGCTCGAGTGGGAGGGTGGTTAAAAATAACTCTGGGAACTGTGACTGCAGCTTGTCTAACAGTTGGAATGGAGCCCCAGGCTGTGTAATACCTACCTGAGACAACTACAGGAATATAGAATAGACCTGAAACCACTGCAAAGTTTGCATCAGGGGCTGCAGCACTGAGGAACTTTGCAACAGGTTTCAGAAATCATTTGCAGCTTACTACAGGAGACCTTTCTGACTTAGAGCTGTGGCAGCTGCCAGAGAGCCTGCCTTCTGCAGCAGAGAAAGGAGGAGATGCAAAAGGCAGGCTGGCTCCTCAGGTACTACTGAAGCAGCACGGAGTGTGGGCACTTCCATCCAACAAAGGACCCCAAGCAGCGCTACAGGCTGGGGACAGAGTGGCTGGAGAGCAGCCAGGAAGAAAGGGACCTGGGGGTACTGGTAGATAGTAGGCTGAAGGTGAGCCAGCAGAGAGCCAATGGCATCCTGGCCTGTATCAGGAACAGTGTGGCCAGTATGACAAGGGAGGTTATTTTTCCCCTGTACTCAGCACTGGTCAGGCCACACCTTGAGTACTGTGTCCAGTTCTGGGCTCCTCATTTCAAGAGAGATGTTGAGGTGCTGGAAGATGTCCAGAGAAGGACGACAAAGCTGGTAAGGGGCCTGGAACACAGCCCTGTGAGGAGAGGCTGAGGGAGCTGGGGGTGTTTAGCCAGGAGAAGAGGTGACTTCATTGCTGTCTACAACTACCTGAAGGGAGGTTGTAGCCAAGTGGGGGTTGGTCTCTTCTCCCAGGCAACCAGCAACAGAACAAGAGGACACAGTCTCAAGTTGTGCTGGGGGAAGTATAGCTGGATGTTAGGAGGAAGTTCTTCACAGAGAGAGTGATTGGCATTGGAATGGGCTGCCCAGGGAGGTGGTGGAGTCACCAGAGGTGTTCAAGCAAAGCCTGGATGAGGCACTTAGTGCCATGGTCTAGATGACTGGATAGGGCTGGGTGCTAGGTTGGAGTGGATGATCTTGGAGGTCTCTTCCAACCTGGTTGATTCTATGATTCTATGACTCTGGAACTGCTGGAAAGTCTTCCCCTCAACCCATAACTCTTCTTTCACCCTCTCAGTGGAGTGAAGCCTCTTTGGAAGTGGGAAGTGCTCGTGCAAGCTGGGACATTTGATTCCTTCTGTTAGCTGGAATGCTCCACCCTTCTAATTTACAGATTCATAGATTGCATTGGCTTGGAGGGAACCCTCAAAGGTCATCTTGTCCAACCCCCTGCACTTCAGCAGGGAGTAGATCAGGTTGCCCAAGGCCACATCACCTCAGATCCTGAATGTGTCTGGGGAGAGGCCCTCAACCACATCCCTGGGCAGCCTGATCCAGTGTTTCACCACTCTCATTGCCAAGAGCTTACTCCTGCTGTCCAACCTGAATCATGAGGTGGGTTTTTCCTTGGTGCTTCTTGCTCTTTCCCCTTCACTTTCTCCTCCATCATTGCCCTCTCTCTGGGCTTTGTGTTTTGCTGCCGTTCTGCAGCATTCCAAAAGCTCCCCCGAAATGCAAAAGGAAACTTTTGTGTCTTAATGTCTTACTCAGAACGACTTTGCTTTTGCCCTTTATCTTCATCCCTGCCTGCAACAGGAACTAATGGCCCAGCTTACAGCATTGCTTCCTTTAGCTGGCAGTGCTTATACACTGTGTTGTGCCACAAACTGGACTCCTTGACCACTTTGCTCATTGCCCCAGGCCCAGTAGCTCTTTTGAGCATCTTTTACACCCCCAAGAAAACCGAAGAGCCCGGCCCAAAACTGACAAGTGTAGAATGAGCCTCAGTCACTCTGGTGTACAGAGCCTGCATGGAGCTCTCGGAATGTTGGTGATAGCAAACTCTAATTCTGGGGTTTGAGGTTGCTTCTTTTGTGTTTTGGTTTGGTTTGGGTTTGGCCATGGGTTGCTTTTTCAGCCTCACTTACAAAGAGCCTTTAATTTTATGTCTCAGGGTTGATCTCTGTTGTTAAATGACTTCCAAAAGTGACTCTGGGCACCGATTCAACCCTGGATTGCCTCTGGGGAATCTAAACTGAACTAAAGCTGTCTCCATCGCCGTAAAGAGTTGTTAACAGGATCCCAGCAGAAGAATAAACCACAGCAATCTGTTCACCTTACACAGACCAATACTGAGTGTTTAATAGCTGAGCTTTGCCCCTGGGGAGTAGTTGTCCATTGTCTTTCCATCTGCCCTTCTTCTGTCTTGGCTTGATTAGAACTGGCTTGAGCCGGGCATAGGGACGTGGCTGGGAATGGAGATTTCACTAACACTTAATCACTTGAAAAGGGCTTTGCAAAGAATGGGTTTGAAGAGTGGGTGTGGAAGCAGGAAGCTGCCTGCTGTGAAAAGACGTTTTTCTAATCTCCTTCTGCTCTTCCTGAGTTTCAGCTTGGCTTTACCCTTCCCCTGCTTAATCTGAAGGGAAAATGTTAAACTCTGGAAAATGTCATGGAAAGCTACAAGCCAAGCACCAAATCTTCCTGGCATCACGAATGAGAAAGTTGTTTGCTTAATTGGAGGGGCAAGTATTTACCCTGCTTTCTATACATAAATCCCAACGTGACAGCTCACAGGCTCCATACAATTCTCAGACATCTAAAACAGTGTGGCCAGAGATGGAGAGAGGGGATCCCACCCCTCCACTCTGCTGAGACCTCACCTGCAGGGCTGTGTCCAGCTCTGGAGCCTTCAACACAGGAAGGATGTGGACCTGAAGGAGAGAGTCCAGAGGAGACCACCAAGATGATCATGGGGCTGGAGCATCTCTGCTAGGAGGACAGGCTGAAAGAGCTGGGGGCTGTTCAGCCTGGAAGAGAGAAGGCTCCAGGCAGACCTAAGAGCACCCTGCCAGGACCTGAAGGGGCTACAAAAAGGCTACAGAGGGACTGTTTGCAAAGGCCTGCAGGGACAGGATGAGGGCAGTGGTTTGAGATGAGAGCAGATTCAGTTTGGATGAAAGGAACAAGTTCTGCACCAGGAGGGTGATGGAACACTGCAACAGGTTGCCCAGGGAGGGAGTTGAGGCCCCGTTCCTGGAGGTGTTCAAGGTGAGGCTGGCCAAGGCTGTGAGGAAGCTGTTGTAGTGGAGGATGTCTCTGCTGAGTGCAGGGGGGTTGGACTGGATGACCTCTGGAGGTCTCTTCCAACCCAAACCATTCTAGGTTTTTGTCCCCAGTCCAAGGCACACTTTGCTGTAGCTGCAAATCATGTAGGCAAAACCTGCATGAAAGAATGAGATGACATCTGGTGCAGTTCACAGTTGCTAGAATACAGACCTTCAGAGTTTCCTCTGCCAGGACACCTCAGGGAGAGATAGGCTGGCTTCAGCACTTCCCCCCTGCTCTTGGAGATCTGATCAGCTTTCCCACGCTGGGAATAGAGGCCTGGTTCCCCTCCCGCTGAGGTGAGAACAGTGTAATCCACGAATTAATGGGAAGAGTTCCCAGTTTCCCTGGGTACATTTATCAGGAGACTCTGGCTTCCCATTTCACTGTAACATTAGCATTTTTATTAGAGAGAGTTGATTGAAGCATCCATACTGATCTGAGCAACATCTTCTGCTTGGAAGCATCTGCTTCATTAATCCTTTGCCCACTGCTACACATTGCACACACAAAAATTCTGCAGCCACTTCGAAGTGCAATGAGCAAGAGCAACTCTTCAGCTTCTTCTTTCCTTCTTTCACTTGATGCTCTGCTACTGCATTATCTCCATTTCAGCACAGTTGGCAACAAACACAGGCCTGTGGCAGGAGGCATGGGGAGCACGGTGATGTGGGACCATATAGTGATTCATCTGTATCCTTTCCCTGAAAGCATTGCCAAGCCCTGGAAATGGACTGCCTAGCACAGTCCCTATCCCTGGAGGTATTCCAAAGACACAGAGGTGTGGTGCTGAGAGTCATGGTTTAGCCCCAGCCTTGGTAGAGATGGAGAGTTGGACTGGATGATCTGAGAGGGCTTTTCCAACTAAACCAATTCTGTGATTCTATTCTGTAGTCATTCAGAGAGTTTTTGAAGTGTTCCTGGAGGACTGGTGAATAAAGTCCTCTCACAGTGCAGATAAGCTGAGTCCTTTTCTCTCAAGTAAGATCATAGAATCATAGAATGGTTTTGCGTTGGAAGGGACTTTCAGAGGCCATCTACTCCAACCTCTCCTGCTTTCTCTGGCCCATATAAGCTCCAAGGATAGGTGAAATGATACCTTAGGACAGCGGGAGAAAGCTAGTGTAGTGGTTCAGGTCCAGGGTTTGTTCTTTTCTGCTCATGGAGAAGCACTGGCCAGGCAATGGGCCTCACTCAAGGCAATGGGGCAGGTCTTTGAGGTGTGACAGCACAGGTAAATATAAGGTAGGGTGGTAATTTGGAGACCTCTCCTCAACTCTCTGCAGTGGTCTGTGTGTATGAGGTTGGGTTTTGGGATGCCTAAGCACTGCTCTTTGCAGTCCTCAAGATTTTGACATGTGGAAACCCTGGAGGGGCTGCTGGAACATTCCTCCCTCATAAGGAGTTTCCAGTGTTTGCTGGGGAGATAGCTATGGAGTCATCAGTAGTGGCTAGAAGGAAAAGAGATGGGGCATGGGGGTTAAAAAAATCGCAGTAAACTTCCATCTCTGGGTTTGTACAGTGGTTTCTGCAAGGGCTTGACCTATGGCAGAAAGCATCTAGTCATTATTTATCAAGTCTGGTAACTGCTCATTAGGAAGTAACTGCACAGCACCTCCACCTCTATGGAGGGGTTCAGAAAACATCGGTCGTGGTTTAATGGCCACGGTGGTGTTGGGTTGGTAGTTGGACTTGATGGTCTTAGAGGGCTTTGCCAACTTTGATGATTCTGTGATTCTAAGAATGACTCCCTGTCTTGACACGACATCCTTCTGGAGCTGCTGGATTCAATGCCAGCATCAACTGTCCCACATCTCTGCTAGAGATGGTGGGAGCACCTCCTGGTGCTCTTGGCATCAGCAGCTGGTTGTTTCACCACAGGACAGCAGCCAGAATCAGTCAGCTACCTTCTCAGCCTGATTTAAAGGTAGAATTTCACTGAGGAGTTCCAGTAGGGTGCTCCTTGCTCACCTAACAGCTGACTGAAGCTCTTTGCTCTGACCTAGCTTTGATAGATTTGCAGCCTTATAGCTGGAGCTTTGCCTTTTAGCAATAAACGATAAGACATTTCATCCAAAAACAGTCAACAGATCAACTGGGGTCTGAAAGCCCCCAAGTTCATGCAGATAAAATGAAAGTTTAGGAGAGGGTTATGTTTCTACTGTCCATTTTTATTTTTCCTAGAGGTGGGATTGACTCTTCAAATACTTTTTCATCACGTCACTGTTTTCAGCTTTCAAACACTGCTTGACCCACTTTGCACCTAATTAATGAGGACAAAGGCTCTTTCAGCGGGTGACCTGTCAGCAGGGATGGGGCAGAAATCTCTAATGAGGGTCTAGGCTGTTTGAATTATTGGCCAGTGGACTTGTTTGATTTGTGTGGGTTTGGTTCCTCGAACAGTGCTGAAAGAGTTGGGTCTGTTCTGTCTGGAGAAGAGGAGGTTCCAAGGTGACCTTATTGTGGCCTTCCAGTATCTGAAGAGGGCCTACAAAAAAGCTGGGGAGGGACTTTTTAGGCTATCAGGGAGTGACAGGACTAGGGGGAATGGAACAAAGCTGGAGGTAGGGAGATTCAGAGTGGATGTGAGGAGGAAGTTGTTGAGCATGAGAGTGGTGAGAGCCTGGAATGGGTTGCCCAGGGAGGTGGTTGAGGCCCCATGGCTGGAGGTTTTTGAGGGCAGGCTGGATGGGGCTGTGGGCAGCCTGCTCTAGGGTAGGGTGTCCCTGCCCATGGCAGAGGGATTGGAACTAGATGCTCCTTGTGGTCCTTTCCAACCCTGACTGACTCTATGATTCTATGATTCTATAATTGCCAGGCCATGCCGGCTGAGGGACAGTTCAGCATGGCAAAGCCCAGCAAAATAAATGGGAGGGGAAAATGTTTCTTCTTAGTGCTCACCATTAAATGTTCATAGAGGTTTCAATTTTCTTTGCTCCTGGTGGTTTCACCAAGGAAAATCACTCAAGTTTATCTGGGAACCTGCACTGTGGCATCTTTGTCAAAGTCCTGCCATTTTGTGTTGCAGGAGGTGCAGACCTGAGCCAGATCTTAAATGCTTACACTTGTCCTTCCTAACTTCAATTGCTCTGATCTTTCTGCAACACTGAATTTTTCCACCTGAGTTAATGTGATATTTAAAAACCAAAGGACCCAAACCCTTCAGATTTATTCCTAATGAGTCAGTTGCACAGAAAAAAAAAAGGCACATTCAAAATATTTTCATGCAGCCTCAAAGCTTCTGTCCCCTGCCCCATGCCAACAAGTCCCCCTTCATTTGAGGATTTTAGAATCACAGAATCATTTTGGTTTGAAAAGCCCTTTAAGAACATTGAGTCCAACCACTCTACCCAGGCTGGTGCTAACTCATGGCCCTCAGCACCACATCTCTGCCTCCTTGAAACACCTCCAGGGATGGAGATTCAACCACCTCACAGGGCAGCCTGTGCTAGTGGCTGAGAACCCTTTCGATGAAGAAATTTCTCCTCTGGTGCAACCTGAGGCCATTTGTTTTCATGCCCTATCACTCATTACTAGGGAGAGGAGCCTAAGCCTCAGCTCCAGCAAGGGATGCAAGGAGCTGCAGGATTTGTAGAGGAAAGCTGTCATTTCTCCTGGCTAATGCAGCTGCCTGCCCCCAGCTTTGCCCCAGCCTGGGCAGTGGCTGTGCTGGGGTCTCTGTCCACAGCAGGATTACTTCTGCAGTATTTGTTTCTTCATTTTTCAGTTGATGAGGCTGTTTAAAAAATAAAGTACTATTTCCATGACAAAGTGGCAGTTACTGTCGTTCAGCCTCTTTTTGTAAGAGCTGAGTCCTTTCTGTGCTGCTGAGCCTCCCTGGGCTTGAGGATGTCTCTTTAAATCCCACGACTCGTGCAGCAGGCCCAGGAGCACAGCCACAGCTCATCGGGATGACAGCCCCCAAGATGCTGCTGACAGCTCGGCATCGAATAGCAGAAGGCAGGCAGGCTGCGCTCTCCAAAGATGCAGGGACTGACCCATTGGCAGAAAATGCACCCAGGAATGGACTTTATATTGTGCAGCACCCAGGAAGGAGGTGAGGCAGGGCACTGCCCAAAGCCCTCCCGGTCCCACAGCCCTAACCTGCCTCAGTGGAGCAGGAGCAGTTTCCCATGGCTGCACTGCACTGCCTGCTGCCGCATTCAACAACCAGAGGATTCATTCCTGCCTTCCAAGCTGACTGCTTTCAGCTGCTTCCCAGATGCTAAGCAGCCAGGGACAAAAGGAAGATCATTTGTCACCTTGTTGGTGCAGGGTTTTCCTCTCCTTTTCCCTCCGCAGGGGCTCTGCTGTTTCACTTGGTGAGTAATAAAATGTGATACTGAGGGAGAAGTTAATGGATGGGTCAGGCCCTCCCAGTGAGAAGGCTTTGTTGATTAAAGGCTGCTGCTGAGAAAACTCTCAGGTCTCACCCAGGTGTACTTTCACTAGCAACTCAGCACCTATAAAACAGCAGAGATGGGAGTAAATGGGCTTGGTGATGTCCCCTGGCAGGGACTTGCACGACATAGAAATCATAGAACCATTTTGGCTGGAAAAGACCTTTTAAGATCACTGAGTCCAACCAGTCTCTAAGTCTAGCAGACTCGGCAGAGTTAGAGGATGTGTGCTGAGTTAGAGATGTGGTACTGAGGGACGTGGTACTATAACAGACTTGATAGGGTACCATGGCCCTCAGCACCACATCTCTGTCTCTCTGAAACACCTTCAGGGATGGGAATTCAACCACCTCCCCGGGGAGTCTGCTCCAGCCTTTGAGAACCCTTTCAGGGAAGAAATTTTTCCTAATGCCCAACTTAAACCTCCCCTGCTGCAGTTTGAGACCATTTCCTCTTTTTCTATCACTTGTTAACAGGCTCCAGTCACTGGCTCCAGCCTCCTTGCAGGAAGCTGTAGAGAGCAATGAGGTCTTGACCCCTCAGCCTACTTTTCTCCAGACTAAACACTCCCATCTCCCTCAGCTGCTTCTCCCCAGCCCTGTTCCTCAGACCCTTCCCCAGCTTTGTTGCCTTTCTCTGGACCTGCTCCAGCCCCTTAATGTCTTTCATGGAGTGAGGGCCTCAAGACTGAACCCAGGACTCAAGCTGTGGCCTCAGCAGTGCTGAGCACATGGGGACAGTCCCTGCCCTGCTCCTGCTGACCACACCATTGCTGATCCAGGCCTTCTGTCTCTACAACTGTAATAGAAATGGCTGATTCAACACCCAGCAGAGGTGCTCTGTATCTTACTGCAGTGCCTGGTTTGCATCCAAGATGCACAAGGACCTTGTGTGGTAACAAGGCAGAGCCATGTGGAAGGCTGCTGGCTGCTTGACTGTTAGCACCAGACTTCAGACTGTCTGTCTGTCTGTCTCGAGGGTCTCACACAGGGCACCTAAGGTGGCCAAGGCCTTGCTGCTTTTCTTTCTTCAGTTGTTCTCACAGGGCAAGCTTGCTCAAAGTTGTTGGCGAGGGCTGTGTGGTGCAGACAAAAAGGAGCTCTGGGCTCATGACTCTTCTGGATAGCTGCTTTTAAGCCACACTGGAATGCCAGGGGGTCTGATTGCAGGTTCCAGCCATGTGTGCTCTGTGGCTGTGTGGGACAGGCACTGAGTAGCACTCTGAGTTCTCATGAGTTTTCATAGGGTGAGCTTTAATGAAGAACAACTCCTCTGCTTCTGACAGAGCAGAACTTTAACTCACCCAGAGGTCTGGAAACCACTTAACTGGCCTTTTTGTCCCACTTCAACACAAGTCTCATCCTTGCTGGGAAACTTCTCTTGCTTGTATTTTCTTGTCTTTTCTTCCTTGTCTCTTTTCAAGTATCTCAGTGGTGAGGGTCCCTTCATTCCCTTCCTCTCAGGCAGCTGTTTCAGGATCCCTGCTCCATGGACTTCCCTGCAGGCAAGCCTTTTGTGACTGGCTGCTTTCTGTTCACTAATGTTTTGCAGTTGTTTCCTGTTTTCACCTTCGATGAAAAATGATTTAAAAGGCTTTACTCAGTTTCTTATTCCTTCCTTCAAATACTGCCTCTGAGCTATATCTACTGTTACTTTTCATCCCTGCAGCAAACACCTGACAAATGATTACTGCCCCAAAGTTGCTGATGTTTTACCAAGGCACAGCCTCTGACTGTGTGTTTCCCTAAACTCTAGTCCTGTAAAGCCCCATTTGCTGGCAGAGGCTGTGGCAGAGCAGTGTTGGATTGGTTCACAGTGTTTTCAGACAGAGCCTTGTGCTTTCATTGCAGCTGAAAGGACATGAAGCCCTGGCTCTATTTTTCACAGACAAGATGTCAGCTTCAGCTTCCTTCTTCACACTTTCCTGTGTTTAGTTTCTGCAAGGTACCTTCAGCTCCCTCTTGTTACCAGGTGCAATGCTGGGAGGCCTTTGAAATGTATTTGTTTAAGACAAACTGGGAAAGCCTCCAATTTAAGAAGAGAGCTGACCACACTTAATGAGAAACTTGACAGCAGGGCTGCAGATGTCAGGTTAGTGCACTGCCATCAGGGCACCAATTCTCTTGCTGCTGTAGGTCTTCTTCCCCCTGTGACATCTCACCTGCCACTTCTGCAGCATCACTCCTTGCCCTCCCTGCACCTTCCCTGCGCCAAGTGAATATTAAGCACTCTCCAGGAAGGAGCATCTCTGTCTTACCTAGGAGATAGCATCCCTCCTTGCCTTTGGCTTAATGCTGAGCAGGACATAGGTGTCACCTTCCAGCTTACCACACTCCCCAGCAGTGGGTTTATCCTGTGACAGCCCTCTCAAGGTGTGACTGGGTTGGCAGCTTGCAGGGAGGGAGATTTAGCCTCATGGGCCACTGCTGAGGATGACCTCTGCTGCCTGCCCCTCTGGTGCCCCAGGGACTACAGCTGAGATGGGCTGGGCAGGAGCTGTCATGGGCAGATGGATGTGCCCTAGTGAAGTGATTTACTTCTGACCAACCTGACTGGGTGTCTGCAGCTCCCATTGCTAAAGCAGCCAGGAGAAGCCTCCCACAGGCACTGCTGGGTTTACTGCCTGGGTTTCTTTCCCCTCCTCTTCCTGGAGTTTTACTGCTTGAGAAGACGCTGCTGGAATCTGGAGGAAAGCAATTAATGACAGAGTTGGGGTTTTTGACTGACATAGTAATTACGCTGGAAAATGTAATTTCCCCTGCATATTAGAGATGGGATTATTTCAAGGAGATCTCATTAATGTGCTGTTCCCCAACAAAGAGCCCAGAAACCTCTCTCTTAACAAGATTAGCGTGGAGGTCAGCATGCAGAAGGCTGCTGGGGTGATATATTCATGGGTTTGTTCTGCAGAAGGAAATTCTCTTCTGCTGTCTGATAAGAGCAGGCAGGAATAGCTTTCGTTTTAAAAGATGAGGGCCTGACATTTGCTCATGTCCTGATAGCTGCTGGATAGCCTGTGTCCATCTTCCTTTGCCCAGCTGCTGTGCAGCAGCAGCACAACCCCAGGCTTCAGGAGAGAGCCTGCAGAAGGACTCAGAGCAGCTGAGGATGAGCAGGCAGGCAGCTCCCCCGGCATGGCTCCTTAGATCTGTGACTCACTGCCTGACCTTCTTCTGCTGTCTGCCTCTCTTTGTCTGGCTGTAGCAGGTGGATGATGACTGTCCTGAGCTCATGTCAGGTTGATGGCTTTGTGCAGTGCTCCAGCTCCTGTGGAGCCAGGGCTGCACCCCTCAGCAGGCAGCGCAGACACTGCCATGGTGCAGGGCCCGTGGTGCTCTGGAGGGCAGTGGGAACGCAGAGAGCAGAAAGAGGAGCTGTGGCCTTGGTGCTGGTTTGATGACGTGTGAAAGTTCCCAGGCCCTTCTGGGACACTGTGTAGACAATGCAGATGCTTCCTCCGCTCCCTGCCGATGCCTGGGGGGCGTTTTGGAGTAAGCCAGACAGCGGCTGCTAAAATCATTTCCAGTTGCCCTTCCCAGCTCCTCTCGCATCTGTCTAGCAGCTGTTTGAATTTTCCCTGTGTGTAAACATCCTCTTGAAACATCCAGGGCATGGAAGGCCTGTGAGCTCCTCTGCTTTCAGCAGGGGGTGTGAGGGGCACTGCTCTCATGAGAGACAATGAGAACCAGCAGAGCAGAACCAGCTGCTGTTTATCAGCAGCACTGCTGCTCTGCAAAGGCATCTCAGTGATGGGTCAGGAATCCCTGGCAATGAGCTGGAGGTGCAAACCACAAGAGAAGCCAGTGCTGCAGCCTCCTGTACTCACCCTTCCATAGCAAGCTTTGCCACTGCCTCCAGTTCTGGTGTCCCCAGGCAGACACAGAGCTGCAGGAGTGAGTCCAGAGGGGGCCACAAATGGCTGGAGCCCCTCTGCCGTGAGGACAGGCTGAGGGTGCTGGGGGTGTGCAGCCTGGAGAAGAGAAGGGGGATCTCAGAGCTGCCTTCCAATTCTGAAGGGATCCTGCAGGAAGGCTGCAGAGGGACTTTTCCTGAGGGTACCTAGAGACAGGACAAGGGGGAATGGTTTGAAGCTGAGGCAACACAGGGTTAGACTGGAGCTGAGGAAGAAGTTCTTCAGTAGGAGGGTGATGAGACTCTGGAACAGGCTGCCCTCCTGCCTGAGGGGGTTGAAGGCCAGACTGGATGAGGCCTTGAGCAGCTGAGTCTAGTTGAGAGGTGTCCCTGCCCATGGCAAGAGGTTGGAGCAGATGAGCTCTGAGGTCTCTTCCAACCTGAGCCATTCCTGGGTTCTATCAAGTATTTTTAAAGCTAAAAGCACGTGGCAGGTTTGCCCCTTAAGAAGGGAGATGTGCCAGGTGGCAGAGTCCCAGTGTTGCTATGGATTTCTGACTGAAAGGCACCGATTCATTATAACGGTGTGCAGTGGTGTGAAACCCCTGGAGAGTTTACCGAGGGAACTCAAAACCTCTCTTGGATGTGAGCTGTGTGTTTAACTGCTTTGGCATGAGAATAAATAAATGAGCCATTGCTTACCCTCTCGGTTTCATGACATCTCATTTGCCTCTCAGACAGCAGGCAGAAAGAGGAGCAGGGAAAGGCTGCTGCCAATCTGTCTAGGTTGGAAGGTTTTTCAGCAGAGTGGTGATGAGCTGCATTTAGGAAGTGTGTGCTGATGTGGTTTGCTTATGAGTTTGATGTTGCTCCCAGGTGTAGTGCTTTGTTTGTTGTTCCATCCACAGATGGAAGTGGTGCAAGAACTGCATTCACTTCTGCTGTGTGAGGTGCTGAGGTGCTTGTGTTGACTGTGGTGTTCAAAACAGTCATGTTTTGCTGTGAGGCAGGAAATGCCTGACAACATTGTCTTTGTGGACTGCATGAAAACTCAGAGTGTAAAATTGTCCCTATGCCCAAGAAATGCTTTTTGAAGGGTGTGTTATATAACTTTAATGTCTTACAGCCTAAAGAGATGAATGGAATCACAGAGTCATGGAATTGTTTGGGTTGGAAAAGCCCTCTAAGGTCATCGAGTCCAGCTGCCAACCTGACACCACCGTGGCTGTTAAACCATGTCCTCAAGTGCCACGGCCACATGTTTCTTGAACAGCTCCAGGGATTGGGACTCCACCCTCTCCCTGGGCAGCCTGTGCCAATCCTTGACCACTCTTGCAGCAAAGAAATTCTTCCTAACGTCCGACCTAACCCTCTCTTGGTGCAATTTCAGACCATTTCCTCTCATTCCATCACCTGGTATTAGGCAGAAGAGCCCAACCCCCACTGGTGCCAGCCTCCTTGCAGGGAGCTGTAGACAGCAGTGAGGTCTCCTCTCAGCTTGCTCTTCTTTGGGCTGAACACTCCCAGCTCCCTCATCTGCTTCTTCCCAGCCCTGTTCTCCAGACCCTTCGCCAGCTTTGTTGCCCTTCTCTGGACCTGCTCCAGCCTCTCAATGTCCTTCTTGTACCAAGGTGCCAAACTGAACAGAATACCCTTGGTTTGGCCTCAGCAATGAGGACTATAGAGGGGTTGGGGGACTACAGAGGACTACCTTGCTGGGGCTGCTGGCCACGCTGTTTCTCTCACAGGCTGTCACTCACCACAGCATCCCAGGTGCTCTGCTTCCCAGCAGGGAGGTTTTCCCCAAGTTGTGATAAATAACTGCCTGAGGTACTTTAAATCTCTGATCATAGGGAACTGCCAAGTGCTTGCACAGCTTCTGCTGGTGGTGAGATTTGGTTGCAGCTGGAAGTTTTGCCACTGAGTACTTGCCCTATCTCCTTTCTGAGCTTGAGGGCTGTCCTTCTGGTGTACTGCCCTTGGCATAGGCCTGGTGGCACAGAGGTAAAGGGAATGCAGGTTTGAGGCAGCTCTTCTCAGCCTTGCTTCTGGGGTTTCTTGGTGGAAAGCCTAAGGAGGTGAGAATGTGTCTGCGCTATCCAAGAATGCTACATGCTCCTGCATCTAAAGAGCAGGGGAAAAAAAGGCAGAAAGATGCCTGCTCTGTGCCCTGCTGGGGTACCTTTCCTGAAGGGAGAAGAGGAGGCTCAGGGGTGACCTCATTGCTCTCTACAACTGCCTGAAGGGAGGTTGTAGCCAGGTGGGGGTTGGTCTCTTCTCCCAGGCAATCAGCAACAGAACAAGGGGACACAGTCTCAAGTTGTGCCAGGGGGAAGTATAGGCTGGATGTTAGGAGGAAGTTCTTGCCAGAGAGAGTGATTGGCAGTGGAATGGGCTGCCCAGGGAGGTGGTGGAGTCACCGTCCCTGGAAGTGCTTGAAAAATACCTGGATGAGGCACTTAGTGCCATGGTCTAGTTGATTGGCTAGGGCTGTGTGATAGGTTAGACTGGATGAACTTGGAGTTCTCTTCCAACCTGGTTGGTTCTATGATTCTATGATACCTGTTAAGGCAGGCTTTAGGTAAGAGAATATGAGGTCCAGGATGTGAAGCTGAGAGGGCCCCAGGTGAGGCATTTGCAGGGGAAGATTTGGATAGATGACCTAGGTAATGTTTCTGACCGCATCAGTCTGCACCTGCACACTCACTGTACCCTCACTAAGTTGAGTTTGCTAGAAACCTGTGCTTTGCCTTTGGTCAGGCAACTCTGCTCTTTGCTCACTCACTTGTTGTCACAGTGGAAGTGAAACCTGTGTACCAGGTCTTCTTCCAGGTCTAATTTGATGAGCTGATGTTCCAATCCTTAACTTTCCTGAGGCTGTGTAAAATTTTCCAGGGAACTGTTTGGAAGCCTCTCTGTTCAAGATGTCTGAGGATTAGACTGGATAAAGCAGTAGGAAATATCCTATAGGCAAGGTTTCTGCACTGGGAAGTGGTCTAGATGGCTCAGGTTCAGAGATGGGGAAAAAAATCCATTAGAGAACAGAGCAACGATAATCTTGCAGCTGAGGTGCTGAAGACCTCCACTTGTATTCGTCTTCTGAGGCTCTGAAGCCGCAACTGAAGACCTCCGCTTGTATTCGTCTTCTGAGGCTCTGAAGCCACAGCCTGCCAGTGCCTGCGTTCATTTGAAACTTGTGTGCTGCACCTATTTCCTCACCAGCACTTTCACAGGAGAGGGATCCAGCAGCACATCATTTCTTAAACGTCCTGTCATTATGAATGCCTTTGCTGTTCATTGTAATGTTCATTCTGCATTGCTGCAGATGTTGTAATGGCTCTGGATTATGAGTGCTTTTTCTAATTGAAATTAGTGAATGGACACTTAAAAGCATAGCTAAGTGTGCTGGGGGCTCTGTCAGGGGAGCCGGGGGAAAAACCTGCCTCTAGCTTCAGGCTTTCGTAACCCTCTGCAAAGTGGGGAAGCCTCCTCCCGGCTGAAAATTGGCGAGCAGCCCTTCGGGATTGATTGACTTTTCCTGGTGACAGCAGAGACCTTCACCCGTCCCTTCGGGGCATATACAACAGGCAGGTCTGCTGCGTTCTACTGGCTCACTGGAATGGCCCCTCAGAGATAGCTGTGCTGCGGTGCTGCCTGAGCTGGGGCAGAGACTCACCGCCTTTCATTTTCCACAGAGTCCTTAGGGTGCTTCTCCTGACATCAGCTCTCCTGAGCGCTGCCGGGCTGAGCCCAGAGTCGGCGAGTGAACAACTCCCAGCCCATGGTCAGCAAGTGAACAACTCCCAGCCTATGGTCAGCGAGTGAACAACTCTCAGCCCATGGTCAGCGAGTGAACAACTCCCAGCCCATGGTCAGCGAGTGAACAACTCCCAGCCAATGCTCAGTGAGTGAACTCTGTAGTTCAGTGATGCAGAAGCTCTGCACAGTGAAGCAGGAGAGAGGAGTCTTTCCGTGGCAGATGTTTGGACTTCAAGCCGTGCTGATGTGAACTGTGCAGCGTGTGAGGAGGTAGAGAAGGGGAGATTCACAGGGTGGCCAAAGTGCTTGTGCAGAGCTAACTGCAGGGTGCAAGAGTGCTGAGGGAGGCATCTCACAGAGTCACACAACACATCAGTTTGGAAGAGACCTCCAAGCTCATTCAGTCCAGTGTCTGAGAACCCTTCCAGTGAAGAAATATTTCCTAGCATCCACCTGAACCTCCCCTGAGTTAGCTTGGAACCATTTCCTCTGCACCTGTCCCTTGCCACCAAGGAGCAGAGGCTGCCTCCTTGTGGTGGTTTGGGAATTACCCCAGCCCCATGGAAGTTAAGGGCTGAAGCTGTATTTATAACTTAGCACAATTTACAAGCATATATATACACAGATATTTACAGTTATATACAAGTTAAAAGTAATATAGAAACACAAAATCCCTCCCAAAACAGACTGCTCAGAAGGCTCCTGAACCATCCCCTCCCCTTCTTCCCCCCCTTCAGAAATAACCAGATCAATCTCTGTGTAGCTCACGTGACAAATCTGCAGAGATCTGAAGTGAGATGTCAAAAAGACGACAAGAATGTTAGAGGAAAAGGTTAGAACAGATTACACAGATCTCATGCAAAGGAGCCAAGGCAAGATGCAACCAGACACAGATCAACAGAGAAGTGAGGAACTAAGTGAGAAGTCAGTGAGAAGTGAGTGCTTTATCTATATTTTGACTACTTGCTTCTCTCAGCAGAAGAATGAGTGATATAGGTCACTGTTATTTCCTTCTCACAGCCAAGGATTTAATTTCTCTCATTAAAATATTCCAATTAGCCTCCAACCAGCACACCCCTCCTTACTTCAACCTCCCTTCAGGAAGCTGTAGAGAGCAATGAGGTCTCCCTCAGCCTCCTCTTGTCCACTCTGAACAGATGAAGCACATGACCTACAACAAGGGGCTGAGGGAGCTGGGGTTGTTCAGCCTGAAGAAGAGAAGGCTCCAGGCAGAGCTAAGAGCAGACTGCCAAGACCCAAAGGGGGCTACAAGAAGGCTGCAGAGGGATTGTTTGCAAAGGCCTGCAGGGACAGGATGAGGGCAGTGGTTTGAAATGAGAGCAGAGCAGATTGAGATTGGATATGAGGAACAAGTTCTGCACCAGGAGGGTGCTGGGACACTGCAACCCAGGGAGGGAGTTGAGGCCCCATGCCTGGAGGTGTTCGAGGTGAGGCTGGAAAAGGCTGTGAGCAAGCTGCTCTAGTGGAAGATGTCCCTGCTGAGTGCAGAGGGGTTGGACTGGATGTCCTTTGGAGGTCTCTCCCAACCCAAACCATTCTGTGATTCTGGGCTTCATTTTCACGGTCTGGAAAAAGGAAAAAGCTTGAAATGCTGGAAAAGCAAAGGAGAGAAGACCTGGTTTGAACCATAGCTGCAAAACCAGGGAATGCTGAAGGGGCTACCAACAAGGCTACAGAGGGACTGTTTGCAAAGGCCTGCAGAGACAGGACGAGGGCAATGGTTTGAAGTGAGAGCAGAACAGATTCAGATTAAATGTGAGGAACAAGTTCTGCACCAGGAGGCTGCTGGAACACTGCAACAGGTCACCCAGGCTCACCCCATGCCTCGAGGTATTCAAGGTGATGCTCACCGAAGCTGTGAGGAAGCTGCTGTAGTGGAGAATGTACCTGCTGAGTGCAGGGGGTTGGGGTGGATGACCTCTGGAGGTCCCTTCCAATCCATTCTGTGATGCTGGATTATTAACTGTTATTAATGAGGTATGGTATTGATGCATTGCCCACTGAACCTGGAGCAGGTTTCCATTTCTTGGCTCACAGTGCAGAGGAGAGGGTGAAGTTGTGCTACCCACTTCACATCCAGTTCTTCCAGCATCCCTGTTGATGTCTCTCAGGCAGTGACACATTCATGGTCTGTTACTGCAGGCCAGGGTCTGGGTTTTGAGATGCTGGCTCTTAAGAATAGCTCATCACAACATTGGATGGTCCAGCAGTGCTAGAAGGGTTCTGATAACAGGGAAGATGAAGCTGACTTAAGGGATTAAAAAAAGCAAGCATCCATCTTTCTGCTTTCTGGCTGGGTATTGATCAAGCTCCAGAGCCCCATTCTAGAAGGTGGAAGTTCAGTACAGTAGCTTTTGTGTTCATGTGGCATCCAAAGCAGCAAAATAGGATATAACTGCTTCCTGGGAATGTCTGTGCATTTCCCTGTAAACAGCTTGCAAGTCTTAGAGTTCTTAGGGGCATTTTTGACCTTTTCCTGAGCAAAATGATTTTGACTCTCATTAGTTTATCACCATATGCCCCTCTCTCTGCTGCCTGCTGTGATGAAGCACCACTTGGGCATGTGCCAACTCTACTGGGAGAAGTCCAGGTACCTCACTAAAGACCTGCAAAGACTTTGTGAGGCTGCAGGGTCTCCTGCAGACCCACTAGTGTCCATATATGATTTACTCTTTGTGTTTCTCTCTTGGAGCTGACAAATACCTCTGACAGTATCCTCCTCTTTCCAAAACCTTAAATGTGACTTTCTGTAACTACTTGCTCCTAGAACAGTGAAACCCTTTGCCCTTTCATAAATTCATTAAGTGTTTTTAATTATAAAACAAAAGATAAGTAATTTCTTCTCCTTGGCAGTCTAAGACAAGAATCAGTCAATGCACCTCATGTGCTTGGCAAAGCAGCATCAAAAGTAGAAGCACTATCCTTGCATTTTAGAGCACCACTGAGTAGCACTTGCTTCTTGCAGAGCCTCTAGCCCTTTGGCCAAAGGCCCAGCTGGACCTCAGAAGTTGTGCTGGCACAAAGACACCCATCTCTGTACTTTGTTCTTCTACCTAAAACCTCCCTCGAAGGAAATGGTAGAAGCACTGACAGGCACTGACTGTTTTTCTTGCATGGGATGTGGGGCAAATCTGTTGAACCCTTAACAGCTCTGGCTTCCTCTTTGTCCTTCTTCACTGGGCAGCTCCTTCTTTTCCTCAGCAGCACAGGAAAGAAAGAAAAAACCCACAGACACAAGTAAGCAATGGGTCTAATGCAGACAGTGCAAGGGGCTTTGTAAGCCTTAGGACAAGGAACTAGAGGTCAGTTGCAGCAAACAATGAGATGTGGAGCGATGAGTCTGGGAGAGAAATATTAGGTGTGACTGATTCCCGTGATTCTTATGAAAGGAGTCTGTGGCATTCTTCTGGTTGGCAGTGAGGTGCAAATCTAGACAGCAGGAAGTTCCATCAGACACAGCCTGAGGCAAAGGGCAGATGCTGTGTGCCACAGCAAAGCTTTTTGCTGGCCAAGGCCTTCCTGGGGAGTGCAGGTGTGGCTCCTGAACCTGAGAAACGAACCTTGTGGGAACCTCACCCTTTTTCTTGCCCTCTTCTCACGTTGCCCAGTCCTAATTCACTTTGCAGTGTCTGTGTGCACACTGTAGTGCTGTCCAGCTGTGGAGAGCCTGTGGAGTTGCCTGTCTTTGTGTGAAGATGGTATCATTGTGGGTGTGCTCCAGGGATGCTGCCACATGTCAGGCTCATGCTGCCATGGACCTTAGTCACTCTTCTGTCTGTCATAGAGGAGCTTGCACATCTATCCTCCTTTTCTGCAGAACAAACCACAGGCAATTAAAATCACCCCAAGGTCTCCCTGGCTTCCTGATTCTAATCTACATTCTCAAGAATGAATCAAAACCATGAGAGGAAATTTGGTTTGGTCTTATACCTCTTCAAGACCTGGAGCAGAAGAGTGAGGAAGAAAGGCAGTGAGATAAATTTCTAACACAAAAGCTCAGCACCTTCACCTGACAACTGAAGGTCTCACCTGAGCAGACACATGGTGTGAAGAATGGCTGTGTGCATCACGTCCCTTGCTTCTCTTCCCTTGCAGTGCTGCAGCTGCTATTCCAAGTCATTTTCGTATGTTTTCCCTATTTCTATCTTGTTCTTTTGCTGCAGTGTTTCGTATGCAGTTGGGTTTGTGTCGAAGCATATATTTTTGTGGTTCCTTTCTGGATCAAGAGAGGGAAAGGCAATGAACAAGATGCTAGTTTAGGCTTGTCGTGGAGGCAGGGAATTAATGTGGCTGAGTCAGGCAGATTCCCACATCCGTGTTGAACACACAGCACCAAGTCTTTTAGCTGCCCGTTTGCCAGCTGCTTTAAGTTGGTTTTGGATATCCCTAGAGATAGGACTTGGCTGCACCACCCATCTCTCAGGGATTGTGACTGTCTGGATTTACATGTCCAGTTGCCTTGTTTGTTTTGGTCTGTCCCCCTGTGTCTTCCGAGGGGGAGTTTGGTGAACCTGTGCCGCTAGGAGAATCTTTTACCATTCTTGCGCACCGCCACAGCTTTGTCCATGTGGGAACCACTAGAATGTCTCTCCCCAAAGTGTCTGTCTCCGTGAGAGTCAAACCCAACCTGAAGCCCGTGAGCATTTAAGTCCATTAAGAGTTCATCCCATGTCATGACATGCTCCTGTGCATTTTTCACTCTGTGGTTTCCTGCAATTGCCCTTTCAATTGACTCTATGTTTGCTGATGCTTGGACCTGCAAGCTTGCTGGCAACTCCCTCATGAGAGAGTGAAGTCTCTCTGGGTCAACTGGGGTGCTTAAGAGACAGTCATATTTTCCCTTATCATATACTGCTTGCATACAGGCAACTTTACAGAGTGCTGTAATTAGCTCAGAGGAGTTGGTGACTTCTAACTCCATCAGCTCCCCTCTGTAAGCTGGACGGAAGCTGCTGCCCCCGTAAGCTGTCTGCGCAGTCAGGCTGTGCAAACCCTTGGGTTCATGAGGCAGGAACACATCATCCCCCCAGTCACCAGCTGCTTCTTTAGAATCTAAGAAGACTTTATCTCCACCAACCTGGCAGACACTATAGATGGATTCTGCCACCGACTCACCTGGCTCCCTCACTTATTTGATTTGCAAGTCACTCAGCTGAGTGATTGTGTCACACTTAGTAATAGTGGTGACAGCAGTGCGTTTGACACCCTTGGTGTCCAAAATTTGGGTTTTAGTCACCGGCAACACTCTTTTTTGTCCCATAGTGTCCTCCTCACCAGAGCTCTCTTCTCCATTTGCTACAGGGGAGTGCCTCTCTGCTTTGGACTCGGACTTCTTGCGTGATTTTTTAGCTTTCCGCAGCGCGGGGACAGGCACAACAGAGTCCTCTGAATCGACAGCGGCAGTGTCTCTTCTGCCACATTTGACAGGATTCCCTTTCCCCACATTGTTTATCAGGACATTCTCTGCCTTTCCCCCCAGTTCCCACAGTTCTGCATCGCTTAGTTCATGTGCGGAGAGGGGGTCGCTGCACGGGCATCTGTGGAAACTATGATTTTGACTTCCACCTGAGCTCTCAAGGCACCTGCGAGGCTTCTAGACTGCACAAGCATATTTTCCCAAGCATTTTGGCTCCTTGCCTTTTCCTCTAATAAATCCTTTTCCAAGGACTGAATTCTTTTCTCATAGATCTGAAATATGACCTGTGCCTGGGCCACCACTGAACCCAGTACGATGGCATAATATTCTGCTGTGGACTCACAAATCAGAGAGTCAAAACTCTCAGCTGATTTCTCCATGATTTTCTCTGAATTGTTATGTTTTTGGTGAGCCCAAATGAAATCAACTCCTGTGAGTGACTGTCCTGTCCTGACTTCCAGTATCTGAAGGGAGCCTACAGGAAGGCTGGGGAGGGACTATTTACAAGGTCTAGTAATGTCAGGACGAGGGGGAATGGGTTTAAACTCGAAGAGGGGAGATTTAGACTGGATGTTAGGAGGAAGTTCTTTACAGTGAGGGTGGTAAGACACTGGAACGGGTTGCCCAGGGAGGTTGTGGATGCTTCCTCCCTGGAGGTGTTTAAGGCCAGGCTGGATGAGGCCTTGAGCAACGTGCTGTAGTGGGAGGTGTAGGGGGTTGGAGCTGGATGATCCTTGAGGTCCCTTCCAACCTAAACCATTCTATGATTCTATGATTATGCATCCTTTTTATTTTGTGAAGAAATTCCACTGTGGAATTACCCTGCGTTAGCTGTGCCATAATGTCATGGAGGCAGGGAATTAATGTGGCTGAGTCAGAAATTATAAAAATACAACTGTTTTATTTTCCTGAAAACCCCTGGCCCCAAACTATATAGAAAACTAGTTTAGGTTTATTTACAGATTTTAATTTGATTGGGAATTCTTCAAAAGGATGTTATGGACAAATTTAGAGATTTAAGAAGTCAGGAAATGGAAAAGGCTAAGCTATAAACACAGCTTTACCCCACTATCAATCAGGCTGAGCAGAGGATTAAGGGGAACAGCAGGCTTTACTCACAGAGGTGAGATAGGTATTCGACAATGATCCATTGCTGGATTTCTCTGTGGCTCAGCTCATCCTCCCGACACCGTAAGCAATATCCAATAGTCTGGATCCATGTGGCAGAAGCCCAAGGTGAGTGCCAAAGCTGCCAAACTCAGAAATGTCTCAAGACACGACTGCCACAAGACAAGGATTCATGGAAGTGATGCTGCCTCAGCAGCAGCAGGGAAGAGCCAAACTGCTTGGATCTCCCAGTCTGGAAGGCAGACAGGAATCTGGCTGCTGATATGGTCTGAGAGTTACAGGGTCCAAGGGCTGCCTGGAGAGAAAGCAGTTTTCATGCCTTCTTCTCCTCCCCATTTAAAGGAATTTGGAGTGCTCTGAAACAAGGCTAAAGCAGGATTTGGTAGGCACTCACCATCTCTGCTGCTGTCCTTGGGTAGGCTCTTACCTCTGAAGGAACATGAATAGTAGCAAAACCTGGCACAATAGTAGCAAAACCTGGCACAGGACTGTCTACCTCTTGAGGCCATCCCTCTAAACAAAGAGGAGCTCTGAAAGTCAGAGTGCCTATGGTGAGTCACTGTCCCTGGGGGTGTTCAAGAAAAGACTGGATGAGGCACTTAGTGCCATGGTCTGGTTGACTGGATAGGGCTGGGTGCTAGGTTGGACTGGATGATCTTGGAGGTCTCATCCAACTTGGTTGGTTCTATGATTCTATGGTCATTTGCCCTGCTGAACAGCTGAGGAGAACAGAAATAGCTGAGGATGTTCAGTGACTGGGGCTTCAGGTTTGGAGTGTCCTCGTCAGAGCTTGGTTAACAATTGCAGTCTGTGTCAGGTGAAGAGGGTGAAATGCCTGTGCCTATGCCTTTCTGCCTGAGCTTTGTGCTAAAAACATTGCTGAATGGGGCACATCTCTAGTCCACAGCCCTCTGTTCCAACACCCATAGAAGGAAACCTGCAGAAACCAAACATGAGCTGCAGCAGCAGAGGAGAGAGTACATGTCCTTCCCAGTCAGCCCTGCTCCACTGCCGCCAGCGCAGGGCAGCTGAAACCAGAAACCACTTTAGCCGAGAGTCAGCTCTGCCTTGGGTCCCAGATGCTGCAAAATGGAAACATCCATTCTGGTTGTTTCCCTTTCAGGTTGCTTCTCTGTTTGCTAGAAATCAGGTCCCTGCATGAGGGACTGTTGTGTCAGGTGCTTTACGATGGCAGAGCCCTGATCTCCATAAGGGCCCTTCAGCACAAGTGCTGAACCACCTGCTCTATTGAGAAATACTTGCAGCAGACTCTCTGGGTAGAGAAGGAACATTGCTGTGCTTTGCTGCAAAGGGACAGTTTGATTGCAGGAGCACACTCCTGTGAGTGCTATGCACATGAAGGTGTGCAAATGATGCATGAAACTCAGATTGCATTTTATGTCCTGGGTCAGAAGAAACAGCTACAGTGGGGCTAGGGGGGTGTTTCCTGATGCTGTTTGGACACTACAGTAAGAAGGACTACAGAGGAAACTCAGCTGCCTTTCTTGGGAAACCATGTCTGGAATGATCAGGGAGGGTGACAGAATCTGCATCTTCCCAAGCAAGTGTGAAACCTCTGGCCAAGGAGGAGGCAGATCACACAGCAGTTCTGGTAGCAGAAGAGGATGCTTTGCTCATTGCCCTGTCCTTGAGGATAGCTCTCTTGGTGACAGCCTGGTCAGTGGCATGGCTGGGAGCACCACAGCCACTTCCTTGCTTGTGTGCAAGGTGTGGGGGGGCTTGGAGAGCCTCTTGCAGTGTACAGTGCCCACACGCCTTGCTGTGCTCTCCAGCTTTGTGCCAGCCAAGTTTCTGCTGCTACCAGCAGCATCCCACTGGAACTGCTGGACCTCAGACTGCTGGCTTGGCTGCAGGCCTGTGAGTGCTGCTTGCTCTCTCTGTGAGAGAGAATATTCTCCTGTTGGGGTACTTCACCTCTTCTTTTCACTGCTTTTGGGTTGGTTTGCTGGGCTGGTTTGGTTCTTTTGCTCTGTAGAGCAACTGTGATGCTTATCACAGTTCATACTGGGCGAACATCCTGATGTTCCAGTTGCAGCTAGGACATGGTAGCAGTGCTACAGACTGAACCAGTGCAGGGGACAGAGCTGTGCTAACCTCAGTGTCTCCAGTCAAAGGTTTTTGTCTGAAGGGATGAGAGGGAGACTAGAGTTAAAATCTATTCCTGGACTGCCAGATAGAAAGCAAACTTTTGCACTGCTGGGAAGAATTGCTGGAGATTCTTCCCTTTGTGCACACATCCATCTGAGAAAGGGCAGCGTGCCTGACAGGAGTGAAAGGATTGGCCCTGGATGAGGTTTCGCAGCATGCAGATGGATGCAGTTCTCTGAGCTTTGGAAGTGCCTGGCCGGTGTGGGAGATGTTGATTCTGTGCTGCTGCGAGGCTTCCCCAGCTGCCGATGGTGCCTGCAGGCAGAGTGACTGGAGTGAGGCTTGCCACTAAACAGCTGGGGCAATTGCCACCCCTGCTGCCTCGGAGGTGATGGCTCCTGAGTTGCTCTTCCCAGGCACCAGCTCATAAGACAAAGGCTTCATTCAGAGATGACCAAGGCAGCCTCATTTGTCCCCAGCTGCATTCCTCCGTCAGCACTGCCCCATTCCCTTCTCCCTTTACCCCTCCACTCCTGTTCACTGCAGAAGCCCCTGCAGCTCTCTCACCACACCCACTGCCTTCACCCTGTTCTACAACTCACCAAACATGGGGCAAGTGTTGGGGTTGGGTTTCTGCTCCCAGTCCCTTTGCCTCTTGGATAATGGATGGCTGTAGAGCAGATTGTGGCAGACAAATGCACCGAGGGACATTCCAGCAAAGTGGACATGACCTGCTGAGATTCCCAGGGAAAGCCCTGAGCCACTCAGCTTCTGTGGAAAGGTCTCCAGCTTTCCCTCATAGCTGCCTGTGATCCCCCTTGGACTCAGCTACTGTCTTGGGTGTAGGAACTGTGGGGGCAGAGCAGCTAAGTGCTCTATCCACAGCCTTGCCACCACCATCAAATATGAGAGCTAGCAATAAAAATCTCAGTACAAAAGGGATGGGAAAGGCAACTGGAATGGTAGCACCGTGACAGACCAGAGGGTCCCACGTGTAAGCAGACTGAAGTTAAAATACAAGAGGCTTCTGGAAGCAGCTTGGTGATAAAAGGAAAAAGTATAAAACCCAAGGAGTGCTGGGAAAGTGCCTTACAGACCAGACACACGTTTTTGGAGAAGTCTGTAGCAAACCATAAATACCAAACTTCGTAGAAGTGTTTGTTTGTAGCAGTCAGTTGAAGAGCTGTAATATGTAAACACAAACAACAACCTTTGCAGAAGTGTTTGTAGCTACTAGTTGGAGATTTGTGATATGTAATCTTGAAAAGGCCCAGGTCTGCATTCTTTTGCCTAAGGAAAGCAGGAAGGAGATAAAGGAGAAGCAGAGATATCCTGACTTCAGACCAATAAAGCAATTAAGAGAGGCCTGCTGGTCAAAGATGAAAAAACCCTGTGAGAAAGCCTTCATCCCAGATGACCACCCAAGACCACTGGAGCGGGGTGGAGAATGGGAAAATACCTATATTAATGAGCTCCAAGAAATAATTGTAATAACCCTACCTCTTATCATGAATATGTATGCTCTTGTAACACAGATTGTGGCTTATGCCAGCATTGGGTGTGCAGGATTGGCAGAGATATCCCTGCTGTCACACAGCGCTGTAAGGAACGTGTCTGCTTCATAACTCTGCATGAGTTGTGGGGGTCATTTTGCAGGTCATTTGCTTGGTGTGGACTTTATCCATGTTCCTTCTGTGAAAGCTGGCTAAATAAAGCCTTGGAACAGCCTGCCCAAGGCAGTGGTTGAATCATCGTCCCTGGAGGGGTCGAAAAGCTATGTAGATGCGGTGCTGAGGGACATGGAAGTTAGAGAATGGGTGGGACTCAATGACCTTAAAAGTCTAGAGTTAAAGCAGACTGAGGGGAGATCTTATTAATGCTGATTAATATCAAAAAGGAGTTCCAGGAGGATTACCCCAGACTCTTTTCAGTGGTACCTAGTGACAGGACAAAGGGCAATGGACACAAACTGCATCGCAGTAGGTTTCATGTGAACATAAGGATAATGTTCTTTTTGAGGTTGGCAGAGCCCTGGAGCAGGCTGCCCGGACATGTTCCTCTGTGTTTTACTCTGTGTTTTACTCTGGGTGACCCTGCTCTACCAGGGGGTTTAAATATTCAGAGGTGCTGTGATGGTTTGGGTGTTACCCACTCCCCCCACACTTTGGAAAATCACCCAGACTACACTCAGCAGCTCTGGAAATTGAACAAAGCTTTATATTTACAGCTTAGCAGAATATACAAGCAGATATTTACAGTATATACAGTTGTAGTCAGAAATAGACAAGGTAAAAGGTAATACAGAAACACAACAGCCCTCCCAGAAACCTGAGTCAACCACCCTTCCATCTTCTTCCTACCCCTTTACCTTACCCAAGATGTTGCCTTATGCCCAAGGAAAATTGGAGGGTCAGCCAGGGGGGTTAGGAAGCAGAAGGATTAGTCACACAGATGGCAGGTTAGGTTAGAGAGAGAAGTGCAGCCCACAAAGGCCAGAGAGCAATTCTGTTGTCTGTGTTTATGTTCTTGTTCTTACACATCTCAGCAAGCCTATGAGTGAAGTAGACATCACCATTGTTTCCTTTTCACAGCCTGTAATCTATTTCATGGTCTAGTCCAGGGGTCCTCAAACTATGGCCCGTGGGCCAGANGACAGAGAGAGTGATTGGCATTGGAATGGGCTGCCCAGGGAGGTGGTGGAGTCACCGTCCTTGGAGGTGTTCAAGAAAAGCCTGGATGGGGCACTTAGTGCCATGGTCTAGTTGACTGGCTAGGGCTGGGTGATAAGTTGGAGTGGATGATCTTGGAGGTCTCTTCCAACCTGGTCGATTATGTGATTCTGTGATGAGCTGTATCCCAGCCTAATGGCAAGCCATTTCCAGTCCCTCAGCTCGATCAGGCAGGGTCAGGGCTGCTGGTCATAGGCAAGCCCCAGTTACATGCAATGCAAAGCGTCATAGCACACAGAGGCACATAAGGCAAACGGGTAGCGAACAAAACAAAAGCAGCAGCAGCAAACAAACAAGTTTGCTAGGTTTTAAGCATTTTGACAAGTGTCTTTGACCAATAGCAAGAAATAAAACCACCCCTAGAACCAGTCCTGAATTATTTCTCAAGAGAAGGAAGATGCACATGCCTAGCATCCGTGACCTGTGTTTATCACAAACAAAGCATCCTGCAAAACAAGGCCAAATATGATGTCTGTGATAGACTGAGAGGCGCCAAAGCTTTTGTCTGCTTTCCTACATCTTCCACGCAGGAAGAAGAAGCAGGAAGGGAGACCAAGGGGGGTATTCAGGCAGGTGTTTAGGGCATGTGATGGTTATGCATTCTAGGTATAATTTGAGCCTTCCACCACAAGACCTTACCCAGCGCTCACCAGCAGGTCTTTCAACAGGGTGGGAGTTGGTGTCTGCTTTGAGGCTTAGGGGGATATCAATCTGCAGGGCTGTGTCACCAGCAGTTTTCAGTGACTCTGAAGTTAGGCATCAGAAGGAGCAAACTAGAACACAACTGCAAGGGTACAAATCACAAGGAACCTTGTGGCATGTAAGGTCTGGGCCAGCTGTTAATCAGGACTTTGTCCTCTCCAGCACCTTTTCTTCTCTTAGTTTCCATTCTCTCTCCCTTGCCTGTAGATCCATGTGGATGTCTGTGTGTTAGCAGCCAAGCAGGAGCTGGGCCAGCTGATGGCTCCATGCTGCCTGCCGAAGCCAGGACTCACACTCCAGGAGGACTCTATTGATGCCCGTGTGCCTGCACATGCCTTCTCCCTAGTCAGTCACCCACTCAGGCTGCCAGTCTTGCTTGCCTATGAGAACACATTTCTCTGCTTGATCTCCTCCCTTCTACCCAGCTGTTCTTTGTTTCCCTGCACAACGTGTCACGACTACAGCATCTGAGTACCCCCCTTCAATGCGCCAGTCTCCAGGGCCAGCAAGAGGAACCCAGGCTCTCCTACTGCCTGTTTCATGGACAGCTCAGGCTGAAGGCAAAAGGGCTGCTGGGGTTAGGACATTCTGAAAGGTGAGCTCAGCAGGGCTGAGTCAGGACGGGGCTGGGGGGATGTGTGAAGCCATTCATCACAGCAGGGCAGCTTTAACTAGGGCCTTCTCACCTTTACGCTGTTAGAGCGGGTTTGGTGCTGCTGAAGGATTTCCTTCTTGCCTTGTGAGGCCACACAGACAGCAGAGATGTGAGCTTCATTCAAGACTGCTGAGCGACCTGCAGCGGCTGGGGGAAATGATGGTACTCAGCATTGTGTTCCTCCTGAAACTGCTGCCTTGGCAGCATCTCAAGGAATTTTGCATATTTGTCTCTTTAAATTTCCTCAGTTCCTCAGACTGCTCTATCTTCATAGTTTCCAGTCACTGCATTTTTATTAGCAGTCTCTGTGGCAGTAAACAGCCTTGGAGGGCACATCCCGCCAGCATTCCTGGCTTGAAAGGAGGAAGCAATAGTGGAAGCATTCCTTAAGAAGGGGAGGAGGGGAGATTAGAGAGTATGCTATTGCCAGTGTAGTAGGTTGAAAAAAAACATTCATCTGAGCTCAGATTATGTCTCAAATGACTGACTTTAAAAGATTATTATGCTTATGAGAGCTGCTTTCACTCACCACCATGTGTCTGTCTAGGGACACACATTGGGGCTCACTTGCAAACAAGCCACACACAGAGCTGCCAATTTTCACACACCCCCCTTTTTGCCTCTTCTGCCTCTTTTCAGCTGGCACTCACAGCCTTCTTCGCATCAGGAAAAAGCAAGGGTGTTCAAAGGAGAAGAAGGAGGAAAACAGGCTCATCCCCCAGTATGTGACAATGGCCTACTTAAGCTCTGCCTCCCCACGGGGTAGCAGGTGGGCTGGATTTTCCACAGAGAGCCTCCTTCCAGCTTCACTCAGCTACACAACTGCAAATGCAACGACAGGAAATCTCTGGGAGCTGCCTTCTGCTTTTGCCTTGAGATGGCTGCACCTCTTGCCAGCATGTGGCAGGCGGTGGAGCTGGGCCTGGCTGTTTGTGCCGACGTCTGTGCTTGGGTTCCTCTGGTATGGGTTGTCTCTTCATAACAGAGTTAGTGCCTGGGTAGTCTGCCCCTCCTCGGCACAAGTTGGTGCTGCCTCGCTTCTGCACCCAGCTCCTGGATGAGTTCAGTGTGCAGCTTTTGTCTACACTGAGCATCCTTTGTAGGTCAGCTGCCTCGCAGGGAGCCGGCATGTGTGCAGCTTAATTGGTCTACCAGCTCTTACCCATTCTCTGCTTTCTTTTGCTTACAGAGCTCATCCTTTCCCTCCCAGTTCTTCTTTCCCAGGAGAAAGGGAAGAAGATGATGATGATTACAGAATCACAGGATATTAGGGGTTGGAAGAGACCCAAGGAGATCATTGAGTCCAACCCCCCTGCCAGAGCAGGACCACACAATCTAGCACAGATCACAGAGGAATGCATCCAGACAGACCTTGAAAGTCTCCAGGGAAGGAGACCCCACAACCTCTCTCTGGGAAGCCTGTTCCAGTGCTCTGTGACCCTTACAGTAAAGAAGCTCTCCCTTGTGTTGAGCTGGAACCTCCTGTGCTGCAGCTTCCATCCATTGCTCCTTGTCCTATCCCAGGGAGCAAGCAAGCAGGGCCTGTCCCTCCCCACCCCCAGCCCTCAGATATTGATAAACATTTATTAAATCCCCTCTCAGTCTTCTCTTCTCCAGACTGAACAGCCCCAGGTCTCTCAGCCTCTCCTCATCAGGCAGTGCTCCAGTCCCCTGATCACCCTCATAGCCCTCTGCTGGACCCTCTCCAGCAGATCCCTGTCCCTCTTCAACTGGGGAGCCCAAAACTGAATGCAGTATTCAAGATGAGGTCTCACCAGGGTGGAGTAGAGGGGAAGGAGAACCTCCCTTGATCTGCTGGACACACTCTTCTTAATACACCCCAAGATCCCATTGGCTCCAAGGGGGACAGTGCAGGTAGGTTGCACTTCTCTCACCCACCCTTCTCAGTGACAAAAGGGAGGTGTGGTAGTTTGAGGGGTCCCAGGTTCCCCTTAAACCAAACCGTTGGGACAGAGGCCCATCCCAGGTGGATGGACCTGCTGACCCAGGATATCGTATCTTATGACTCATGGGGGAGTTGGCAGGTAGGCACTTGAGCCACTGAGGCCTTGTAGGCCCAGCTTAGGGGGGTAGGGGTGGTTTTGGCCTACCTTACAGGCCAACTGAGGGTGAAAGGGGTGAAGGATTCTAGAGGATTCTAGTGGATTTTATACTGATTCTACAGACTGCAGAGGTGGGCACAAGCCAACCTTGTGAGGTTCAACAAGACCAAGTGCAAGGTCCTGCATCTGGGTCGAGGCAATGCCAAGAACGAATCCAGGCTGGGCAGTGAGTGGCTGGAGAGCAGCCCTGAGAAGAGGGACTTGGGGGTGCTGGTGGATGAGAAGCTCAACATGAGCCAGCAGTGTGCACTTGCAGCCCACAAAGCCAACCAGAGCCTGGGCTGCATCAGGAGAAGTATGGCCAGTAGGGCAAAGGAGGTGATTCTGCCACTCTACTCTGCTCTGGGGAGGTCCCACCTGGAGTACTGCATCCGGTTCTGGAGCCCCCATTACAAGAGGGATGTGGAGATGCTGGAGTGTGTCCAGAGGAGGGCCACAAGGTGGCTATGAGGACAGACCGAGAGAGTTGGGGCTGTTCAGTCTGGAGAAGAGGAGGCTCCCAGGTGACCTTCTTGTGCCCTCCTAGGATCTGAAGGGGCTCTACAAAAAAGCTGGGGAGGGACTTTTTAGGCTATCAGAGAGTGACAGGACTAGGGGGAATGGAGGGAGCAAAGCTGGAGGTGGGGAGATTCAGACTGGATGTGAGGAGGAAGTTGTTGAGCATGAGTGGTGAGAGCCTGGAATGGGTTGCCCAAGGAGGTGGTTGAGGCCCCATGGCTGGAGGTGTTTAAGGCCAGGCTGGACGAGGCCTTGAGCAGCCTGCTCTAGTGGGAGGTGTCCCTGCCTATGGCAGGGGGTTGGAGCTGGATGATCCTTGAGGTCCCTTCCAACCTAAACCATTCTATGATTCTATGATTCTATGTGGTTCCAGTGATTTGCCCTCTTTCTGGGGACCCCTGCTGAAGCTCCTCTTGCCCTGGCAATATCTAGACAGCAGCATGGGCTTGGTTTGTAGGCTGCAGCCCTGCAGCACCTCCTACGATGCGCATGGCTGTGTGGTCAGGCTCTGTTGGCTTCTGACAGCTTCAGAGCCAAAACAGCAAACGGGAAGGTGCTTAGCTGGCGTTTTTGGAAGGTGTTGCATGAGCCAGGTTTCCAAATCCTCATGAGCTGGAGGGGATTTTTGGAAGGGGCTTAATTCCTCCTAAGAATCTCCTCCCTACCTAATACACGCTAGTTAGCAAACAATACTACAGACGTGATATGACTTTGTGTGATGATTGAGCAGGGGTTTATTGTTCCAGTCTAGGGATAATCTCCTCGCCTTGTTTAAGCACCTTACCCCCTCTGACTTTCCTTGGTGCCCTTTCTGCCATAATAATGCTAACAGATTTATTTCTTTTTTAAGTTAGTAAAGTTGGTTCACATCCTGAGGAAGGCACATCTCAGACCTAGCTGATAAGTCACATAGTTTCAAAGCCACCTGCATTTTCAGTAGCGAAAAGAAAGGCAAACAATAAGAGCTCACTTTAGGTCTAACAGCAGCGGGGGCTGTGGATGCAGTTCAAACTCTGCAAGGCTTCTGGTGGGAATGTTTCACAAAAGACACTTTGTCTGCTTTGGAACAAATGCCACCAAATAGTGGAATTTATTTCTTAATTATTTTTCCAGGGCCCCTCTGTTTCCAGCGTGCTCACAAACACTTCACATAGAGATCTGCTCCTTTGGAATGGCATGAGGGGAGGACCAGCAGTGGGGATTTGCTTTCTATGCATGGCATGGTCTGCTCTCTCTTGTTCCTAGGATACACTTGCCTGACTTCATTTATGGGCTCGCTTTATTATTTTTTTCCCTTTGGCTGAGATCTGTTTTGACTTTCTCACTAAGCTCCTTTCTGAGCAGGGGCAAAACCAACAACACTGAATTTATTTAAGTGGAATTAAAGGGCAGCCCTTGTGCTGAGGCTAGGGCTGGGCTGCTAAAGCATGCTCAGCCTCCTGAGGTGCTAAAGAACCTCATGTTTCATTCAGAAGCCAACTGCGCTGAATAGCAGAGAGCGACTTCTGAGGGCTGCAGTGGGTCTCTAACACCAGGAGCACCCAGTGAAAAATGGAGCTTCAGGAGGCCATGGGACAGCTGTTTGAAAAAGAAAAGAGTTGGCCAACCACACGATTTTGTTCTATACTTTCTGTTACATTAAGGGCCTGACTGGTTTTGTTGCCCCAGAAACAAGGTCTGGAAGGTGATGTTATCCCTTAGCTCCTCTGGTGAGGCATGAACTGTTAAGAGGAGTGGGGCACTTAGTCCAGACAGAAATATTAAGAGCCATTGTCACTAGTGAAAGCGCAGTGAGAGAGCTTCCTGTACGGAAGCATCGTCTGGTGGGCCATGAAAATTCAGCCCTACGTCTACACAGCTGTTTTCCTTCTTCATACACAAGGTGTGCTTTGATTTCCCCTGTCCCCTTTTAAAATGAGAAGCGAACAGAAGCTTTCATCAGAACTGTCTGGAGATGTAGAGACTGGACAAGAGGGCACAATGCAGACATGCATGGCTTTTCATGGGCATACCAAGGGCACCACGCATGTAAGAGGCATGCAAGCTTCAGCTGAAGAAGCTGTTTGTGACAATGTTCAGAGCACCTCTGGTAGCTGGTAGAACTCTTGAAGGTGCAGGAGCAGGCTGTCCTATTGTGCCAGAGGGTGAGCTGATGAGGGAGGCAGCTGGACTGGATGGGCAAGGAGCCTCTAAAGGAATTAAGGGAAAATAAGAGGGCATATCACCTTTGGAAAAAAGGGGAGGTGTCCCAGGAAGAGTTTAAGGATGTTGCTAGGTCTTGTAGGAAAAAAATAGAGGCAAAAGGCTGTTTAGAACTTAGGCTGGCCACTGCTGTTAAGGAGAACAAAAAAATGTTTCTGTAAATAGATCAATGGCAAAAGAAGGGGCTAGGACAACCTCCACTCCTTATTGGATGTGGAGGGAATATAGTAACAAAAGATGAGGAAAAGCCAGAGGTGCTTAACACCTTCTTTGCCTCAGTCTTCAGTAGTGGGACAAGGACAGGTTGCCTCCAGGACAACTGGCCTCCTGAACTGGCAGATGGACCCAGGGACCAGTATAGCCCCCTGTAATCCAAGAGGAAGCAGTAAGGGACCTCCTGAGCCACTTGGATCCTCACAAGTCCATGAGACCGGATGGGTTCCATCCTAGGGTGCTGAGAGAGCTGACAGATGAGCTGGCCAAGCCACTCTCCATCATTTATCAACAGTCCTGGTTCACTGGAGAGGTCCCCAAAGACTGGAAGCTGCCAATGTGATGCCCATCCACAAGAAGGGCCGAAGGGAGGAACCGGAAAATTCCGAACCTGTCAGCCTGACCTCAGTGCCAGGCAAGGTCATGGAAAAGGTCATCTTGAGTGCCATCACAAAGCACCTACAGGATGGCCAAGGGATCAGGCCCAGCCAGCATGGGTTTAGGAAGGGCAGGTCCTGCCTGACCAACCTGATCTCCTTTTACAATGAGGTTACCTGCCTGGTGAATGTGGGGCAAGCTCTGGATGCAGTCTACCTGGACTTCAGCAAAACCTTTGACACTGTCTGCCACAACAAGCTCCTGGCAAAGTTGGAACCTCATAGCCTGGACAGATTCACTCTGAAACGGGGCAAGAACTGAATGGAGAGTTCCATCCAGCTCTCCACCAGAGTGGTGGTGAATGGTGCCACATCCAGTTGGCAGCTGTCACTAGTGGTGTCCCCCAGGGATCAGTGCTGGGCCCGGTCCTGTGCAATATCTTTATCGATGATCTGGACCAGGGGATTGAGTCCAGCATCCGTAAGTTTACAGACACCAAATTAGGAGCAGGTGTTGATCTGTTGGAAGGTAGGAAGGCCCTGCAGAGGGACCTGGACAGGCTGGATGGGTGGGCAGAGGCCAATGGGATGAGATTTAACAAGGCCAAGTGCAGGGTTCTGCACTTTGGCCACAACAACCCCAAGCAGCGCTACAGGCTGGGGACAGAGTGGCTGAGAGCAGCCAGGAAGAAAGGGACCTGGGGGTACTGGTAATAGTAGCTGAACATGAGCCAGCAGTGTGCCCAGGTGGCCAGGAGAGCCAATGGCATCCTGGCCTGTATCAGGAACAGTGTGGCCAGTAGGATGAGGGAGGTTATTCTGCCCCTGTACTCAACACTGGTCAGGCCACACCTTGAGTACTGTGTCCAGTTCTGGGCTCCTCAATTCAAGAGAGATGTTGAGGTGCTGCAACATGTCCAGAGAAGGGCAGCAAGGCTGGTGAGAGGCCTCGAGCACAAGCCCTACGAGGAAAGGCTGAGGGAGTTGGGATTGTTTAGCCTGGAGAAGAGGAGGCTCAGGGGTGACCTTATTGCTGTCTACAACTACCTGAGGGGTGGTTGTAGCCAGGAGAAGGTTGCTCTCTTCTCTCAGGTGGCCAGCGCCAGAACGAGAGGACACAGCCTCAGGCTGCACCGGGGGAAGTTTAGGCTTGAGGTGAGGAGAAAGTTCTTCACTGAGAGAGTCATTGGACACTGGAATGGGCTGCCCAGGGAGGTGGTGGAGTCGCTGTCCCTGGAGCTGTTCAAGGCAGGATTGGACGTGGCACTTGGTGCCATGGTCTAGCCTTGAGCTCTGTGGTGAAGGGTTGGATTTGATGATCTGTGAAGTCTCTTCCAACATTGGTGATACTGTGAGACTGTGCCCATCTTATTGGTGGGTGGAGAGGGCTCTCCACGTATGTGGGACAAGTCTGTTTCTTTCCTCCTTGCTTATTTCTCTAGAAGAGAAGTGCTGAAGTAAAGCATTTGCCTTTTTTGCCTCTGAACTGGTAGGGTTGAATTACTCTAGGAAATGTGATTGTCTGCAGAGTGAGTTAATGAATCTTCCAGCCCTACCCATGAAGAGTGTAGATGTCTGAAGAGACCCAGAGGCATGCAGGAGGTGGCTGCCAGATCAAAACTGAAGCTAGGTGTCTAGGAGTGGCACAAGAGAAAGTTGTGCTTCTCATCCCACACTCCTCCTGTGCAGATTGCAGCAGAGGTTCATCCTAGGGGGGGTTTACTCCCACATTTCCATCTGGCATGGGGTTATCTTGAAAGCAGGACCTTCATATTTCATCTACAGAGTCTCAACCAAGCATTGCAACAGGCTGCCCAGGAAGGTGTGAAAGAATCATGTGGCCATGGGCCTTGGGGACATGGTTTAGTGGCCATGGTGGTGATGGGTTGATATTTGGACTGGGTGCTCTTAGAGGACTTTTCCAGCCCAAATGATTCTGCAGTTCTGTGACTCTGGTGGTAGAGGTTCCAGAAAACTGCATTCTGTCACACCTTTAGTACAACCATGCATGCTATAGGTTAAGTTTTTCACCCTGTCGGATGCTGGCTATGTGCAGCTAAGCTCATGTTTGCCTTTCCTCACCGCGAAGGTTAGAAGGGGAAGGGGAGGTGCAGTGTAATACATTATTTGTCTTGTAAGGAAAACAGCCAGGCTGTCTCTGGAGTCTTTCCTGTGTTTTCTACTTTATCTCTGTTTGCTGAAGTCATTGTTGGCCCTGGGAGTTTTACAAGTAGTGAAACTGAAAGCACACAAGTAAGAAAGAAATCAGACAGGACAAGAATGCCTCCTGCTGTAGTGGGTGGAGGTGAAGGCACAGAGATGCTGTCTGGCTGCATTGCTGCTCCCTGGGCAAGACAGGCCAGGCTGTAGTGCTGGGCATTTTACTGTCTCCTGGCACCTGCTCCAACTTGAGTGCTGGAGATAATTACTCTCTGTCATTAGCTGACAAGGATTGCAGAGCCCCAGAGCCAGCTCTCCTGCAAGGCAGTGCCCAGATTACACCTACAAGGTGTCACAGGTGGCATGCAGGCGTGTCTGCACAGCAAGGCGGAGGAGAAGCTTTGACGGTTGGCCTGGGTAGCATCAGCATGAGTTGAGCACCAAGGTAAAGCCATCAGATTCCACACACCAGTGCTTTGTTGGACCCTTCCCTGTACCTTACTTTAAAGTGTTTCTGCTGGTTAGAGAAAAGCTAGCACAGCTGCCAACCCACGTCACAGCCAACCCTTTGCTTTCATGAGGGAGACCTCTTACTTGGCCTGACCATCTGGCAGGTCAGCAGGGTGTTCAGAAATGGGTTAGGCCACCCCAGTAGCATCCTTTTACCATCCCTGACTTAGTTATCATTCCTGCTTATTGGTGCAGAGGACTTTGTACGGGGGGCCTTCACCAATTAGACCACTGATAGGATAGGATTTTCATGGCAAAGCATCTGCCCTTGGAATCAGAAGAGCTACTGGCAGTCAGAGAACTGCCAGGAGCCTTCAGCCAGCGAGGCTTGTTCTGGGCTGTGGCTGTTGTCTGGATGTCTTCCATGGGTTTAATTAGAAGCGACCTTGGTCTCCAGTACCTGAAGGGGCCACAAGAAGGCTACAGAGGGACTGTCTGAAAAGGCTTACAGGGACAGGGTGAGAACAATGGTTTGAAATGAGAGCAGAGCAGATTGAGATTAGATGTGAGGAACAAGTTCTATACCAGGAGGGTGCTGGAACCCTGCAACAGGTTGTCCAGGGAGGTGGATGATGTCCCATGCCTGGAGCTGTGCAAGGTGAGGCTGGACAAGGCTGTGAGTAACCTGCTCTAGTGGAGGATGTCCCTGCTGAGTGCAGGTGGGTTAGAGTGGATGCCCTTTGGAGATCCCTTCCAACCTGATGCATTCCATGACTCTATAGGGAGCTTGTCCAATGTCCCTGTGCTGTGCCCCCAGCCCACAGGTGACAGTACACTGCTTTAGGTGTACAGATCTCACCCAGGCCATCATACCATCGCAAGCTTCCACACAGCTACTTGTGGTTTTGCCTTTCTGCCAGAAAGCACATTTCTCCTCAGTGCTGGCACTAAACAAGCACCTTAAACTTGCACACATTCATGGAAGAGCAGTGTTGCAGTGGAGACTTTCCCCACCCCTGTGCAGACCTGATAAGCTTCCCTGACTGACAGTCTTCGTCCCCTCCTCTCCTTGAGCCTTAAACAATGAAATCTTGCAGCAAAATCCAGTGCTTTGAGGCTGTGCAGCCTTCCTCACCACCTCTTTCCTCAGAAGGCCTTTCATGGGGCAGTTGTAAGGGAAGGTTGAGCCCATTATACAGATGTAAGGTGCTACCTGTCACTCGTTGCCTCTGCAGCCCTGCTAGCTGGAATCAAGCAAGGCAATAGCTGGCGCTGATGTGTGCACGTGTTGTGTCCCCTTGGCACTGCTGATCAGTGCAAGACCAGGGTCTTTCAGAGGCCAGTGCCCACAGAGTGAGCTGGCAGGAGGCTGGTGCCATGGCTAAAGGCTGCTCTGGCTCCCTCCTCTGCCTGGTTGTCAGTTCTGGTGGGTTTACTGCAGTGAAGATGAAGACAGTTGAGTTTCTAGGACTGTGAAATGCTTTGCACTGAGAGGGGTGAGTGTGGGCTGATGCAGTGCTTTGAAAAGGCACCAAGGGTGGCCAGGACACCTCTACCCCAAAGCAGTAGCACAGCTGAGCTTTGCACCCTGGTGTGTGAGCGCAGGAGAGGTGATGAGGATCAGGCACCAGCTCAGCAAAAACTGGGGTCAGCCCCAGGCTGCCCAGCCTGGGGAGATCACAGATTCCCTAAGCATTCATCTCCATGTCAACCCCCACTGCAGAGCAGGAGGCAGGGATGGTTTTGCTTTCCAGCTCACCACAGCCCAACAGCTGCTGTCCCAAGTAGACCAACAGCTCATCTGATGCAGCATCCTAGCAGCAAAACCCCAGCTCCAGCTGCTTTGAAGGAAGATGCAGCTTCCTCAAGAGCATGTTTATCCTGCCTCTAGCTTATGGTTAGCTTGAAACCCTGAAGCCTGAGAGCTGATGAACTTTTCCTGCCCATCTGCCCCAGCAGAACTACAGATACTGAATGAACAGGGTGAGGTATGGCTGTCTGAAAGCTGCCTGCACGCTTCCCCTCCCTTTGTAGCTGCTGGCTCTCGCCACTCACAGCAATCACCTGCTCTAACAGCAGTCCCCTTTGGTGCCTCCAGCTCATCTTGCAGCCTGGCAGCAAATCGCCTGGCATCTGCTGCCGGCGAGGCAGGCAGGGAGCTGATCGCTGGAGGCCGTGCAGAGGAGTCACGTTTGCCTCTGCTGCTGTTACAGCCAAGAAGGAAAATAAACATACTCCTTCCCCTCGGGCAGCCAGGGAAAAGGAAACCGCAGAGGGCCACAACCCATCCCAGGACAACATCTGCAAACGTGGTGCATTGCCTTTAGCGGGCCAGGACATGAGCACCGAAGAAAAAGGACTTGTGTGGCAGCATTGCAGCAGTTGTTCTGTGGTTTGCTCTCACATGAGAGGAATTAAATGGAAGCTGATGCAAGATCAGAGCCAACAGAATGATGCTTTCAGAGGCAAATAACCTCCACAGAACATCTCACAGACATGTGCTTGCTCACTCAGCTCCCACCTCACAGAGTCCTCTCCCTCCATCAGGCCTGAGAGCAACCTTTGTGCATCTGAGGTGGCTGGTGCACAGCAGAGCTTTTCTAAAGAGACAGACAGAGCTCAGCTGGGGAAAGCTTTTCTTAGTCTGGGATTTTTCAGGTCCTTTATTTCTCTCAAAAAACAAAATCAGTGGTTTTATTTCTCTTCTTCCTAGCTTAAAAAAAAAAAAACTTTCAGCCTGACCTTAGCAGAGCAGGACCCAGTGAAGACAGAGGCAATAACCAGCTGGTACTCTTCTGGATTCATAGCCAGGAGAAGGGGTTGCACCTTGTTACGTGTCCTTTTGGTGCCAGGTCACCTAGCAGACACAAACTTCTGTTTGCCTCTAGCACACTGCCTAATGTGTCTGTGACAGCCTCTTTCCTGGGGCAGAACTGAGATGAGATGAGCTTCCTCCACCCCTTCAGAGGCTTGGATCTGCCCATCTGTAAGACCAATGCTGCAGCCAACAAACAGGGGCATTTCAGTGCAGCTTCAGAAGCTTTACCCTTCCCTTTTTATGCTCTCTCTCCTGGGTAAGGTCATGTATTTCTGGAAGTACCCAGATGTTATGTTCAGAGCTGCTACCCTTATTCTTTTTGTGCTTGTACTCCAAAATGTGGTTTAAGAGTGGGTTTTGTTTCTTTCTTTGGTTTTTCTTCCACACAAAGCTCCCTAACTATGAATAGTTATCTCTGAGGGACCCACAGAGAAAGACAGTCGAGATTCAGAGAGGCAGCTCAGGGGAATGGGGCAACAAGTTTCAGCTTCAGGACAGGAATTTGAGGGTTTAGAAACTGGTTGCCTAGACTATGCCAAACACCTGCTGAAGCTGTGGGGAGCAGGGCTGGGATTCTGCCTGGGATCGTGTGCGTGCCCAGCTCCCACTGCTCCCAGAGTTGCCAAGCATTAATCCTCTGTGGGCTGAGACTTAAAAAGGTTGTGCTTGACCTCCTTTGAACGGGAAGCATTCCTAATGGGCTCCAGAGGAAGCAGAATCGAGTTCAAAGAAACAAAGGAATGTGGCTTGCTGAACTTGGGATTACGCTGCGTGGATTTATAAGGATGCAGCCCACACTGCTGTTTGATCACTGCCACCTTGCAGTGAGTGGTGAAAAGCACCTGGCCGTGGTCACCTTTCCCTTCTGTGGTGGTGAGGGGCTCCCCACAGCGTCTTGGGAAGCACTTACAGACCACAGCAAAAGACATCTTCATCTCAGCTGGAACCAGCAAGGTTTAATGTCAGTTTTGCTGCTTTCTACCTTGGAATTTCCACATACTTTGGGAAACTTCAAACCTGGGAGATGTCCTTCAAGCCTTTCCAGTGGTCTGAGGATAAAAGTTTGAGCTGAAACAAAACCAAGATTGGGTTTATGTGAGCAGCAGTACCATCTACACAGCAGGGTACTTCATCTCTCCTCTGCAACCAAATGTCAGAACAGCAGGCAAAAATATTTCTCTCTGCACAGTGCATGAGGAGGCTGTGAGGAGTCACAGCTCCTTCTTGCTGCCTCTGGGGGGAAGAAACTCCTTCTATATGCAGATGTCCCAGCTCAGGCCACGGAGAGAGAATTTGCTCTCAGAATATTATCTCCTTGCTGCAAAGCTGCATTGTTAACTAATACCAACTAAGCTCTTTGCACAGGGAAGTCAATAAATAAGGCCCTTTTTTTTTTACTCTCAATATGTTGCAGAAAACTCATGCAGGATGTGTTTGAGGGGTAAAAAAAACCAACAAGCTCTTTAATGTGCAAATCCAGAGAAAGTGAAAACAATTAATTCCTCCCTGATTAGGTAATACGGCAAAGGAGGGCTCTGTCTCCCAGCTTTAGAAAAGCAGCATCCGTCTGCAGCAGCAGGTCCAGCTCCTCCTGGCAGAGGAGCTGTGGTCAGGAATAAGGGGGTGAAAGTGAAGCAGCTTGGCTTTGGGGGGTCCCCAGCCCCTGGAGGGACAGGTGAGGATGCTACCATGGTTCAGGCAGGGCTAGGAGCTGCCAGAGCCACCTGCTCCAATGCTGAAGGAGAGACATGGGTGGGAGAGCATCAGAGTTCTGCTTGCCATGCACAGCCTTGGCCTGCTGCTGGTGGCAGTTCACAGGCTGAAGCAGCTCCAAGTTTCTGCTTAACACTGAAGTGCTGGAGCAGGTCCAGAGGAGGCCACAGGGACCTATGGGGACAGGCTGGGACAGTTGGGGCTGTTCAGCCTGGAGAAGAGAAGACTCCAGGCAGACCTCAGAGCAGAGTAACTGAAGGGGCCTCAAGAGAGCTGAGGAGGGACTTTTGACAATGTCTGGGAGTGCCAGGATGAAGGACAATGGCTTTGAGCTGGAAGAGGGGAGACTGAGACTGGAGATGAGGAGGAATTTTTTTCCAGTGAGGGTGGTGAGACATTGGCACAGGTTGCCCAGGGAGGTTGTGGCTGCCCCCTCCCTGGAGGTGTTCAAGGGCAGGCTGCTTGAGCAACCTGGGCTAGTGGGAGATGTCCCTGCCCATGGCAGGAGTTTGGAACTGGATGAGCTTTAATATCCCTTCCAAAACAAACCATTTTGTGACTGTATGAGCAGGCAGGTCTGTCAGGGCACCACAGTGCATGGCCCTGCAGAGATGAATCCTGTCCCAAACAGCCATGTAGCAAAGAGGCAAAACATCCCAGAGGAGGCCAAAAGATTCTTCCAAGTGAGGAAACTGAGGCATGAAGCAGCAGCCACTGGAAAAATCCCAGCAATAAATCCTCTGCCTGTGCTGGCAAGGGGCCAGGCAGCATAGCCAGCTGCAGGGTGGCAGTGGTGACATTTGCCTGAGCCTTGCTGTGACTGTTTTGGACACATGGTAGCTGGGTAGTGTTTGAGTTAGTTCTCGTGCCTAGATGTGGCACCAGTGGTTTCCTGAAGCCCACTGCATCCTCTGTGGAGAGGCTGAGTCCCCGCTGATTGCAGGGTTGCAGCGAGGGAGCTGAGCCCTGCTGCTTGAGCTTTAAGAGCCCACACCACTCATGAACCACAGAGGATATTCTTCTCCACACTGCTGCCCACCATCATGGTGACAGCTCCTCCATCAGTCTTCCTGGCAAGGCAGAAAGTGTAGCTCAGCAATCACCCTCTCCAGTCAAAACTAAACCAGTCAATGGGGTTGTTCTCCTCTCCCAGGCAACCAGAAACTGAACAAGGGGGCACAGTCTCAAGTTGTGCCAGGGGAAGTCTAGGCTGGATGTTAGGAGAAAGTTCTTCCCAGAGAGTGATTGGCATTGGAATGGGCTGCCCAGGGAGGTGGTGGAGTCGCCGTCCCTGGAGGGGTTCAAGAAAAGCCTGGATGAGGCACTTAGTGCCATGGTCTGGTTGACTGGATAGGGCTGGGTGCTAGGTTGGGCTGGATGAGCTTGGAGGTCTCTTCCAATTCTATGATTCTATGATTTGGACTCCTCCAGTGCTGATGAACCAGATGCAATATGATAACACATTCTGATGGATCTTCACTGGGAGGCAGGAAAAGTAGCCAGGACCTTCCCAGCAAGGAGAGTGTCTGCCTGCTTGGTTGAAGGCAGGGAAGAGAGCTGCTGGCTGCTGCTGTTGCTGCTGAGGGAGGTGTGACCGTGCAGGTGTGCCCTGCAGAGCAGGGATGTGGGGCCAGCAGGGTCAGGGGAGGATATCTGTGCTGGCACCTGCAGGATGCTGCTCTGGCAGATACCAGCTCCTCTTGCTAGGGTGGGACTCATCAAACTTCTAAAGCTATCAAACATATCATTAGCTATCAAACCTGCTGTCATCTCATCTCCAATACTGATTTCTTGCCGTGGCCACTGATCCAGGCCATAGTCACTTTGGTTTATCCAGGCAAGAAGTAGCCTGGAAATGAGTTGAGAGCTGGGATGAAAAGTGTGAAAGTATGAGGAAGAAATATGATCCCCCAAGGAAAAAACACTTCTCACTTAATGAGGTGTGAACCAAAATGGCAAGGAGGGGATGAGGACCAGCAAGCAACCAAGTGATATCCATTAAACCTCTGAGTGCTCTGCATCCTAATGAGGGCTGCAGTGTCCTCCTTGCCAGCAGTGGCCTGGGCAGAGGGGTCAGCCCCACGTGCTGGGGTAGGCAGAGGTGTCGGGGTCACACGTCTGCCCAGCTCCCACGCTCCTGCTTTAAGAAGAGGTGAAGAAGGAGAAAAGATGGCACTGAAGCTTTCTCCCAGTGGGAAGGGCAGTGCTGTTTGTCACAGGTGGCATCACGGGGGCAGGGGGACAAAATCCCAACCGATAAATTCCACCGGTGAGCAGCTGAGCGTGTGGGAAAGAGGAGAGCTGGTAGGCAGCTCCTGCCCAGCACCTGCCAGGCCAGAGGTGCCTTTCGTAGCTGCTCTCCAGAGATCTGACAGCCACATTCATCATGTGCCTGGTCCCAAAAGGAACTTGTGTCCCTGGTTTGCTGGGCAGGAACAGCCTGCCGATCAGCACTGCACTCTCTAAATACTGTTGTCCTCTCTCCTACCAGGGAGAGCAGCAGCAGCCAGTCCCTGTCTGGAGATAGAGCAAATCAGGAGATTAATTCCCCTTTTCTGTTGGATACCCCTGTCAGCAGTAAAGTGTATTAAATACAGTGTAAGCAGAAGTCCTCATGCTACCCAGGAAAATGTATTCATTTAGGGAGCTGCTTCATGCCAGCAGGCTTTCGGCATCTGCCTTTACCACTGGCTGCTTCTTTGCAGGCACAGAGACAGGTCACGGCCACGGGCAAATCGTCTGAGCTCTGTGAAAAAGCTCTTTTCATAAATAAACAGCATTTTCAGATAACTGAAGTCAGCAGGAACTCACCGTCCTCTCTGAAATGTGGAGGAAGCTGGGAGCCAGGGGCATTGCTGGAGCGGTGGCAGGGACCCAGAGCACCTTGTACAACCCAGGACTCCCTACTGCAGGCTCTTATGCAGGCCAAGGCAACCTGGAAACCCGCTGCCCCCTGAGGTGCCCAGACACGTGCTGGGGTTTGCCTGGCTCCTGTTAGCATAAGGGTGTCCTCCACCACTACTGCAGCTCCAGAGCAAACGGCCCAGGGCTGGCAAGGTCTGGGCACCAGGGCGTGCATAGCCCCTTTGGAAGCTTTGCTCTGTCAAGCTCCAAACACTCAAAGACAAAGCTCCTCCGAAAGGTAAGGAGCTGTGGCAGAGCTCTGGAGCAGAGCAAGGGCCTGGGCAGGATTTCAAGGGGAAGAGCTTGCAGATGGCAATAGACAAGCCTGAGGACAGGGCTCAGAGCTGCTTCCTCAGGCTGTGCTCTTTAATGTGACTCAGCTGTGGGACCAACACCTAGCAGTGGCCTTTTGCTGGGTCCTGAGAAAGAGTCTTTCTGAGTCTCTAGAGAGGGCTTGGGTGACAGTTTGCTGTTGACACAAGTGCCACCTTGGGTCAGACCCATGCTGACGTTTGGACTTCTCTTTAATCCACTGAGACACTGGCCTGGCCCCACCTCCTGTCTAGCCTTTGCGCTGCTCTGGTGACTTCCCCAGTGTGCTCGGGGCAGTGGGGCTTGGGGTGTCATGGGATTGTGCTGCCTGAGGACTTCTGCCACAACCAGGGTGGGACACCATGGTGCTGCTCACGGCTGATTGAGTGGTTCTGCGAGATGAGGCCGAGCAGTGCAGAGATGCCAAAGACATCCCAAGGCACAATCCCAGCAAACACCACCTCCCTGCAAGGACGCAGGGGTGAAAGGAGGATCCTGCCCAGCTACAGCCTGCCCCAAACAGGCACATGGGCTGTGTGGCACAACTGGGCACACAGGCAGCTCTCAGCTTACACGAGGGCAGGAAAAGGCAGTGACAATCCTGAAGGACACAGACTAAACCCTTCCTGTGCCTCCCTGCTTTGGGTCTGGTGAGAATATCAGCAGAGAGAGAAGTAATGCAACCAGCAGCTCCCCCGAAAGAGACAAGAAATAAATTGCCAAGTACAAAGTGCATTTCTGTGGCTTCTCCCCCATCTGCAGAGCAGCCAAGACAAATACGGCCCAGGTTTCACAGGTGCCAGGCGCCTCTGAATCCCACTAGCTTCAGCAGGTGCTGTAGATGCTTGGTGCCTCCAGAAAACAGAAACCAGCTCATAATTCTCTCTCCTTCTACCTGCATCATTTTCAAACTTTTTAATTAAAACTCTGCCTCATCCTGTTTCTGAGGACTGGATATTAATTGTCATTAATGAAGTTTAAGGCTCTGTTGCTCAGATCCTTTCATCCTTCAGGTGTGTAGTGCGATCAGAAATCTGGAGCAGACCAACCCCCTGCTACCTTGAGGGAAACCATCATTTTTGGAACTTACTTCACAAGATTTGGGAGACAGGTTAAGCACAGTGCTGCTGCAGCTGCCCTGTGGTGGCTGAGACTCTCTAGGGGGAGTTGTGTGCGCAGCATCCCTCTGCTGCTGCTGAAGTACAGCCCTGTGGGTGAATGGGAAGAGGGCAAAGTAAATGAGAGGGGCTTGCAATGCAGGAACCTGCAGGGGTATTTTCTATCCATATTCATCTCTTTCTCCTTGTTCTTCACACATACACATGCAGGCAATCAACAGCTTTTTCTTCCTTGCTTGGCTCCTTCATCTTTGCCTGTGAACAGCTCTCAGGCAGAGGACTCCCCTGGCTCCATCCTCCCCAGCGCTAAGTATGGCCTGGTAAGCATGGTCTGGCGCCGCTGCCCGAGCCGTGGGTGGTCCCTGTTCTCTATGGGCCTTCCAGCGTCCTGCCTTTGCTGCAAAGCAGCTGCTGAGCAAATTGCTCCACGGCACACACTGGCTGCATGTCAGCTCCTTGCCTGCTTTTCTGTGTGTTATAAGAGGGCTCCTTATTTGCAGGCTGTCTGCTTGCAGGCATGCTGTGTGTGCAGGGACACATTCGGAAGGGAGAGCCTCGTGTTTACTGCATTTCCTGCATCTTCATCTGAAATCTAGAGAAAAAACACACCTCAACAGCAAATGCTTCCTTGGTGTTCTTTGTTTCTTGTCCAGACACAGCTTTTCTACAGCAAGCTTTCCCTGATGCTTTGTGCTGCCATCTTATCCCACTGCTGTGGGCAAAAGGGCACAGCGTTAGGGATGGAGCTGCTCTTCTTCATTAACATCTAATCTTCATTGACATGGGTGACATCTGCAGCGTTGTGCTAGTTTGAAGCTAGCTAGAGTGTTTTGGTGAGAAGAACTAGATTACAGGCTGTGAAAGACAAATAAGGCTGATGTCTACTTTGTTCATAGGCTTGCTGAGATGTATAAAAACAAAAAGCAAAACATAGATAACCTACTCGTCACTTCTGCTGCTGGCTGAGCTGCAACTCTAACCTCACCCTCTGTTTCTTTTCTAATCCACTTTGTCTCCTAACCCCCTGGCTGAACCTCCCTTCTTCCTTGGGACTGGGGTAAGGTTGAGAGGGGTAGGGGGAAGGTGAAGGGGTGGTTGGGAGCCCTTCCTGGGGACTCAGGTTTCTGGGAGGGCTGTTGTGTTTCTGTATTACCTTTTTACCTTGTATATTTCTGAGGGGAAAAATACACAAGGCTTCAGTGTGCAGGGGGAAAAAAGACTTTTCCTATAACCTTCCTGGCCTGCTTCACTGCCTGGGAAACAGCAAAGAGCAGGCAAGGCTTCATCAAAGTCTGAAGCACGCAAGAGTTGGATGGCTTCAATTCACAGAGGATGTGTCAGCTCCCAGGATCATATCAGGACTAAGTTCATAGGTCACACTAAAGCACAGGGACTCGTGAAATGCAGTGTGATGTGCACAATGACAGTCTTCTTCCAGCCCCTCTGCCAAACCGTGCCCACACTCATGTGCAGACAATTGCTCAGCCCATGAACATCTCCATCAAGGGTAGCAAGGGCAAAAGTGGGATTGAAGCTATGCAGCCCTGTTAGTTGAGGCTGTTGAAGAAAACTGCTTAGGTTTGAGCAAGGCTTACAGAAGGACAGAGGGGATTCTGCCCCTCTGCTCTTCTATCCTCTGGGGAGACCTCACTTGCAGAGCTGTGTCCGGTTCTGTAGCCCTCAACACAGGAAGGACATGGACCTGATGGAGATGGTCCTGAGGAGGCCACAAAGATGATCAGGGGGCTGGAGTAGCTCTGCTTGGAGGACAGGCTGAGGGAGCTGGGGATGTTCAGCCTGGAGAAGGGGAGGCTCCAGATAGACCTGAGAGCAGCTACAAGAAGGCTGCAGAGGGACTGTTTGCAAAGGCCTGCTGGGACAGGATGAGGACAGTGGTTTGAAATGAGAGCAGGGCAGATTGAGATTGAATGTGAGGAACAAGTTCTGCACCAGGAGGGGACACTGCAACAGGTTGTCCAGGGAGGGAGTTAAAGCCTCATCCCTGGGATGTTCAAGGTGAGGCTGGCCATGGCTTTGAGCAACATACTGTAATGGAGGATGTCCCTGCTGAGTGCAGATGTGTTGGACTGGATGGCCTTTGGAGGTCCCTTCCAACCCAGACCATTCTATCATCCTGTCATCTATAGCTGCAAATCTTCTAAGCCAACGACAAGGATCTCCTCACCCCATGGTTTCCAGGGAGCAGGAGGGAGTCCCCGGGAGAGAATCCTGTCAGTTTGGAAAGCTCTGTGTTAGGAAGTTTACAGGGGAAGCGTATGATGGAGGATTACAGAACACACATATCTGTAGCTGCAGGAAACTGCCCTTGCTGGCCCATGAAGTTCTTTCTTTAGGCTCCTAGTAATCTTCTAGAGACTTCCCTCACAGCCAAGAACTGTCCCAGTGGCTTGTGAAAGATGAAGGAGCGGAACATTGTGGTTGTCCCTGGCCAGTGGGTGGGTGGCTTTTCTGGTGCCAGAAAGTGCAGCAAGGCTGTGGGCTGTGTTCCTGGTAGGCTTTCCTGCAGATTAAATAACCACAGCCACAGGAATCAATAACAACAGCTTTCAAGCAGACTGCTTTCTTTTCTTTTCTTTTTTTCTTTTGGTTACTAGAATGACTGAAAATGAGCTAAATGCAGCCCTTCAGTCAGGGATACAACTCGGATCCCATCAGCCAAGTCAGGAATTGGCAGCACCAAGAACTGAAATCAGCAGCTGATCAAATCATCAGAGGAGCACATGCAAGCTTGGAGCCACACAGCAGATGGTGAGTTTGCTGAGACAATGAGCATTGCTCCTGCTCTCTCCAGTCACACTTGTCACTTCCCACACATTCTTTCTCTGATCTCTGCCTTTCCCCTGGGAAATAACCAGAGAAGCAAAGGTAGCTTTGTTTAGCCTGACGCAGTAAGGGTCACCTGTTGACACTGGATCTGCTCAGAGTGAAACCAGCTCTAAGGCAATACTAAGAGCTTGCCAAGTAAGAATGGTTGCCATTTCTTCTTGCTATACAGCATGGATGTGTTAGTGGATAAGCCCATTTCACAAGGCAGGAGAAGAAATCAAGGCAAACTTTATGTACCATTTTCTTGAGGGCTTTGAGGAAGTCCCATCCACAACCAGCATTTATTCCCATGAGCTATGTGGGTTTGTTAGGTGGTGAAGCAGAAGCAGCATGAGCAAAGCTGAAAGCCAGAAAGCTGTGGAAAAGGGGCTGGAGCTCTGCAAATCTGACAGGCGTGTGTGCTGCAGACTGCCTTGAGGTGCTCAGTGCAGGCACATCACCAGGCAGCTCATGGAGACCAAACTAGAGCAGGTGTGAATGGAGGGGGAGGAGACCTGGGTACATACAACACCGGTGCAGTGTCCTCACTCAGGCTCAGATTCTTGTTGGCCTGAACAGCAGCTTGCTAACACAGTTCCTGCTTTTCCCAGTGGGAATCCTGTGAGCTGTCTGTGCATGGTTCTCCTCCCCTTTAGCTGTCCACAAATGCCCTGTCTCTATGTGTGAGTCTGTGTGGGAGAGAGCTCAGGGACCCAGGATATGTGGGGAAAATCAGGAGCAGCATTTTAGCTGCTACAAATCAGCTGTTGTGCTACCTGTGTAGCTTGCAGGCTCTTGCTGTCACAGTGAAGAACAGTCTTGCAAAGGCCCCTCAGCAGTCCTGGTGCCACAGAGGTCCCTCACTCCTTCCTACTTCTCTGTCCTGTTTGCCCAGTGTGACATATTTATTACTAGTTTCAGTCTTGCCTGGGCAACCTACCTTAAGGCCTGTGCAGCACAAAGCAGAAGAGATGTGCCAGCTGTGCCAGGGGGCACAGGTTACTCCTCCAGGCTTGTTCTGGGGAGAGGGACAGGCATTAGAAGCAGTTTTGCATCCTCTGCAGACAGGCAAACGACACATCTGCCAGGATTTCTTGCTGGAGAGCTGGGCTGAGGGTGCAGCACCACAAGAAGCTGCCGATAGTTGTAGAAGATTGCCTAGATACTGAGACTTGGCTGCTTCAAGTGCCTCATTCAGCAAGAGGACGGAGGGTGGAAGTCAGGTGAGAGGCAGCTTGCAGGAGCTTTGTGGGGAAGCAGCATGGATCCGTTGAGCCAGAGCAGAAGCAGCCTCGGTGAAAGCCTTTGTCATTACCCAGCAACACGCAGCCAGTCAGTGCCTCTGGATGGCTCATGGTGGCCATGTGTCAGTGCAGACAGCATTTCACCACCCTGCTTGCTGTCACTTAGCTTCAGTGACATGGAGAGTGGCTAAGCAGCAGCAGACTCTTCAGCCTTCAGGGACACCAGCATGCCTAGGGTAGTTGGTCACCTAACTCAAGGCTGCTCCCTCCCAGGCTCCTAGCACGACCCTGGCAGATCTCTATACTGCCCAGAGAGTTCAGGAGGACAAGCAGCGAGCTGCAGTTTGCTTCCTGATTCTGCAAACTGACAATTGTCCTTTCCAGAAAACCTTGGTTTCAAATGTCTGATTCAAAGGAGGTTTGCTTCCTGTTCAAAGGGTACAGGATTCCTCAGTGTCATGGAATCACAGAATCACAGAATGGTTTCACTTGGAAAAACCCTTTAAGATCATCTAGTCTAAACATTCTCTAACTGTGCCCAGGCCGATGCTAAACCATGCTCAGCACCACATCTCTGTGACTTAGAAACACCTCCAGGGATGGAGATTCAACAGTTCCCTCAGCTGCTCCTCCTCTGGAGCAAATCCACCTGGGGCAAAATCACCTTTCCAACTTGGCCACAGCTTTCCTGTGGGACCCTGGCATCTTGTGTGGCCCCGAGTGCTACTCAGGTAGCTAAGGACCGGACACTGTGTGATGTGAGCTAAGCAGCACTGCCAATGGATAAGCCCTTGTGAGGCTGAGCTGTCCCCTCTCTGAGCAAAGGTTCTAAAGAAAACCAGCTAGAAAGTATCATGGAAGAAAACACTGTTGCCATCAAAGACATGGGACAAGCTTTGGGCATTTTTGGAGTCTGCTAGGACCTGCTCAGGCTCTGGGGTTTTACATACAGTGAGAAATGGCTCAGGAATCATAGAATCATAGAAACAACCAGATTGGAAGAGACCTCCAAGGTCATCCACTCCAACCTATCACCCAGTCCTAGCCAATCAACTAGACCATGGCACTAAGTGCCTCATCCAGGCTTTGTTTGACCACCACCAGGGATGGCAACTCCACCACCTCCCTGGGCAGCCCATTCCAATGCCAATCACTCTCTCTGCCAACAACTTCCTCGTAACATCCAGCCTATACTTCCCCTGGCACAACTTGAGACTGTGTCCCCTTGTTCTGTTGCTGGTTGCCTGGCAGAAGAGACCAACCCCACCTGGCTACAGCCTCCCTTCAGGTAGTTGTAGAGAGCAAGCAGGTCTGCCCTGAGCCTCCTCTTCTGCAGGCTGCACACCCCCAGCTCCCTCAGCCTCTCCTCACAGGGCTGTGCTCCAGGCCCCTCACCAGCTTCATCGCCCTTCTCTGGACACGTTCCAGTATCTCAACATCTCTCTTGAATTGAGGAGCCAGCCACTCTGTCCCCCAGCCACTCTGTCCCCAGCCTGTAGCGCTACTTGGAGTTGTTGTGGCCAAAGTGCAGAACCCTGCACTTGGCCTTGTTAAATCTCATCCCATTGGCCTCTGCCCACCCATCCAGCCTGTCAAGGTCCCTCTGCAGTGCCCTCCTACCCTCCATCAGATCGACATCTGCTCCTAGCTCCTAGGAAAAACCAGAGCATCTCTCATCTGTGTAATCTCAGGACAAACCATACTTTGTTGTTCCTCCTCTGCTCCTCCCCCTGCTGCACAGGTGTACCACACTTGGGCTGCAAAGGACAGAGCCATTCTGCCTTCTTCTTGCTTTGACTGTGCTTTCTGAGTGTTTGTGTACAGCCAAAGGGCAATATGCACCTGCCTGTATGAGCCTGGAAGTTGCCTCACTTGCTCCTGTTGTCTGCGGGAGAGATCCAAGCAGGGTCAAACATGGGCATCTGTTGCTGGAAGGAAGGAGTGGCATCAGCTTCTCAGGCTTCACTCCTGCTCCTGCATCCTGAGCATCGAAGTGGCAGCCCATGTGCAGCTGGAACTCCTGCCAGCAGCACAGCCACAGCAGGAAGGTGAAATTCACAACACGGTGCCTCCTTCAGGGCTTTGGAAGGAAATTGGAGGGTCGCAGGGCTCCAGTGCTGTGCAACCTTCTTCTCAGCTGCCCGGCAGAGGTGAATTTTTCTTTGCTGTGAAAACAAAGAAACAAAAATCATCTGGCTTCAAAGGATTTGTTGTCAAAATGCTTCCCATCTGTGGGATCTTTTGTTTGTTTGCTTTGGCCCTCTGTTCCCAAGGGGTTCATTAAGACATGTGCCCTTCCTGGACTACTACTTTGCTGTAGCAGGACTGAAAACGCAGATTCGTTTTTGTCTCTGCCAGCATAGTTGTACGTCCTGAGCTGCTGCTGGCAGACTGGAAGCAGCTTCTGAGAGCAGCTAATATATCTGACATCCTGACACAAAGTTCCTCCTCAAAGGGCAGCCCCTGGGTTTTAATCAATATGATAAACAGCAGCTTCGATTACTTCCCTTGCTGCTGCCTGTTCTGCTGTTAGTCACAAATCTCAGAGCAATCTGGAAACCCTGAGGATTGTGGCTGTGTTTATAGATTGAGGGTCTGGAGCATGTCCAGACAAGGGCAAGGAAGCTGAGGAAAGATCTGGAGAGCAGGGCTTGGAAGGAGCAGCTGAGGGACCTGGGGGTGTTCAGCCTGGAGGAGACTGAGAAGAGACTTCATTGCTCTCTACAGCTCCTTGAAAGGAGGCTGGAGCCAGGTGGGAAATGGTCTCTTCTCCCAAGGAGCAAGTGATAGGACAAGACAAGATGGCCTCAAATTGTGCCAGGGGAGGTTTAGGTTGAATATTAGGAAAATTTCTTGACTGCAAGAGTGGTCAGGGATTGGCACAGGGTGCCCAGGAAGGTGGTGGATTCCCCATCCCTGGAGGTGTTCCAGAAACATGTGGCCATGGCACCTAGGAACATGGTTTAATGGCCATGGTGGTGTTGGGTTGATGGTTGGACTGGATGATCTTAGAGGGCTTTTTCAGCCTTAATGTCTGTAAGATTGTTCAGCTTTGGCAGTCCAAGGAGTTCTCACTGTAGCTGCAGTGAATGTAGATCAAGATCACGCACTGGGATTTGTTTTGTAGCTTGCTTTCAGAGTCTGGCTGTCTGGGCAGCTCTGTCCCAGCATGGCTGCTGCTGAATGAAGAATCATCCCTTGGGAGTTCTAGCTCCCAGGGTAGGAGGGAGGGAAGTGCAGCAGTCTTCAGTTACACAGAGGCAGTTTATGGAGTTTCTGAGTAAGCAGCTAAACATCTATGCCTCAAGGCCCTGCTTAGAGCAAGGGCTCAGGGAGTCTGCAGTGTTCACTCAGAGCCTGGCAGAACAAAGGTGAGAACAACAAAGCCAGAACTCAGCAGGAAGACAAGGTGGAATCAAAAATACCCAGAGAAGTCTGTTGGTCAGAAAGAGATGGTGGCAGGCAAGCTTACAGGTCTGGACCAGAAAAATTAGTGGGCTTTGGTTTCAGCACTGCACACAGGGCAAGCTGTGTGGCCTCTGGCTCTTGGCTGCAGAGCAGCTGGGCTGCCATCACCTGCAACACAAACACCCACTTTGGGACAGCAAACCCAAACTGTGAGGACCCTTCAGGTGGTGCCACCTGCAAGGCCAGAGAAGAGACCAGAGACCAGCCACACCTGCTGCCAGCCAGCTCCATGTCTGGGGCAGAGTGCCATGGGTGGCAGATTGGTGCAGGCCTGCTTGCTACCAGCCTCTTCCACATGCTGCTCCACAAGAGAATTCCCATACCCAGAGAAGGGGCTGTGCCAGCACTGTGTGTGTGGGCACGGTTCTCAGAAAAGAGCAAAGGAGGGCTGTCATCACAGAGCCCAGAGCACCCTGAAAGCTCCAGAGAAGTCAGCAGAAGACAATGTCAGGCTTTCTGCAGCCCGTGAAGACCATGGGCCCTACCTTCTGGCTCAAGGAGCAGCGTAGCAGATAAGGGCATTACATCTTCCTTCAGCAGATTAATGTCAGGCACCAGGATTAGTTCTCTGCAGCGCAAGAGATTAAGTTTGGATTTTCCAAGCTTTCCCATTATCAGCATTTTTCTCCCCAGGCAATCCCCACAGGCCTGTGCTGTGCTCCCTGGCCAACACTGGATCTCAGGGAACTGTGTTTCCTTCTGCACCAACTTCCCATCGAAGCAGCCATTCCACTGGCCTTCACTGTGCAGACTTACTGTGCCTCTTCTGCACACCTGGAATCACTCAATACCACCATAGAATCATTAAGGTTGGAAAAGACCTCTGAGACCTTCAAGTCCAAGCCACCACCACCACCACATCCCACTAAACCATTCCCAAAAGTGCCATGTCCACACATTTTTTTGGACACTTCCAGGGATGGTAACCTCCCTGGGCAGCCTGTTCCACTCTTTCAATAAAGAAATTTTTCCTAATGTCCAGCCTAAACCTCCCCTGGTGTAACTTGAGGCAAATTCCTTTTGTCCTATCTCTTGTTACTTGGAAAAAAGAAACCAATACTCACTTGGCTCCAGCCTCCTTTCAGGGAGTTGCAGAGAGACATAAGGTCTCCCCTCAGCCTCCTTTTCTCCAGGCTGAACAATCCCAGGCCCTCAGCTGCTCCTCACCAGACCCGCTCACCACTTTGTTGCCCTTCTCAAAGGAGGCTCCAGCAGTGTCCTCTTGCAGGGATACAATCTACCTTCTTCTGTATTAGAAAGGAAAAAAAGCAAGTTTTCTCCTGCCAGACAGAGGACCATGGCCACCAGTCCTATCCCCAGTTCAGGTGTGCCAGCTGGAGGTGGTCCTCCTGCAGCCACCATCATTCAGCAGCAATCCTGGCAAACAGGTTTGTGCCTGCTCCAGACAAATCCAAGCAAAAGAGCTCACAACATCTCCTGCCACGGTTTGAACTAAGCCAGGACATTCTGCCTGCAGTGGGGACTGTGCCTGAGAAGTCAGCAGAGAAATCAATTTGTTATCCCCATGTGAGCCTGCTGAAGGAAAAGCTTCTTCTGTATTCAGGCATCTGTGCCACTAAGAGCCAGCAGCAAGGCGCAGGTGTGTGCCTGATGGAGGGCTGAGGGGATGTGACAGCGAAGGACCTGCTGACAGCCTCCAAATGTACAGCACTTCTGGCCTGACTTCACCCAGCAGCTCCAGCAGCTGCAGCTTTCTCCAATCAGCTGCTCTTCAGGAGGCTGCTCAGCTCTTCTGCTCTGAAGATCACTTCTGGTGGTGTTTCCTGCCTCAGCACCTTGGGCAAGCTGAGAACCTGCTGCCGGCTGGCAGAGCATGGGGTATGAAGCCCACACTGCTCTTATCTCCAACTGTTTTTGTGCTGTCCTTTCATGTGGGTCTGTGTTCCATCACCTGAGCACAGTGCCCCGAGGAACAGCTCTTCCTCTTTGTGTCAAATACCTCCATGCCATCAGGCAGAGACCCTGAGCTGGCAGAGCTGCACTTGAAGCAAAAGCAGACCTTCGGTCAGGAGCCTCCCAGCTGCTCTGGCTCTTTGCCTAGCGAGGCTTCACCTCCTGAAGGGATCAAACACATGCTGCAGACAGCCACACTGAGTGGCAGAGGAGAAGCAGATGTCTGATTTGACCCAGGAACACACACTGAGATTGGTGCAGGAAAGGTCAGGCTGCCCAAATAACCAAATGATGTCAGTACCTGACACCTTTTCTCTAATTCCACCTCTCTGGGCAAGCTTAGGGCCACTTTTACTCTCCTTTAAATGAACGTTCTGGCAGCAGGGAGGAAAGACTTCATGAGGTAGGGTGAGTGGCCAGCTTTGGTTGCTCACTTCTCTCTGTTTTGCCTGAAACAGCAAGGGAGGAGCACAGGGGCTGCTCCAACCTCTGCCAGCCTTCCAGTATTTGAAGGGGGCTACAGGAGAGCTGGAGAGGGCCTTTGGAAAAAGGCTTGGAGTGGGAGGAAGAAGGGTAATGGCTTCAAACCGGAGGAAGCTGGATTTAGATTAGACATTAGATGTTCTTGCCTGTTATGAGAGTGGTGAGGCACTGGAACAGGATGTCCAGAGAAGTTGTGGAGGCTTCAAGCCTAGAAGTGTTCCAAGCCAGGTTGGATGGAGGTTTGAGCAAGTCCCATGGCAGTCTTTATCAGTCTTTAAGGTCTCTTCCAACCCAAACTATTGCATGATTGGCTGGAGAGTTTCAGGCAGGACTAGAGCTGCTGGGTTCAAATTCCCAGTCTGGGTTGCAGCACAGCCATTCATTTTGCTGTTGGCCTTTGTGCTTCTTGCAGGTGAAACAAAGGACAGTTCAGGTGAGAGAGGTCATTTTGCATTTCCATGCAGAGAGGCCTTACTCTTTTTGTCCTCTTTAATGAGATTCCAAGAGAAGGTGAGGGAAGGGAGCTGACAGAACATCATCACAGAGTCTGTAGTTGCTGCTGGCAAAGGTGTGATGGGAGAGAGGCAAGGGGCCAGCTGCTCTCTGGAGCACGGTAGGGAAGGGCAGGGATGCACACAGGGGTGGGCAAGGGCTCTTCTGACATTGCATGTGTAATCTAATCTAGGCCATAATAATTTCCTCCTGGCTCAGTATCAATCACATCATTAGCCTAACCCTGAAATTAGATCTTGCCTGTCAGTGACATTTGCTTTCCTATCTGGACCATCTCTCTACTGCACTACTTCCTGGATCAGTTCCTGTGGGACCAACAATCCCAGTTATGTCGATCCAGACGTAGCAGAAAGCTTTTGCTGAGCACTCCCTGCAGACCAGGGAAGCCATCAGAGTGAGTGCTTCAATATGCCCCTGCCTCTTGTGTACAATAACAACAGCTACAGCCTGGGGTCTTGCACCCTCCCAGCCTCCTACAGCCGTCATGAACAAAGAGCAAACACTAAACAAGTCTGCAAAGTACCTCCCTGCCTGATATCCTGAAAAGTTCCTCCCCAGCTTTTTTGTAGCCCCCTTCAGATCCTGGAAGGCCACAAAAAGGTCACCTGAAAGCCTCCTCTTCTCCAGACTGAACAGCCCCAGCTCTTTCAGTCTGTCCTCATAGGAGAGCTGCTCCAGCCCTCTGGTCATCCCAGTGGCCCTTCTCTGGACATGCTCCAGCACGTGCACATCCTTCTTGTAATGGGGGCTCCAGAACTGGACACAGTAGTCCAGGTGAGGATTGGAACATGCTGCCCAGGGAGGTGGTGGAGTCCCCATTCCTGGAGGTGTTCAAAAAATGTGTGGCCATGGCACTTCAGGACATGGTTAAGTAGCCATGGTGGTGTCAGATGAACCCTAGAAGTGCTTTCTAGGAGGATTTTATCCTCGAACAGCTTTAAGAACATTAGTCATTGAAAAGAGGGAATTCTGGACAAACTCCAAGTTGGAGATTAGCATTTCAAAGAACACCATTTGAAGCAAACGCTGCAATGGAAGTAAGACCTCCTGTGTTAGCAAACACAGCAGGATTGCATTCACAGCTTTTCTGGTACCAGCCTGGGGCCCAGTTAGGAGCTGCAAACACCATCTAGGTTGTCACATCTTGCTGCCTTGCATCTCCAGAGAGATGAGATAAGATGGGTTCCATTCTTCACCTCTTACCTAGTCACAAAGTCCTTGTATGGGCAAAACTGTTTTGAAAGGTGTCAGATTAAGGACAGCTTAATGCCAAAAGAACTAATTGAAAATGTAGCCCTTTGAAGGCTCAGGTTCCGCTTAGCTCTTCTTTCCCTAGGAGAGGTTTAGGATCCTGGCTGCTCTGTTCCCTCACACTTTGCATTTTTAACCACTTGCCTGCTTCTTGTTCCATTTCCTTTACCCTGTAAACTGAGGCATTACTGTGAGATAGAACCAAGTCTTTTGTGAAAATGCTACCCAAAAATTCAATTCCCACCCGTGCACATAAAAGGAGAGTTCCATGATGTCTGTTTTTCAGGGCCACTACTCTAAGCCTTTTAAAGGGGTTCGACTCCCCTGTGGGGCCAGGCTGGAAGAGCTGAAGCTGTTCAGCCTGGAGAAGAGAAGGCTCCAGGGAGACTTTAGAGAAGCTTTCCAGTACCTGAAGGGATCACACAGGATGTTAGGGGTTGGAAGGGACCCAAGGAGATCATCGAGTCCAACCCCCCTGCCAGAGCAGGACAATACAATCTAACACAGATCACAGAGGAACACATCCAGACAGGCCTTGAAAGTCTCCAGAGAAGGAGACTCCACAACCTCTCTGGGAAGCCTGTTCCAGTGCTCTGTGACCCTTAGAGTAAAGAAGTTCCCTCTTGTGTTGAAGCAGAACCTCTTTTCCTGCAATTTACACTTCTAGAAGTTACTTCTTAACAGTTGGTATGATAGGTTGGACTGGATGATCTTGGAGGTCTCTTCCAACCTGGTTGATTCTATTCTATTCTATTCTATTCTATTCTATTCTATTCTATTCTATTCTGTTCTGTTCTGTTCTGTTCTGTTCTATTCTATTCTATTCTATTCTATTCTAGTTTGGATCCTTTTTGGCAACCTGATTATGAGTTTGAAAGATTATTCGCTTCTGGTGAGATTTCATTGTTGGCATCAGTCTCGCTTGCATCAAGTCTGATGTGACAAAGTTTAGGCACTTCTGCAAAGTCTCTTTTAAAACCATTATAAATATACTTGTAAAATAATATCCTCAAGCCTTTGTTCTTTTGGGGATGGAAAGGAGTATGAAGTTCACACTAGGCAAAGTTGTAAACATTTTCTTCTGCTATTCTGCTATGATTCAAATGCAACTTCTCCATACAGGTCAAACACCAACCATGTGCATCTAAAGAATTTGTGCTTCACTTTGGACTTCAGGCTAAACATATTCAGATTGTCAGGGGGATGTGCAGGACGCTAGGCTGCTTCTACTGTCTCTTGGAATTGACTCACTAAGGCAGCGAAACCAAGATTCATTTTTAGTTGTTTTTTTTTTTTAAACCAAGAAGAAAAACTTCAATCACAACTCGGGTGAAAATTAAACCTGCAACTGGGATAGGTTTTTTTTAGCCAATACAACTTAATTATTGCTGAGCTTGAAAGATTCATGAACACTGAATCTCAAGAGACTAAACTTAACTGGACTGTTTCCCTTAGGTATAGTTATGGAGAAAAGACAGAGGGACTTCTGACAAAGGCTGGGAGTGCCAGGACAAGGGACAATAGCTTTGAGCTGGGAGAGGGGAGATTGAGACTGGAGATGAGGAAGAAATTATTTAGACTGAGGGTAGGGAGACGCTGGAGCAGGCTGACCAGGGAGGCTGTGGATGCCCCCTTCCTGGAGATGTTCGAGGCCAGATTGGATGAGGCCTTGAGTAACAGGACATTGGAACTGGATGATCTTTAAGGTCCCTTCCAACCTAAGCCATTATATGAATCTATGATTCATTATATGAATCCACTCTTTCAGGTGGCCCAGACACCAGCACAGGCAGTGTGACACCTTCCTTTAGCTGGGATTTACCCACACAGTGCAGTTTCCCTGCAGAATGCAGCAAATTTGCCATTGGAGTGGGCTGCCCAGGGAGGTGGTGGAGTCACCGACCCGGGAGGTGTTCAAGAAAAGCCTGGTTGAGTCAATTAGTGCCATGGTCTAGATGACTGGACAGGGCTGGGTGCTAGGTTGGACTGGATGATCTTGGAGGTCTCTTCCAACCTGGCTGATTCTATGCTTCTATGAAATCTTCATCATCAAGGCTTATCAGTTTTACTTGTGTTTAATTTATTTCTTACAAGCTCTCTAAGGGACAGCTGGAGCTAAAGTGCTGTGGTCTTGCTGAGGAATATAGATTGATCTAGGCAGTCATTTATTGATTACCTGCTTTACTGCCAGATAATCCTCTCAGATTGCTTTTTTTTTCATCTACTTTAGAGTCAGGAAGCAGCCTGGAAAATCCACACACTGTCCATTTCCTTAATGGGAAGCACTGAAACGCTAATTATCCAGGAGGCGGTCAGAGGACCTGGCAATGCCAAAATCATCTTGCTGTTATACATGCTGTCTGTGATTACTTCTTTTGGAAGTCATTATCTGAAGATATTGACATGTTGGGTGATGAATAAAACTCACATCAAAGAAACAGAACTCTTTGGGGAACTCAAAAAAGCCCTGCAGAAGCAGGTAGAGTAGAATGGAATAGAATAGAATAGAATANTCACAGGTCCCTTCAGGACACACCAGCTCAGGAGGCCAGGAATAAGAAAACTATGACCTGAGTGGGTGAAAGGATGAGGAGCTTGCAATCGAGAACACTCTCTGGCCTTGTAGGTAGACAGCTGTAGCCAAACAGCTGCCTGACAACATCTGTAAATGTGTGAGAGAGGAAGGTTGACATTTTTTCCAAAGTGCTTTTATTTTGCAAGTGAACATGCTCCGGTGACCCCTGCCACTGCGCGCTCTGAGCACAGAACCACACAGTGGTTTGGGTTGGAAGGGACCTCCAAAGGCCATCCAGTCCAGCTCCTGGCACTCAGCAGGGGCATCTGAATTTTCAAGTGGAAAGGGAACTGGTTCCCCTCCAGCCACAGTGACAGAGACATGGACAGAGCACAGCTGCAGAAAAGCCAACTTACCAAGCCCTGAGGTGTAAGGCTCCCCAGGTTGGGTTGAAATCAGCCAGGTTTCTGCCACTTGGTACTGAAAACATGACAAGCCACAGCCCAGCCTTTAGACCAGTTAGGCCTTCACATCACTGAGTATTTTGGAGGTCACTGTTAATCATGGAATGGATTGGGTTGGAAGGGACCTCCAGAGGTCATCCACTCCATCTCCCCTGCACCCAGCAAGGACATCCTCCACTGTAGCAGGTTGCTCACAGCCTTGTCCAGCCTCACCTTGAACATCTCCAGGCATGGGGCCTCAACCACCTCCCTGGGCAACCTGTTGCAGTGTCCCACCACCGTCCTGGTGCAGAACTTTTTCCTCACATCTGATCTCAATCTGCTCTGCTCTCACTTCAAACCATTGCCTTTGTCCTGTCCCTGCAGGCCTTTGCAAACACTCCCTCTGCAGCCTTCTTGTAGCCCCTTCAGGTCCTGGCAGGCTGCTCTTAGGTCTGCCTGGAGCCTTCTGTTCTCCAAACTGAACAGTCCCAGCTAGAATGATCTTTTCCCAGAGTTCTATCTGCAGATGGAAGCCAGCACATTTAGATTGCAGCTACAGGCATTACTGGATTTCTTCTTTTGCTTCAAACCAGTGTGAACTCCCTTAAAAAGTCAACCTCCAGGTTGTAAGAATGACTGTGAAATTAAGCAAGTTTTATACTAAGCTGGTTAGAAACCAGAAGTGAACAATGTGAGCTTCAGTTTCCAATGTGATGAGCACTGGCACCTCCTGGAGAGGTCAGGTTGTCCTGGAGATGCAGAATCTTTGCAATGTACCTAAGAGTAGTCATTGTACCCAGAATAAGAACCAACAGATCACAGAATCACAGAATCAGTCACAGTTGGAAGGGACCACAAGGATCATCTAGTTCCAACCCCCCTGCCTTAGGCAGAGACACCCTACCCTAGATCAGGCTGCGCAGAGCCTCATCCAGCCTGGTCTTAAACACCTCCAGGGATAGGGCCTCAACCACCTCCCTGGGCAACCCAGTCCAGGCTCTCACCACACCCATGGTGAAGAACTTCCTCCACGGTGAAGAACTCCTCCTCTTCCAGTATGAGTTAAAGACATTCTGCCATGCACAATAACCAAAACCAGCACTCTTTAGGTTAATAATTGTCAGGGATTCATTTCCATTAACATCTGGAGAACTGTTTTCACAAGAACCCCTTTATGTCATTGCTTGTCTTTCACCTGGGCATCTCTAAAGAAGAGGTAATCAAGAAGGGGGTAAATCCCACCCTCTTGCTGGCAGGCCTGCATTACAAAGATTAAACCTGCCCCTTGGCAGCACAGTAATATGGAGGACAAACTTTATGCTAAAGACAGATCATTCAGATATATGCCACTGCACTCAGCACTGGTGAGGTCACACCTGGGTTCAGTGTTGGGGCCCTCACTCTGGGAAGGACATTGAGAGGCTGGAGCAGGTCCAGAGAAGGGCAACAAATCTGGGGAAGGGTCTGGAGAACAGAGCTCGGGAGGAGCAGCTGAGGGACCTGGGATTGTTTAGACTGGAAAAAAGGAGGTTGAGGGGAGACCTCAATGCTCTCTACAGCTCTCCGAGAGGAGGCTGGAGCCAGGCAAGAGTTGGTTTCTACTCCCAAGGAACAAGTAATAGGACAAGAAGAAATGGCCTCAAGCTGCAGCAGGGGAGGTTTAGGCTGGACAACAAAAGAAAATTCTTCATGGAAGGGGTTCCTGAGCACTGGCACAGGCTGCCCAGGGAGGTGGTTGAATCTCCATCCCTGGAGGTGTTTCAAAGATGCAGAGATGTGGTGCTGAGGGCCATGGGTTAGCACCAGCCAGGGCAGAATCAGATAACAGTTGGACTTGATGGTTCTAAATGCCTTCTCCAACCCAAATCATCTGTAATTAGAGGATTCTCACATTTACTCTTCTACTATCATCAGACACTCAAACTTTGTTTGCTGAAAAGGAACTTGTGAGCAGGACAGAATACAGCTGTGAATGGAGGTAAAGACTGCATCTCTTACACCTAATGGGGCACCCACACCCGATAGTGCTCACACAGAGTATCCTTAACCTCTTTAGTACTTCCATTATATTTGTCTCTCCTTCAGCTCCCTTGAAGCCACCTGCAACCTGTCCACAGAAGAGGGCACCTAGGTGACCTCTGTGGGCACTGGTGTCACATGCAGTTATGTTACATGCTGTCTGACATCAGGAGCTGGGGATGGTCATAAATCAGAGGACTAATGACTTCATTTCAGGATAGGGCAGAAGGTGAAGCTGCATTTGGAAATTAAAGTCCAGCAGAAAAATCTCACAGCTTTTAGAGCAATGAAGGCAATGCCAGCAGCTTTGGCTGGCAGCAGCTGTGCTGATACAAATGAGCCCTCTCTGACAAGCTTGGCTCTGAAGGAAATTGTGCTTTTGTAGCCCTCAGCCACAGTGCACAAAGCTACAATAAGTGGCTTCCTCCTAACGGGCTCTGCCAAGACCACAGACCAAGCACAGCTCCTTGTTACTCCAGCATAATTTACTATGAAGCAAATAGAAGCAAGAAAATAATCTCTTTAAGAGTACATTCCTTGTTTGTTCTGGTCATCAGCTGGTACCCTGCCTGGCCTGGGAACCACTCAGGGTTTAGCAACCTGAAGTGATTGATCTATCCTCACAGTACCTTTTTGGTGGCAGCCAGCCTGTGTTTCCCCAGGTGTCAAAGCACGGGTTGACAAGAGCGACTTGCTCGAGGCCACACAAAGACTGCAGCAGAGCTGGGATCACATCTTGCTTCCAGGGACGGCAGAAATACCCCCGGCGGCACACAGGTCCCATGGGGGTGAATTGAATGGGAGCACACATTGCTGACCTGAGGTCAGCTGGCTGCTGCTGCCAAACCCGGCCTGAAGGGTGTGAGTGCTCACACATGCACCATCAGCAGCAGAGCCACGAACTGACTTCATCAGAATAGAAGACAAGGCTGTGCTGACCAAACCTGGCATTCATCCAGGACCTGAAGGGGGCCTAATAAGAAAGCCGGGAAGGGGCTGTTAACAGGGACTTACAGTGATAGGAAGGGGAATGGGTAGGATCTTGAGGAGGGCAGATTGAGACTGGAGATTAGGAAGAAATTCTTTCTTCCTAAGGTGGTAAAACACTGGAGGCTGTGGATGTCCCCTCCCTGGAGGTGTTGAAGACCAGGCTGGATGAGGCCTTGAGCAACCTTCCATAGCAGGAAGGTTGGAACTGAGTGATCTTTAGGGTGCCCTCCAACCTAAACCATTGAATGAATCTCCTTTTCCCTTTATTTTGCTGTATTTTTTTCCTCCTTGATTCACCTCAACCCTTTCCCCCTCCCGCTTCTCTGTTCCTAAACCCTCCATAGCAGGTCTTGTACATCCCCAGGTTGCCATCTCTGCTGCATCCCTTCACCTGTCCTATAGCATAGGCACTAGCCACCTTTAATTTGCAAGGCAGCTTGACAGGCTTCACACCAGGTAAAAAGGGCTAGTCAGTCTTCTTTGGTGTGCCTAGAATCAGCCAATAGTTGCACTTAATGATCTGGAAGGTCTTCTCCTACCTAAATGACTGTATGAGTCTATAAATGCGGTGTGCTCCACTCTCCTCGATGGGGTTGCTGAGGTTTCTCTGCCTGCATCTCTGTGCTTACAGGGGTTGCACTGTCAATCACATAACCCAGCACCCACAGAGTAATGGAGAGTCACCCTGCACCCTTTATCCTGTGCTGCCTGAAAACTGAGGTGAAGAAAATGCTTTTACAGCCTGTTGGTGAACTAGAAGCTGTGGCCTTTTGGGAGCCACCTTGCTTTGCCTCTCAACCCGTTGCTGCGTGCAGCCTGCCACAGCTGGTGAGATGGGTGGTGCTAGGTCGGCACACTGGGAATCCAGGCAGGACGGGCAGTGGCTGGGGATCTGAGTCCTGGCAGGCAGAGGAAATTCCCAAAGCTACACCCCTCAGAAACCACTCCTCAACCCCCCAGCTGCAAACTGATTCCCAGGCTGATTTGCACCGGGGAATTAGCTATCAGGGGTTAAAACACCCTAAAGAACTAAGAGGAGCTTACTAGGTGGTCAAAGAGAAGTCTTAGTTCAAGTAAAAAATTCAGTTCATCCTTCCAAATGGTGTGAAATGCTTATGGAGGAATCTTCTCCAGCTCCTCTGGCTGTATGACATGTGAGTGGTTAGAACTCTGCTGGGAACACTGGTTTTGTGTAGGTTAGCTGAGCATGCTTTTAGGCAGTCATTCTGCAGCCTTTCCTACTCTTATAAACTAGCTAAAACACCTCCTGCACCAAGCCTTCCTCTCTAGCTATTTAATACATGCTGCAAGCTTTTTAGGGAGTTAAACTTTATATTCTCTAGCCATGCAGATCTACTCGACTGTGTTGGTTTGAGGCTAAGGGGAATATTTTCATGAGAAGAAATAGATTATAGGCTGTGAAAAGAAAACAATGGTGGTCTGCTTCACTCATAGGCTTGCTGAGATGTGTGAAAACAAAGACACAAACATAGATAAGACAGTCTGTCAGAGCCCATGTCTGTGTCTCTCCCTGGTTTCTGCCATGTTAACTGCTTCTGCTTGGATCTGTGTAACCCAACTAATCATTCTGCTTCTAACCTCCCTTGCCAATCCTTCCAACTCACCTTGCGTGTAAGGCAGGCTCTGGGATAAGAGAGGGGGCTGAAAAGAAGGTGGAAAGGTGGTTGGGAGCCCCTCCTGGGCACTCTGATTTCTGGGAGGGCTGTAGTGTTTCTGTATTACTTTTAACTTGTGTATTTCTGTCTATAGCTGTAAATAGTTGTAATATATTGTAAACATCTGCTTGTATAATTGTGCTAAGCTGTGGAGAGAAAGCTTCATTCCTTAATTTTCAGCTGGCTGAGTCTAGTCCAGGTGAATTCTCTTTTTTTTGGGGGGGTGTAACTCCCAAACCATCACATTGACACACACGGGGGAGTAATTAGCAGTCAAAAGGATTGACTGGCTGTAACAAGAACAGCTCACGGCTTCCAGTCAGGGAAAGAAGATGTGAGGTGCATGCGTCAAAAGGATGGGAGAGTTTTGGGAGAGCAGAACACCCTTTCCTTATTGCAGAATTGTTTTGATTGGAAGGTCATCCAGTCCAACCATTCTCTAGCTTTACTGAGGCTGGGGCTGACCCGTGGCCCTAAGCACCACATCTCTGCAGTTCTGCAACACCTCCAGGGTTCAACTACCTCCCCAGGCAGCCTGTGCCAGGCTTTTGAGAACCTTTCCAGTGGAGAAGTTTCTTCTAATGTAGACCTCAAAATTGCCTTGGTTGAGAAGTGGCAGAGCTAGCATTTACATGCCTCATGAAGGCATAGCTTGTCCACAGGGCTGCAGCTCTGACCCGGACTCTTCCAGGTACCACTAAAGGGCCCAGGTCTGCTGCTGAAGGGCAAACGGAAGGTTTGTTGTATGACAGCATATGCTAATGCCACCGTGACCACCCACGCGTCTCCCAACCGGCTCTGGGTGTCTGATGGGCAACACGCTGGAGAAAGATGAGACGGTTTTCAGCGGTCAGGACACTGCCGCGATGAGCTGCGGACAGCCCGCCCGGCGCCATCAGCCAGAGCGGTGCGACCTGCCAGCAGGACCGGCGACATCCCTGCGGCAAGAAGCCCTGTGCCAGGCAGGGCCTGCGGACGGTCGCGCTCGGCCGCAGCCCGAGCCGTGCTGCCCGCCTTCCCGGCAGGAGCTAGCGTCGAGTCTGCGGCTCGGGCTGCTACCAACGCCCCGGTCACCGGAGATCCCGGCTGGAGTGCCCAGAGGGCGAGGGACGGCTTCCAGGTCCACGGGCCCGCAACCCCCACCATACTTCTCGGCCCACGCCCAGGTGCGCCTCAGGAGCGCGGTGGCACCGGCGGCGGCCCGGGCGCGCCGGAGCGGCGACAAGCAAGAGAGCAGGGCGGGGCGGAGCGGCGGGGCGCGCCGCCTCCAGACCCTGCCCTCCGCCCGCCCGCCCCTCCCTCCGGCCGCTGGCTCCGTCGGGTCTGGAGCGGCGGAGCGGCGCGGAAAGTTTGCGGAGCGGCCGGCGCCGAGGCCATGTGGCTGCTGTGGCTGTTGCTGGGCTCGGCGGGTGAGTGCGGGCGGTGGCGGCGCGGGGCTTTGCCAAGGAGCGAGGTGGGCGTGCTCCGCTCGGCGGAGGAGAGCACCGGGGCCTCCCTGCTTCCCCCCGCCTCCCCACGGCGGCTTGGTGCGGAGTGGGCCGGGGGCCGTCGTCAGCCTCGCCTCTTCTCCCCTCCCCCTGGTGGGCCCTGTTCCGGGGCACCGCCTGCCCCGCCGCTTGCTGGGTGGGCCGTGCCGGGCCGGGCCGCTAGCGGCGGAGGCGTACTCGCCTCTCTGTTCCCTTCTCTCTCTCCCTCCCTTCAGGGCGTGTTCAGGGTGGGCCCGTCGCCCTGGGTGTGTGGGGCCGGCGTGAGACGAGGAGCCCGGAGGGTTTAGCGGGACCGGAACTTGTGGGAAGGCGCCAGGGTGGCTGTTGGGGTCGGTCGTCCCTGGGCGTCGAAATCACCGCCGGGTCGAAGGGACCATGGCGCCGCTAGTGCAGCTCGGGCCTGGCCCACCCGGGCCCCTGTCTCCCTGCCGAGGCCTTGCCGGAGCGGAGCGGGCAAGGGTCCGAGTCCTGCATGGCTTCACCTGAGGTGCTGAAGGGGCGTCTCCTGCTCTTGCTTCACACTCCTCGGTGTGGAAGGCCCTCCCCGCCGTCGGCACACGCCAGGCAGAGCCGGCGAGCCGCTGCCGTTCGTGCTGCAGGTGTGAATTACTCCTCGCCAGGCAGAGCCCGAGCCGCTGAGGTGATGACTCGCAGTGGGTACAGCTCCGATTATCAAGTGCACCTGCTTTTTGTCAAAGAGGACTTGTTGTCAAAGAAGAACTGATAAGTTTCACAGCTTCCGTGATAGAAGTTTGTGTCAATGGGTAGGAAGGTGAAGAGTCGTAGGATTTGGACTGCTTTGAAACTGCCTAAGTGCAAACTTAGCTGCCACAGCCATGAGTCTTGTGTAGGTTTGGACGCCTTCGCAAAACCATTTTAGCAGTTCCTCTTTTTTTGGGAAAGCTTCAAGCAAAGCTCAGGTTAATTATCGTTGTGTTGCCTTCTTCCTTATTAATTTCCATTTTACTGCGGTAATGTTGCCAAAATTCTACCTCGTTATTCAGAGCAAGGTGTATGTTTCCATGTGCTGAATATATTTGTTTGTAGTAGCGCTCTCAGATGAAACACGGAGGGTTCCGTGCTACAAGATACTGATCTTTACACAGAAAGGTTTCCCAGGCTCCCACGGCCTGTGCTTCTGCTCCACCCTGGCCTGGCAGCAGTGACCAGCAAGTGCTGTTTCTCCTGGGGACCTTAGTGCTTGGGCTTTCTGACTGCATGCTGGCATGCTTGCAGAAGGGTTGCCCTGTGGTTATTTAACCAGAGGTTGTGCGTTTGGGGCAGATTCAAAGAGTTTTCTGTGACTTTATTTTCAGATGTGTTCTGCTCTTCTTCTCAAGTATGGGGTCTTTGGGAATCTGGGTTTTTAATGTTTCCTCTTGTGTGTTTTGGCATCCCTGCAAACTTCCCACAGGGAGAATTAGTTTGTCTCTATCTGGCCTTTGCTCTGTTTTGAATTTTAGTTCTGCTGACTCCTGCAAGCACTTGTTTTCCTCTTGAGTCGTTTTTTGGGTACAGATGGGAAACTCTGAAACTCTGGGGATCAGTTTCAGTGAACAGAAGATAAACACTGTGTAGCATCTCTGTCTAAACAGTTGTTCTGTTAGCCCGCAGAAGTAACTGTTGCCTTCGATTGTGTCTGAAGATTTGCAAGGCAAAGTTTGATGTTTTATTTGCATCTTTATTCCTAACATTTAGAGTTGGATCAAATGGTGGTTTTGATCCTGAAAGGCCTTAACTGCGTGGGAAAGGTTTTATCTGCGTCTGAGTTGGGCCAAACCCAGGCACAAATCCAGGCTGGATGCACAGTAGGTTGGGAGCAGCCCTGAAGAAAGGGACCTGGTGGTGCTGGGTGCTGAGAAGCTCCCCAGGAGCCAGCAGTGCCTTCATGCAGCCCAGAAGGCAGCTGTGTGCTGGGCTGCAGCCAGAGGAGTGTGGGCAGCAGGGCAAGAGAGGGAGTTCTGCCCCTTGGCTCTGCTCTGATCAGACCTCACCTCTAATCCTGCCTCCAGGTCTGGTGTCCCCAGAAGAAGGGACACGTTGCTGCTGGAGAGAGTCCAGAGGAGGCCACAAAGATGGTCCAAGAGCTGGAGCAGCTCTGCTGTGAGGACAGGCTGAGGGTGCTGGGGGTGTTCAGCCTGGAGAAGAGAATGCTCCAGGGGGACCTCAGAGCAGCTTTCCAGTACCTGAAGAGGTTCTGCAGGAAGACTGTGGAGGGACTTTCCCTGAGGGTATCTAGAGACAGGACAAAGGGGAATGGTTTGAAGCTGAGGCAGAGCAGGGTTCCCTGGAACTGAGGAAGTTCTTCAGTAGGAGGAGGGTGAGAAGCTGGAACAGGCTTCCCAGGGAGGCTGCGGCTGCCTCTTGCCTGGGGATGTTGAAGGCCAGGCTGGATGAGGCCTTGAGCAGCTGAGTCTAGTTGAGAGCTGTCCCTGCCCATGGCAGGAGGTTGGAGGAGATAATCTCTGAGGTCACTTCCAACCTGAGCCATTCTGTGATCTTGTGACAGACAGTGTGAACTTAACACCAGACTGGTTTGGTTTTACTCTACCGTTGAAACTGACAGTGGATCAGTAAGAAACTGTGGCTCTGAACTGTTAACCTGTGTTCTCTGCAGAGGAGCTCCCCGCTTCCCTGAAGGCTTCCCTTTTACAGTCCCCACCTCATTTCAAGTCTCATCAGGCTCTGGGGTGCGTGCACACACATGCACACTCAATCTCTTTCATCTCTCACTGCTCTTGCCAATATAAGCAGGTTGTGCTTGCCTCTAATCCTGTGCTGCTGCCCTGTTTGTGGTGGGCTCTGACCCAGTTCCCAGAGCTTTACTCTGGCCTTCCAGGAGTTCCTGGATGTGAGTTAGGTTCTGCAAGGTTTCCAGTTAGCAGCTGAGACTGCAATAACATGATGGGCTTATGCTGATGTGGAAGAAGGTTTGTCAGTTAGTAAACAGGGCTGAATGTTTATCTGCTTCCACGGTTTGTTGTACTTAAGCAATACAAGATGAGCTGTGCACGGCTGCAGTTTGTTGAGGCAGGGATTGCTTCAGAGCTCTGCAGACACCTAAAGCACTGAAATGTCAACAGGCCCTGAAAGAAAAAGGAGCTCTCTGTCATCCTGACAACGACTGTGCTGTCTCTTTGAGACAAAATGGTTTTTTTTTTATTCAAAGAAACCTAAATCTAATGAATATGTTTTGAACAGTTAAGAGAGAAGGTGAGAAATGATGGCAGGACTCACAAATACATAGCTAAATAAACTGCTTTTTAAAAGCATGATTACAGAGAGCAGAGAAGGGGGATTGCTTTTTTTTTCCCCTGACAGCAACAAACCCTTCCCGTTTCAGCTGTGAAGTAGGTTTTCAGATTGTCAGTCTTTGACTGTCTGGAGAGCTGAAATGTGGTGCCCAGCTGGAATTCCAGAGTCTGGTCCCTGTGATGTCACAGTTCAGTGTGAGGACCTTTCAGATGTGTAAACCAAATACTGAATGTAGATGACAGACCTCTTAAAATACACAAAGAGAACCACAGAATTGTTCCATTTGGAAAAGACCTTTAAGATCACCAAGACCAATCATCGTCTAACTCTGTCAAGTCTGGTGCTGACCCATGGCCCTCAGCACCACATCTCTGCCTCTTTGAAACACCTCTGGGGATGGGGATTCAACCACCTCCATGGGCAGCCTGTGCCAGGCTTAGAGAACTCTTTCAGTGAAAAAGTTTCTTCTGATGTCCAACTTCAGCTTTCCCTGGGGTAACCTAAGGCTGTTTCCTCTCTTTCTGTCACTTGTTCCCTGGGAGAAGAGACCGACCCTTGCCTGGCTCCAGCCTCCTTTGAGGGAGTTGTAGAGATTGGGAGTGTCTCCTTTCAACTACTTTTTCTCCAGACTAAACATCCCCATCTCCCTCAGCTGCTCCTCACCAGCCCTGTTCTCCAGACCCCTTCCGAGCTTTGTTGCCCTTCTCTGGACATGCTCCAGCACCTTGATGTCACAGAATCATAGAATTGTGAAGGCTAGAAGGGACCTCAAGGATCATTTAGCTCCAACCCCCCTGAGGGCTGGTCAGGGGCAAGGACAGGCTCTGCTCACTTGCTCCCTGTGACAGGACAAGGAGCCATGAATGTAAGCTGCAGCACAGGAGGTTCCACCTCAGCACAAGGGGGAACTTCTTTACTGTAAGGGTCCCAGAGCACTGGCACAGGCTCCCCAGAGAGGTTGTGGAGTCTCCTTCCCTGGAGACTTTCAAGGCCTGTCTGGGTACGTTCCTTTGTGACTTGAGCTAGGTTATGGTCCTTCTCTGGTAGCGAGGTTGGACTTGATGATCTCTTTGGGTCCCTTCCAACCTCTGACATTCTGTGATCCTGATACACTGGGATGTGAAAAGCTGTGAGTGCTAATAGGAGAAACAGAGTCCTTAGGCATAGAGTCGTGGAATGGTTTGGACTGGGTGGCACCTTTCAGGGTCATCAAGTGCAACATCCCTGCAGTCAGCAGGAACAGAAAGTGGCAGAAGAGCAGGACAGCTCCTTGGGTGTTCGGAGTTCTTCCTGGTTTAGCTAGGAGCTGTTCCTCTGAGGTACGTAAGGGTAGCTCAAGGTCGGTAAATGGATGATTACTCGGAATCTTTGTCAGTCTAAGCTGTAGCTGGCTTTGCTCCAGAAGAGCTGACCTTACTTTGAATGTGTGTGGATAGAGTTGAGTTATCAGTGCACTCCTGCAGACCAGAGTCAGCCCTGTCCTCACAGAGCACAAGCCCGGATGCTGTTGGATTCTGTGATGCTAATGTTGGTCACACCTCTTAATGAAGTGCTGGCTGAATTTCTAAAGCCTGGTTGTGAGGGCAGTGTGAGCCTGTGTGAAGTTACAGGTAGGATTGTACAAACCCCAGCTGCTGTCAGCTTCTGCATGGGTTGTTCCCATTGCATCGAGCCGAGGTGCTGCATGTTAAACTTGCTCTTCATGAAATGACGTGTATCTTCATGGAGTAGATGGACTGGGAGAAAGAAGAGATTTGGAGTGCCCCACAACACCCATCTGCAGCACTGTGGCCAATTCTGGTGCCCCCAGTACAAGAAGGACCTGGAGCTGCTGGAGAGGGTCCAGAGGAGGCCAAGAAGACGATCAGAGGGCTGGACAACTTCCCTTGTGGGGACAGGCTGAGAGAGTTGGGGCTTTTCAGCCAGGAGAAGAGAAGGCTCCAAGGAGACCTTGGAGCAGTATTTCAGTACCTGAAGGGGCTCCAGGAGAGCTGGGGAGGGACTTAAGACAAGGGCTGGGAGTGACGAGACAAGGAACAATGGCTTTGAGCTGGGAAAGGGGAGACTGAGACTGGAGATGAAGGAGAAATTCTTTAGAGTGAGGGTGGGGAGACACTGGCACAGGTTGCCCAGGGAGGTTGTGGCTGCCCCTCCCTCCCTGGAGGTTGGCAGGCCAGGTTGGATGAGGCTTTGAACAAGCTGGGCTGGTGGGAGGTGTCCTTGCCCATGGCAGGAGGTTGGAACTAGATGATCTTGAAGGTCTTTTCCAACCCAGTGCATTCGGTGAGTCTCTGAATAGCTTCAATGACCTTATTCCATCCTTCAGTTAATGACTGTGATTCACTTGTATGTCCATTGAGGCTAAGGGCACAAGAGCCCTTTTCCTTCCTCCTTTCAGTTTCCATGAAGCATAGAAGCAATGCTTTGCATCTGTCTGCACTGCAGATGGAGGTGATTTTGTGATGTCTGTCCTTTAGAACAACTGGGATACTGGTAGGCATTCCATGGAGAAGCTCGATTCACAGTTTTTGGATGTGGGCTCTTCTGAGGTAATGCCTGAAATGTTTGTCTCTTAGCTCCCTTGAGAACCCACCCAAAAGCAGCAAGTCCTTGGTGACATTGGTTTGCACCTCTTCATCACTCTCCCTTTTCAGGTTCAGGCTAGAAAGCTTTTGCTATTCTTATGCAAAGCTGCTGGTCAGTGAGAGCAAAACTGGTCCTGCTTCTCGTCCTGCAGCAGTGCTGATAACTTTGAAGCTTTCAAAGTGAAAGGCTCTCGACTTACTAATGGCTTCTACATACGTTAGAGTTCAGTGTCTAATGAGATTGGGTACCCTTAAAACTTCTAATGGGATCTTTGAACATCTGCCAATGGGCTATAGAGGTTTTCTGATGAATTGTTTTAATGGAGCTTTGCCTTGCTATTTGGTTAAGGGTCCTCAGGGTAGCCTCAGGCTGCTTACTTTCCAATTTGCCTGCGTTATCTGTAGATAAATGTCCACCTTATTGGAGCCTAATGGCCAATTAGCTGAGTCAAATGAAACTTGAAAACACAAAAAGCAGTTCTGATCACTGACAGGGTTTTCTTGCCCTAAGGGAGGCTGAATCCAGAGCTGCTGGCGGCCACTACTCCTTTCCTTAGCCAGTGAGGCACAGCTGAGCCGGATCTTCCCTGCACTCCTGCTGCTTCTTTTGACTGCTCAACAAGAGGGGCAAATCGATGCAGCCTACTTCTGGAAACACTTCCCCATTCAGGAAGCCATCAATGTAACTTCCTTTGGGGCTGTATGAAAGAGATCCCTGTCAGCTGTGTCAGATCCTGCTCAGATGCAGGCCACCTGACTTAGACTTCTCCAACACTTGGTGCTTCTTTCTGCCTTGGACAGAAGCATGTCTGATGTGGGGGACCTCGCAGGGACAGCCACTTCTGGGAAGGCACTCATGGCACCTTTCCCAGGCTGGCCCTTGGTGGTGGGATGAATTGGGGTGTTAGCAGGCATGACCCTTCTGAGCTGCTTTCCATGTCCTGTGAGGAAATAGTGGGGTGCATCCAAAACAGTGTGGTCAGAGATGGAGAGTGGGAAGGGATCCTGCTCCTCTGCTCTGCTGAGACCTCAGCTGCAGGACTGTGTCCAGCTCTGGAGCCCTCTACACAGGAAGGACATGGAGGAGGCCACAAAGATGAGTGGAGGGCTGGAGCAGCTCTGCTAGGAGGACAGGCTGAGGGAGCTGGGGATGTTCAGCCTGGAGGAGAGAAAGCTTCAGGCAGACCTACGAGCAGCCTGCCAGGATCTGAAGGGGCTACAGGAAGGCTGCAGAGCAACTGTTTGTCAAGGCCTGCATGGACAGAACAAGGGCAGTGGTTTGAAATGAGAGCAGAGCAGATTGAGATTGGATATGAGGAACGAGTTCTGCACCAGGAGGGTGCTGGAACACTGCAACAGGCTGCCCAGGGAGATGGTTTAGGCCCCATGCCTGGAGGTGTTCAAGGTAAGGCTGGCCAGGGCTGTGAGGAAGCTGCTCTAGTTGAGGATGTTCCTGCTGACTGCAGGTGGTTGGACTGGATGCCCTTTGCAGGTCCCTTCCAACCCAAACCATTCTATGACTATGAAAATAAACTTATCATAGATTTAGTAAACATTCCAGTGCTGTTTACTTTAGTTTGGAAGGACTCTGGCCTATTGTTTTGGGAAAAAATGTGCTATGGAAAGGCTGGAACAAATGTTTTGGTTAGGAAACAGTTTGAGCTCAACTGTCAGAACTAAACCCTAGCATTAGCAGCTGTCCCCAGAGCTGCTCATTGCATGTTATCAGGGCAGGGTCGTTTTGGATACCTTGAAGTAGACAAATTCACCATCTGCTTGTAAAGAAGCTTCCTAAATTGTTCAGTACAAAGGTGGTGAAACTCTGGAACAGGCTGCCCACGGAGGCTGTGGCTGCCTCCTGCTTGGGGGTGTTGAAGGCCAGGCTGGGTGGGGCCTTGAGTAACTGAGTCTAGTTGAGAGGTGTCTCTCTTGCCCATGGCAAGAGGTTGGAGCAGATGACCTCTGAGATCTCTTTCAAGCTGAGCCCTTCTAGGAAATGAGAGACAGATAATCTGTGTATCCCCTATGCCCCTTGTGTCTCTAGGCTCGGGGAGGCCCTTATCTCTATGGAGTCTGTGTGAGCTGAGTTCAGGTGGTGGCTGAGCAGGCTGCCATTTGGGTAACTGGAGTTTTGTCTGTTCCAGGGCAGCCCTACCTGTATTTGAGTTGGAGTGACTCAGTTTTGGTGCTGAGCTGCACACTTGCTGAGAAGGACTTTTGGTTGTAGCTTTGCCTGTTTACCGCTGAGGAATAAGTAGTTCCAGATCCACTTGCAGGCTTTCATATTCATACTTGGCATTTGTTATGCTGCTGCTTAAAAAGCAGCTGATGTATCTGTAGGACTCCTGATCAGGTGTAGATCCTCAGGTAGCCATCTCATTAGCGTCTGAGCAGCAGAGGAACATAACTTATGGATGCTTGCAGCATTCTCCTGGGATAGGAGAGCATTAATAATCATTAGCAGAGAAGGGAACCCAAAGCCAAGGAAAGCAGTGAGACATCTGTGGCAGGGCTGAATGCTGTTTCAGGTCTTTTCCAGTGCCCCCAGAAAGCTGCCCTTTCCCGAGGGATGCTGCCTGCAGGCTGGGCTGTGGCTCTTGCTGCTCCCGATGCCCACGGAGCAGGTGGCATGCCAGTGCTAAACCAGGCTGCTCTGTGACTGGAGGGCCTGCTGGGTCCTTCCAGTTGGCTGACACAGGGCTGCCAGTTTAGAGAGCTGAATCTGTTACTGCCTTAGCTCTAGCAGCTGCTGTCTGAGGGGGGAAGCTCTAGGAGTGTGAGATGGATGTTAGAATCTCAGTGGTCTTTTCCAACCTTAATGCCTTAATCATCAAGTCCAATTGTCAAACCAAAATTCTGGCCACTGAGCCCTATCTCCAAGTGCCATGTCTACTCATTTCTATAACTCCTCCAGGGGTGGGGACTCTGCCCTTAATTTGGGCAAGACACAAGTGCATAAACACCTGTGGGTACCTGTTCATCACTTTGGGAGGGGACATAATGGCCCAAGCCTTTGATTTCCTCCCGCCCTTGCTTCCCCCATCAGCAGAAGGGTGGGGCAATCCAGGACACTTTAGACCTTCCACAACAGATGGGATTGCTGAAATCAGTGAATTCTGCTCATGGACTATGCCTCTTTCAAGTGGAAATGTTTTACCTGTGAATAGAGTAGGACACAAATCAAGATGATGCCTGATGGTGTGCAAATAGAGCTCAGATAACATCCTGGAGATAACAGTGACCCTTGACAGTGCCTGACAGCAGGCAGATCATCTGCTCTCTGCTTTGCTTTGTGCCTCACTTCAAGTGGAAATGCTGCTTGCCCACCCCGAATTTGGCAGATGCTGGGAAGTGCTCGGTTCCCACAGTGACTGGCAATACTCATTCACTCTCTGTTCACTGCTGCAGCTGAGTCCTGACTGCTTGGGTAAGTAGGATGCCAAGAAATGGAAGGTTTCCACTGCCAGTGACCCCTGCACTACTTTTGCCAGTATTCCATGGCTGAGTTGTCCGTGTGCCTTTTTTCTTCATCTGTGGACGCTCTGTCCTAGGGCTGCACTGAAGCTGGTGGAGTTTACAGACAGGCTGGGCCAAATGGTGTCTAATGGGACTGTGCCTTTTGTTCTGCATCAGCAGCCTGTCTGAGGGACAGGCTGGGGATGGAGGGCTCAGCCCTGCATGTGATTGTGTGTGCCTTCTGTTTCTCTTGCTTGCTCAGAGAGACTTCTCCTGAACTTAGAGATGGCTGAGATCCTAAAGGGGCCACAAGAAGGCTGCAGAGGGACTGGTTGCAAAGGCTTGCAGGGAATGGAACACGGCCTTGGGAGGAGAGACTGAGGAACCTGGAGCTGTTTAGTCTGGAAAAGAGAAGACTGAGAGGGGATTTAATAAATATTTATAAATGTCTGAGGGCTGGGAGTCAGGAGGGGGGGACAGGCTCTGCTCACTTGCTCCCTGGGATAGGACAAGGAGCAATGGATGGAAGCTGCAGCACAGGAGGTTCCAGCTCAACACAAGGGGGAACTTCTTTACTGGAAGGGTCACAGAGCACTGGAACAGGCTCCCTAGAGAGGTTGTGGCATCTCCTTCCCTGGAGACTTTCAAGGCCTGTCTGGATGTGTTCCTTTGTGACCTGAGCTGGGTTATGATCCTGCTCTGGAAGGGAGGTTGGACTCGATGATCTCTTTGGGTCCTTTCCAACCTCTGACATCCTGTGATCCTGTGACAGGACGACGGCAATGATTTGAGATGAGAGCACAGCAGATTGAGATTGGATGTGAGGAACAAGTTCTGCACCAAGAGGGTGCTGAAACACTGGAACAGGTTGCCCAATTTGGTGGTTGATGCCCCATGCTTGGAGGTGTTCAAGGTGAGGCTGGCCAAGGCTGTGAGCAAGCTGCTCTAGTTGAGGATGTGCCTGCTGAGTGCAGGGAGACTGGACTGGATGCCCTTTGGAGGTCTCCAACTGGAACCATTCTGTGAGTCTATGCTGTCCTTCCTTCTTGCTGCTGCCCAAAGTGCTTAAAGGTCTGCTACTGCTGGCTGTGAGCTGGCTGAGAAGGCTATTCCAGCTGTCCCTGTTGTATTGCTGCCTTGAGTTGTGAGAGCTCTTGCTGATGGTTCTCCACCAGAATTGGAATAGTCACTCGTGGAGTGGCTGGCAGTTGGAAATCCGTTTTGCATTCTTTATGTCTGGAATGTGCTTTAAGTGGTACCATCAGGGGTGAGGACTTGGAGTGCTGTAGGGTCTCCTGCTGGTGTTCCTTGGTTGCAAAAACAAGTGCCCCCCCAGCTCCCTGAATAGAGCCAGCAGGTTGAACACTAGAGAGGAAACGTTAAAAATAGATGTCCTGGGAAATATGTGGTGCTTGTTTCTGTTATCCACAGGGCAGACTCTGCTCTGTGAGAGATGGGGACTGAAATCCAAATGAGGTGGCAGGACAGTGTCGCAAGCCTTCCCCTCTACTCAACACTGGTCAGGCCACACCTTGAGTCCTGTGTCCAGTTCTGGGCTCCTCAATTCAAGAGAGATGTTGAGGTGCTGGAACATGTCCAGAGAAGGGCAACAAGGCTGGTGAAGGGCCTGGAACACAAACCCTATGACGAGAGGCTGAGGGAGCTGGGGTTGTTTAGCCTGGAGAAGAGGAGGCTCGGGGGGACCTCATTGCTGCCTACAACTACCTGAAGGGAGGTTGTAGCCAGGTGAGGTTGGTCTCTTCTCCCAGACAACCAGCAACAGAAGAAGGGAACACAGTTCCAGGTTGTGCCAGGATGTCAGGAGGAAGTTCTTCCCAGGGAGAGTGATTGGCATTGGAATGGGCTGCCCAGGGAGGTGGTGGAGTCACCGTCCCTGGGGGTGTTCAAGGAAGCCTGGATGAGGCAATTAGTGCCATGGTCTAGTTGATTGGATAGGGCTGGGTGCTAGGTTGGACTGGATGATCTTGGAGGTCTCTTCCAACCTGGTTGATTCTATTCTATTCACAGTGGGCATGGAGAAGCCAGGAAGGACTTTTGGTGTATCCCCTAGGGCTTTCAGCCATATCACTGGATGAAGGTCCAAAGGGCCAATAGAACTGCAAGCATAGTATTTGCTAAGCACTTCTGTGGAGTTGAGGACGTTGTCTTCACCCTGCAGAATCTAAACTGCTGAACACTTCTGTAGGCTTTGGCTGTGTGAAATGTCGTCAGAGGCTGTGCCACATCCCTACAGTCAGCACATGGAGAACCACAGAACCGTTAAGGTTGGAAAAGACCTTTAAGATTTTTGAGTCCCACCAGAACCCATCTACCGTGGCCACTAAGCTATGTCCTAAAGCTCC